>CM053769.1:576700244-576760868 GCA_028658325.1 Potorous gilbertii | reverse complement strand
TTGTAATGGAGCTGCTGCTGAGCTCCTGCCTGCTCTGGGAGCCTCTGGCTGAGCTGCCTTTGCCTCTGCCACAGTGGCTGCCTCCCAAGGGGGTCCGAGTCCCGGAGATACCCGGCTCCCCTCTCAGCCCGTCTCTCTCACTGACCTGTGAGTCTGTGGGGGGAGGGACCTTCGCGGCCACCGGAGATTACGGTCCCTGAAGCCTGCTTGGATCTGCTCACTCCTCTCAGTGCCGTGCACCGGGACAGGGGGAGGGGTGCGCTTTGCTCCCGTCTGGGGCGCGATGGGCCCCTGGGGTTGGTTTTTCAGGGCTCTCTGCAACGGAAATCTCCTTCACTGTGTTGATGCGCGGCTTCCACTGTTCCGGAATTTGTCAGGAATTCTTTTTAGAGGAAATCCATGGGCTGTGGGTCTGGAGCTAGCAAATGTGAGTCTTTCTACTCCGCCATCTTGGCTTCGCCCCATTTTATATTATTTTTATGATAATTTTATAATACTCCAGAAAAGAAAAAAAAATTTAGATTTCTTCTCTGGTATGAAGGGAGGGTCAAACAATTTTACACAGACTTTCTAGATCATAGGGACACCACACCCCTAGTCCCCACAATGTGGAAGGGATAACTGTATTGGCAAACAATCTTTTTCTTTTTTTTTTATTACATTTTGCTTTTACGTCTGTATTCCTTCTCTCTGACTTTCCTCCTCCCTTTCTTCCCTCACCCACTGAGAAAACAAGAAAAACAAAACCCCTATTACAGACATGTATAGTCAAGAAAAGGAAATTCCTAAATGGGTTTGCGTCTCTCTCCCCACTCCCTTGAAATTGTCTGTCGACACCAAGCTCATCGCTCCTTTATTAGGAAGTAGGTACCATGCTTCCTCATGAGTCCTCTGGAATTTTGGTTGGGCATTTTATGGATCCCTTCTTGAAGGAGTCAACTGTACTCACTGTTTCTACTGGTTCTCCACCCACTCACTTCTCAGCCCCTTGCAATGTGCCTTCTAACTACAATATTCTGTTGAAAAGGTTGTCTCGAAGGTTATCAATGACCTCTGAATTGCTCAACCAAATGTCATTTTTTTATGTTCTTATTCTCCTTGTTCTTCTGAAGTTTTTTTTTTTAATGTTGTTAACTTCCCCTCCTACTAGATACTATCCCTCCATGGTTTTCATGACTTCACACTCTCCTGGTTCTCCTCCTACCTCTTTGCACATTCCTTCTCAGGATTCTTTTCATCATCCATTTTTCTATCTCTTAAGTGTAGGCAGCCTTGAAGACTCTGTACCTGGCACTTTTCTCTTCTCTTTCTATCCTCTGCTGGTGATTGCATCTGCTCCAATGGGTTTAATTAGCATCTATATGTATTTATCCATCTATTCTTAATTTCTTTATTGCACTCCAATCCTAAGTGACTGACTGTCTATTAGACAACTCTCCTTGGATATTCCATTGGCATCACAAATTCAACACATCTAAAATATAACTCATCATCTCCCCCCTATTCTATTCCTTCTAATTTATCTATATTTGTTGAAGACATCACCAACCTTCTAGTGACCAATATTTGTATCTTTTATTCTTCTCTTTCCCTTGGTTTCTTTAACCAGTCAGCTGCCAAATCTTGCTGACTTGGCCTTTGAATCATTTCTTGTACCACCATCTTCTTTCTCTCCATTTTAAATGGCCACCAGCTTAACTTATGCCCTTATCACTTCTCACCTGTATTAAGGTAATATCCTATAAATTAAATCCCCATCACCATTTTCTCTCTTCTCCAAGCCAATTTTTCCATAGCTACAAAAATGATCTTCCTAAAGCACGGATCAAATCACGTCACTCCTTTGCTCAAAAAACTTCAATGATTCCCTATTGCTTCTAGGGGAAAGTACTTACTTTTTGGTGTAAAACCTTCATTCTTCTACATTCTAAGTTGAATGTACCTTGATAAACTTATTTAATATTTCTCTAGTAATCCCAGTCCCAACACTTTTTGAAGTGGAACTCACTCCTCATTGGGGATCTCAGTGCCTTGCACCTGCATGAAGGGTAGGATGGAGTTGGTGAGAGCAGGGAAAAGGGAACTCTAGTCTCTTCAAGTTTCTTCAGGTTCTGCAGTCACTTTTGGCTTCCAGCTTAAAAAGAGACAATGGAAGATGCCAACCCCACTTCAAGTTGCTTAAGAAAAAGACTTTGGAAGAAGCCAATATGAGAGCCACCACATCCCTATCTCTAACTTGCTACCCTAGAGACTTTGGGGAACTTATTCTTGGGTGAAATCTAGGATTCTTTCTGGATTCATCTGAGTTACCTTGCCCCCAATAGGAGAGCTCCTTCACTCTGTATTATCTGGCATATATTCTCCTATGAATACTTTCTCTGATTTCTGCTTTGCTATTGACTTGGATAAATGAGTTTCTTTGCTAATTCTTTTGTGTGTTCATTGTGGAACTGATCTTTGGTGGGGACAGAGCCAAGTCTTGGATGTAGAGCTTGGGGTCTTGTTTCTCCCTTTCTCAATTAATGCATAATGACCAGAAACTGAAAATGAAAAATCACATCCCCTAGACAAGCAGTATTTAAGGGAAAAGATGAATATAATTTTAGCAGAGTACCCACTCTTTCTGAGGAGAGCAGAGTGGTCAGACTTTGGACTTCAACCTCCTACTTGCCCTTCTAGAAGGAATTTGAGTCTCCCTTGGAGAAGGATGGAGGGAGAAGAAGCTAGAGATGTATGTTCTGCCTCCCCACAAGTCACACGATACCCCTATGTTACAGGTGAGAGACAGCCTGCCCTACATTCCTTTTGTTGTCATTAGTTGTTTCAGTCATATCCGACTATTTATGACCCCTTTGGGGTTTTCTTGGAAAAGATACTGGAGTGGTTTACCACTTCCTTCTCTAACTCATTTCACAGATAAGGAAACTGAGGCAAACAGAGTTCAGTGACTTGCCCAGGATTATACAACTAGTAAATGTCTGAGGTTGGATTTGAACTCAGATCTTCCTGACTCCAGGCAGGGCACTGTACCCACTACTATACCTAACTGTCCTATATTCTCTTTACCCATTTTTCTCTTCAAGCAAAACTGAACTACTAAATTTCCATGAACTTGACATGCCATCATCCGGTCTCAGCATTCACATTGATCATTCTCACAGTCTCTTCTTCTGGCCTTTCAAAATCTTTATCTTCTTTTAATTAAGATTACATCCAGAGGCTACGTCTTCTGTGAAACTGTTCCCAATTTCTCCCAGCTATTAATGTTCTCCTCTTCTTAAGATATTCCTAAAGCGATTTGTCTGATGTCTCCTCCCTTTTCTTACTTCATTCTCTATCCCTCATTTTGCTTACCTTTACACATGGATTTTTCAGCAGAATGTTAGATACTTGAGATCAGATACTATTTCACATTTATCTTTGCAAACTTAGACCTTCCAGTGTCCTAAACACCTAAATGCTAAATTTGAATACTACATTGAGTACTGACCAAGGAGGGCAGATTGTAGATGGGAGGGTACTTGTCCTTGAAAAGCAAGCTTAAGGCAGTTGGCTACCCAAAGAATGAGCAGGGGCATCCAGAAGATTCAGGGAAGATGATAAAAGATAAGCTTTGATAAAAGATAAGTAGAAGAAAACAGCTTTGCTTGTTTCATAACTTTGCCTAAGACTGACTTAGTAGAGTAGATTCTCCAAGGATATGAAAATTTCATTTTCAATTCCATTCCCACAAGGAGGTTGAGCTAGAAACTGGGAGTAGATATAATGCTTGAAGTGGGAGAAAGAAAGAAAGAAAAAAGAAAGGAAGGAAGGAAAGAAGAAAGAAAGAAAGAAAGGAAGAACAAAAAAGTAATTCCATTCTTAATTTAGCTTTCTCCATTCCCCAGCACCTCTAGTGTAAATATTTAGGAACCCGGCTCCTTTGAAATACCCTTTAACCAGGGTAGGATCTGGAGCAGGGGTGGGGAATCTGCAACTTTTGGGCCACATGTGGCCTTCTAGGTCCTTGGGTTTGGCCTTTTGACTGAATCCAAGTTTTACAAAACAAATCCTTTTTTATTAAGTGGATTTGTTCTGTGAAATTTGGATTCAGTGAAAGGACCACACTTGATGACCTAGAGGGCCACATGCGGCCTTGAGGGTGTAAGTTCCCCACCCCTGATCTGGAGCTTTGTTTCAATTCACTAAAATTTAGGGGATGCTAAAAACGCCATCTTCCCCCAGTAACCAAACCACCTTCATCCCCTCCCCCACATTGCTAACAGCAGTTAGTCTTCAGTAATACAGAAAGTTTAAGGAGTCTGGAAGTATTGCCTTCTCCTGGCTTCAATCCCTTCCCACTTCTGCCTGTCCTCCCCATTTTCACAGGCACAAAAATTCCTACTTAGGAACCTATCCAAAGTAATTGTTATGACTTCTCATTCTAATGGAGGCCAGGGCTCTTCTCCGAGCAGTGTTGGGGGCAGGAGGAGAGAAATATAGTCTAGAATGATGTTCCTGGACCATCGAGAAGCTGATCTCATTTGGTTTGTGGTTGAAAATTGGCTCTGGGTGAAACAGTAAAGTTGATTCTGTTTGTTATCTCTATCTCCACCTCCTCTTCTCCCCTTTCCAACCCCCACCAGGGGCCACATAGAGAAGACAATGCTTAGTCCTAAAAGTAGAATTGTAGCCCAGGTGGCAGAGGGCACTTAAGTGATTTGGAGGCCATTGTGGGGAAATTTGGAATTCAATTACCTTTGACTCTGTTTCAGTCATTCAGGAAAATCCGGATGTTTGGCCATAGAGTTCTCTAATACGTTCACTACATTCCCAGACATATTTCTCATTGAGAGTTAAGGATTTGCCCTCACTTTTTCCCTTCTCCCATAGTTAAAATGTATAACAAGATCATTTAATTGCCAGCTGGAAAGGACATCTGAGATTATCTAGTCTAACCCCCTCAATTTACAGATGAGGAAGTTTAGAGAGGTTATAAGTGATTTGTCCAAGGCCATTATGGTAGTGAACAACGGAGCTGGGATTCATACCCTCTCTCAGGATAAGCAGGATGTATCCTGGGATGCAGCAGTTTGTGTTTAATGGCACAAATGTTAGGCTTGTAAAATGACATCTGGTTTTCCAATCTTATGTAACCTTTTGCAAAGAAAAACAGATCCTCTCTCACCTGTTTTAGGGGCCCAGACCCAGTCAATAACCAGACTGAACATGTCCAGCGATATCTTCTAGGCTGAAGTCTCGGCATGTCCAATTAGATAATGGTATGGTGGGAAATTGGAAACACAGAAACAACTGGCTGACAGGCTTGTGATTAAATGACTGTACAGTCTGAAGTCTGAAGTCTCCTATAGAACCATCTGTGGCTAGAACATTTGGGGAAATGGGTTTCTGCTAAGTAACTCTGGTATGAGAATGTCACTATGGGCATTTTAAGCGGTGACAAATTACACAAGACTTTCTTAGGATTTATGAGTCCTTGAAGAAGATCCAGTATTAGGGCCATTGAACTCAGATGCCTTTGAGATGATGATAGCTTGTCTCCTTTACCAGTGCCCTTAGGGAGAACAGATAAGGAAGTGAGAGGGCAAAAGGTTAGATGGCTTTTGTGTGTCATAGAAGGAGAGTGTGGTCCAGTGGCTAGGGCAGAAAACTGAGGTTTCAGCTTTCTTGCCTCAGATGGCTTGTTACTCTTCTATGTCTTGGGATTTGGGGGAGGGTCAGGGAAGAACATAATAAAATTGAATTAAGTCCAGAAAAAGAGACCTAAGGAAATCAAAGAGATAAGAAGGACTTCCACATGAGACAAAGAAATTCACACTCTGTTCTGGAAAGATGACATGTCAACTATAATCTTAGTTTGCGAAAAGCATGATGGGGATGAATAGAAGTGAATGTGAAATTATTCATCAAATTACAGAATGCTAAAGTTAGGGAACATCTCTTGAAACATAAACTAAAGTTTGAGGAATAGGTAAAGAAAACATTGATTTATATAGCATCGTGGGAATCCAGAACTGGCAGGGACCTTAAGGATCATTTCTTCCAGATACTACATTTGACATATGAGGAAATTGAACCCCCAAGAGGTCAAGTGACTCATCCAAGTCACCCAATATTACAAACAGGACTGACTTTAAATTCACAACTTCATTATTTTAAGATGTATGACAAATTGTACACGTAACAGTTTTAAGAAGGAAAAACTGAATTCCTGAATTAAGGAGCCATAATGTATTGGGTGGGAGAGTCTTAGTCATTTAGGAGACTCTTCCAATCCATACGCAGATGTTTATTGATCACCTTCTATGGACAAGAGCTTGGATATTGGTAGTTTTGAGTAGTTTACACTTGTGGATAGAGAGCTGGCCTCAGAGTCATGAAGACTTGGGTTCAAGTCTTATCCTTGACACAGACTGATTTTGTGACCTTGGACAAGTAACATATCATGACCACCACCTCTCCCCCCATTACCACCCCAGTCAACTCTGTAAAACTAAAAATTGCAGAGCAGCTGCTAATCTGCATTGGTGGAGGAAATTCCCTCATTAGAAACTCTCTGTATCAATGAAATCTGAGTCATACTAAAATAAACAAACAAAACTTCATAGCTCCAGGTTATCTGAAAAAAATTCTTTCTCTGACTCTAAAACCTCATAGATTAAGGGAAGGGAGAGAAGGGGAAACAAGCATTTATTAAGTACCTACTATGTGGCAGGCACTGTGATAGCTGAATTAAGAATGAATTAGACAGTGGGGAGAAACTTGAGGGAGGGAAACCAAATAGAAGGCTCTTGTAATATTCAAGGAATGAGGTGATGAGGGCCTGCACCAGGGTGGTGGCAGGGTCAGAGGAGAGAAAGGGTCATATAGGAAAGAAGTTAGAAAGGTAGAAAGTAAGGACTCAACAACTGGTAGGATATTCGGGTTAGAGAGAGTGAGGAGTTGAACATAACACTTAGGTTTTGAGCCTTGGTCACTGGGAGGGTGATAATATTCTCAACAGTAATAGGGAGGTTGAGAAGAGGGAAGGATTGGGTGAAAAGATAATAAATTCGATTTAGGACATGTTGAGTTCAAGATGCTTATAGGACATCCAGTTCAGAAATGTCCAAGAAACAGCTTGAGATACAGGAGTCAGGAATGAATTTGGGGTTGGATAGATCTGAGAGTCATCTACATAGAGATTACAATTAAATCCAGGGAAATGATGAAATCAAGGGAAACAGTATAGAGGGAAGAGAGAAGAAGGCTCAGCACAGAGCATTGAAGGATATACAATTAATGGACAAGACCTGAATAAGGATCCAGCAAAAGAAATAGGGAAAGAAAAGTCAGACAGGTAGGAGAGGAATCAGGGGAGGGCAGTGTCAAGCAAATCGTGAGAAAGGATAATACGCAGGAGAAGAAAGTAATCAGCTGTGTTAAAGGAAGTCAAGGAAGGACAAAGATAGAGAAAATGTAATTAGATCTGGCCATTAAGAGATCCTTAATAATTTTAGAAGAGGCAATTTTGGTTGAATGAGATGGTTAGTTGTAGAGAGTTAAGAAGAGAGTGAGAGGAAATGATGAGGATGTTCCTACTGTAGATGGTTTTCTCAGAACTTTAGACACAAAAAAGAAGAAGAGATATGAAACAACAGGACAACATGGGCATCAGTAGGCATTAGTGAGACAGGCAACAGAAAGGGAGCATTTGAAGATTAATGAGAGAATTGAGAAGATAGAGATGGCATCTCCTGGAAAAGGCAGGATGGAATGAGATCATTTATACATGTAGAGGGGTTTGCCTTGGCAAGGAGAAAAACCACTCCTTTATACAAAAGGACAAGATTAAAGCTGAGAGATAACCCAGAACCTAAACTTTATCTCATACTTAATAGATTTAAGGCTGGACCCAATTTTTTTTAGAGCAAAAGAAAATCAGAATTCATTGAGTTCAATGTGTACCTGAATAGGTATCCATAGGCTCACAGGATTTAGAGAGGATCTTAGAGACCGTCTAGTCTAAATTCTTCATTTTGTAGAAGAGGAAACTGAGGCTCCAAGAGTGACTTCCTAGGACCACATAAATTGTAAGGAGAACTGAGATTAAACTTAGGTCTTATTTCAGACTGAGTATGCTTTCTGCTGAGCTAATAAATTTATCAGCGCGTACGCACACACACACACACACACACACACACAAACACACACACACACACACACTGTTGATGGCAGCACAAAGGAAATATTTTTCCTCCTTTCCAGAAACTGGAAAGGGTGAAATAGGAGCCTTATGGGCAAGTTTGGGGCATATTTTGATATTTCAAAATTCAGGGTAGAAAGACAAAATCCATCCCTCAGGAAATCAAACTGATGCCAATGAAAAGGACAAAGTATTCTGTCTGGACCCAAATCTTTTTTTAAATGTCCCATTATTCAGCAAGAGAGAAAAATGTGATTTCTGTTCCTCCTCTGCCCTAGGAGTACTTCCTTATTTAGAAACCAGAAGGAAAGAGAAAGAAAAGAGAAAGGAAGAAAAAAAAGTTTAAAAAAAAGAACAAAAAGAACATTTTTTCTAGATTGAAAATGAATTCACTATGAAGCACAACAGCTTTTGTGAAGCTGAAAAGGTTGGGAAATGGGATCAGAAAACTTCCTGGCCCCATCCTTTCCCAAACTAAGCCTTACAATATATGACCTTTTTCCTTTCTGTTGAGTTGAACTTTAAAGAAAGGAGGAGAAGAGAAGAAGAGGGGGGAGGGTCAGGAAAGAGGATGGTAAGGGACAGAAGAAGATTGGGAGAATAGGGGAGGGGAAGGGAAAGTCAAATAGTTTGTACCCACTTAGGAGTTGGGGGATTTAAAGATGTTAAAAGAAAAGCTAGGGGCAGCTGGGTGGTACAGTGGATAGAGCAGGTCTGGAGTCAGGATGGCTCATCTTAATGAGTTCAAATCTGGCCTCAGACACTTTCTAGCTTGGGCGACCCTGGGCAAATTGTTTAACCCTGTTTGTCTCAGTTTCCTCATCTGAAAAATGAGCTGGAGAAGGAAATGGAAAACCACTCCAAGTATCTTTGCCAAGAAAACCCCAAATGGGGTCTCAAAGAGTTGAATATGACTGAACAGCTACAACAAAAGAAAAGCTGATCATTTATTAGCTCATTCCCTTTTCTTGGAGATATCATCTGAGCTACAGTCAGGCTCAGGAGCAGTACTGTTCTTACTTGGAATTTTAGTAGGTGCTTATCCTTGTGCTGTGATTTGAGTGGGAAAGTTCCCCAGGTACAAGCCTTAGATCGCCCCCCAGAATGTGTTCTACATAATTAGCAGCCCAGTCTTTAGATTATTTTGTCCTAAGCTTTTCCCTCTCTCTACTTTTTAAAATAACGAAAATATCTCCATGGTATTAGAGACTAATGAGTTTTATGCAGCACTTTAAATATGTAACCCCCAAGCTTGGGGCAGTATTCCTGAGGGACTTCCTGGTGACTTTAAGTCTTTAAGAGAAATGTGACTCCTAATGGATGGAGAGAATATTGATTCCCAAAAATGAGACCAGTGAGTGGAGAAGGGACTTTGTTGTTGTCGTTGCTGGATTCACACTTTGAGAGGACCCTGAAAAGGTCAAGTTGAGGAAGCAGTGAGGAGCAATATTTCAAATGGTGAGCTGGAGTCCTGGAGCTGCAGACATAGAGGGGACCTTGCCACCTCCATCATGTCCCTTGACTTCCCATGTCTACAGCCCTGAGTAAAGCCATTCCTTCTATCTGAGTCTCTCCAAGCAGAAGAACTCATGTCCTCACATATTTTTCAGGGTATATTTGAATTTGTAGAACTTATCTGATGTCTATTTCCAACTTTCTTTGATAAAGAAGTTCCTGTCCATTTCCTGCTTTCTTTGAAAGAGAAATTCTTGTCCAAATCAGAGTTTGATGGGAAGGGTTAATTTAAGCTGGTGAGTCTTAGCTAGGGACTATCCTTCCCCTTGATAGGATCACAGAAATGGCTTTCATTCTGAATCCAGACTTGTATGCTTAAATGGAAAATATTTAGGGGTAGCAGATAACCATAATTTTAGTCTGATATCTCTGCTGGAGACCTAAAAGGAAATCCTCCAGCCTTGAAGTCCCTAAATCCTGCCTGCCCATTTCCCCAGCTAGGTGGCTGGTAATTCTGGCATGAATCTCTTTCTACCTTCTGCAAAGTTGGACCAGTTTCCATATCCCTAGACTAACTAGAGCTTTGGAAATGAATGGTACTGATTTTTCGGGATGGAGAAATTGAGTAACCTTTGTTGCCATCAAAGATGTAAACCCTCAGGGGAAAAATTAATGGGAATGAAGCCTCAGAGTGTACAGGGATACCTGGCCTATTTTCCATGCACATGCCAGAACTTAATGAGAAAAAAAAGATATACAATAAATATGCATAATGCAAAGAGCAAGAGGGTAGCAGAAGTAAAATGGACTGATTGTTTCAGGGATCCAAATGTCTGGATAATGGCTTTTGTAACATCTAAAAGTTCAAGAGTGGGGGTAGGAAACAGGAAGGGAGAGAGATCCTGAACTCTAATAGAGAATATCCCAATGGCAAAGTTAAAAAGACACAGAAAGCCTTTTGTTGGGGTGCTCTATTAGCCAGAGAGCAGCCCCAGGATGCTGCCAGTTTCTTACAACCATTTATGTCATTCTAAGGTGAGAGCAGAGGAAGAAAGCAAGGAGGAGGAGGAGAGGGAATTGTTGATAGACAGCAGAGATGAAAAACATCCAACACCAGCACTCTGACAATAATCCAAAGAGTGGGAAGCCAGGCAGCCCAGGACTTTATGTGAGCCCTCTGTATCTGATACAACTAAAATGAATTGGAAACAGATGAGTAAGAGAATCCTAGATTTTACAATGGAAGAGATCGAGTCCTTTAATCCAGCTTCCTTATTTTGAATGTGAGGACCCTAATCCCCAGAGAGGGGAAGTGACTTACCCAAAGTCATGAAGCTAATAAGCAGAAAAGTTAGGGTCCTAAGTTGGGTCTGCTGATTTCACATCCAGTGTTTTTGCCATGGCACTGAGCTGCCCTCATGGAGCAGTTGGGGGAAGGGGCTTTTATAAACAGGAAAGCATGCTATAAATGTGAGGCATCATTACCAACATTCACATGCTGGTTCGTGAGATAGACCTACTTTCTTACTCTACCCATCTGACTATCTCCCAATACTCTGGGACAACCAGCCTTGGCCAGTCCAGTCTTACCATATAGTCAAAGAATGTTGGAGCTGGAAAAGGCCTTAGACATCGCCTAAGCCAATAGTCCTCAACCTTTTTGTACAAAAATTTCCGAAGAATTTCAGAGATTTCTGTGACAGCAGTTGGACTACTAGAATCCATAGATTGAGAGAGATGAAAAATTTATTATGGATTCAGGGATGCTTTTAAATTAGTTTATTTGTTACTAAAAATAATAGTTGTTGTTCAGTCTTTTTCTTGTTTCTGATTCTTCATGACCCCACTTGGGGTTTTCTTGGCAAACCATCTCCTTTTCCAGATCATTTTCCAGATGAAGAAACTGAGGCAAACAGTTAAGTGACTTGCCCAGGGTCACACAGCTACTAAATTTGTGAGGCCAGATAGGAACTCAGAAAAATGAGTCTTCCTGATTCAAAGCCCAGGTGCTCTATTCATTGCATCACCTAACTGCCCCAAACATAATAGTATCTACCTACATTTGAAATAATAATATCTACATTGTGAGCCATATTATTTATTCAGTCTATAGAGGTTGTGCTTGTTTACTTATGCAATTACATTGCATATTTTGTTAGCACTAAATAAAAATCAATGAGGATCCACTGCAGTAACTCTGTGGCCCCACAGAGGTCATTGGTCCTTTGGCTAGGCACCACTCATCCAGTCTTCTCTCTTCATTTTACAGTCTGTAATTTGCAGATGAGGAAACTGAGACTCAGAGAAGATGTAACCTGCCCAAGGACACATAGCTAGTGAGTGGCCTTTTCTTTATCTCCAGAAGGTACCACGTAGCCACAAGCATTCTCATGACCATATTTTTGTTCAATGAAAGTTGGAGAGCATATAATAATTATAATATTTAATTATTAACTAATTAATTCATTAATTAATCATTAATTATGTTAATAGCATTTTAGGTTTGCAAAGCATTTTATAACTATTATCTTCATAACACTACTGAGAGGTAGGAGCTGTTGTTATCCCCACTTCCAGATGAGGAGACTGAAGCAGAGGCTAAGTAACTTGCCCTGTGTCATGTGACCGATAAATGTCTGAGATAAGCTTTGAACTCAGGTCTTTCTCTTTCTAGTTCCAGCACTCTAGCCATTGTACCACTTAACCGCAGCCTTCTTATTTTACAAATGAAGGAATAAAGGGATGCCCCAACAAGTTAAATGACCCTGTCTTCCCCCTCCTCTCTATCTAGATCCTACCCATCCTTAAAGACCCTTTTCAATTTTTACCCCCTCCTAGAAATATTTCTTAACAATTCTAGCCAAAAATGATTCCCTCTCTTCTTCATATTCTGTAGTGCCTGCTATCTATGCCATGTATTTCAAGCTTGATTGCATTTATTTTTGTATTTGATAATATACATGCAGACTCCATCTAGCATCCAGGTGAAAAATTAGGTGAAATGACATTTTGGAGGGCAATCAGTTCCATGAGAACAATGTTATGGATGGGTAATTAGATAATTGATGTTACAATGGAATTTTGCTATTTGGGAATGGGGTTTGGTCATAATAGTTTTGAGGGGGAATGATAGGAAAAGACACTTTCCAGAATGCCATGGGCCAAATTCCTGGTAGAAAGCACCAAGCAGAAGAAGTTAAAGGAGAAAATAACCATGATGGAGGAGTAAGGTAGAGGGAAGTTTTCCAGGAAGGTCATGCTAACAGACAGTGGAGGTTCCCGGGGCAAAGACCATAGCTCCTAAGCTGAGATAGAGTCTTCAGGGAACAGACAAGAATCAACTGACCAATCAATTAATAAGCACTTATTAAATGCTCCCTATGTGCCAGGTTCTGTGCTAAATTTTGGGGATTCACAAAAGTGAAATAATCCCAGCCCTCAAGGACAAACAGGGAGACAACATATATGAATATAAGTATATACATAATATACACAGAGTGAATACTATGTAATTTTGCAAGTCAGTGCCATAGCATATGGAGGTATCAGGAAAGGCTTCATGAAGAAGGTGGGAGTCTTGAATGAGTCAAATAAAATTGATTCTTGAAAGAAAGTAGGGATTATGAGGCAAAAGTGAGTAGGAAGTGCAGTCTAAGCATGGGGTACAGTCACTGCAAAGACATGGAGAGGGGAGGGGGAGCGTTCTGTGTGTAGAACATCCATTAGGTGGCTGGTGTTATTCAATTGAAGAATTTGTGGAAGGGAGTTATGTACAATAAGACTGGAAAGATAGGAAGGGGTCAGGGTGTGAAGAAATTTAAATGTCAAACAGGAGAGTTTATATTTGATCATAGAAGAGGGAGGGAGAGAGAAGGAGAAGAAGAGGGGGGGTGGAATAAGACCATGATGATGTAGAGGAGGAAGAGAAGGAAGGAGGGAGACACTGAATTTTACTGACTAACAGAGACGGGGAGAATAGAAAAGCTCAAACCTATGTTTTAGGAAAATCTTTTTGGCAGCATTTTGAAGGATGGATCTGACTGAGGAGAGACAGGCTAATAGCAAGCTATTTCTGATATATTTTGATATTTCTTCCCATTAGTGAGTTCCTGCTCACTTCTCAGTTCTGCTTTGACTCTGAGCTACTTTCTCCCCTACCCTTTCCAGCTCCCCTTTAATGTATCTCCCCCCATTAGAATGTAAGTTCCTTGAGGGTAAGTGCTATCTTTTTTGCTAATATTTGTATGCCCAGTACTTAGCACAATGACTGGCACAAAGTAAGTACTTAATTAGTGCTCCCCTCTCCTTCTGTCAGGCCAAAAGTGACAAAACTGAACTAGGTTGGCACCTACATGAGTGAAGAGGAGGGAACATGTGAAGGATGTGGCAAGACTTGCCAGCTGATGATGACTGGACACAGAAGTCTAGAAATGGTTGGAGATAGAGAATTTGGACTTGTGCCTAGACCTTTCTGTTCCTCAGTGCCCCTATACTATTGGGACTTCGATTGGAGTTTCTCGATTGATGTTAGAAATCTTTAACTGTGGCTAAGACAGAATTATTCTGGGAAGGGGAGGAGGAAGAAGGAAATTACTCTTACCAGGAAGATAGGAGATAACTATTTCCTTCATCCATTTTGCAAAGGGAACTGGAATATTTGCTAATTTCTTCTCTATTCAATGCTATTCCAGATATTCTGTATTTGAAAGCTGAATGAAAGTCTTGGTGGCTGGTAGGTGAATTGACTTTAATATTCTAAAAATGAGCCAAATTCAATTGTTCTCAAGTATGTCTGAATAGGGGCAAGGCATTAGCCAAATAGAGATATTATTACTGATAAGTTTCCAAGGATGAATCTTGTCTGTCTGCCAAGTACAGGGCCCTTGACACTAAGATTACAAATACATGAATGATACTATTGTGAAGCAGAAATATTGGTTGGAGGCAAATTGATGCAGGGCATACTTGTGCTGTCTTGTTTTATTCTTTGTTTCAAGTATGTAGGTCTTGCTAGAGAGAAGTATAATGTTAGAAGACTTGGGTTTACATAAAATGGAAGACATTTCTACCACTCACACATTACAACTTTCAACATCTCACCACTCAGTGTACTCCAAGAGATTCAGGAACCCAAACTTCATTAATGAAGGACAATATGGAGAAATAGCTTAATTAGGAATCAATAACTAATCAATAACAATATCATGAAGATATGACTGGCAGGCGTAGGTAAGAAATAAGTAGACCAGATTTTAAAGTACTTTTATTTTTATTCTGAATTTAAATACCACATAGAATGGGTATTTGTATAAACATAGGAAGACAGAAAAAGGGGGTTATATAGATTACAGGTCTGTGTTTTATACTGCTTCCTTTTCTTTTTGAAAAGTCTAGATTTTAAGTTATTAAAACTTTAATAGCTTAAAATTGCCTTAAGACTTTTGGGACACCTTATATAAGAAGATCAACCTGTAGCTTTCAAGTTGTCAATGCTATCCTCCCTGTCTGGACTTCTTTTTGTTGGTTCTTTCCATTTAAAAAAAGTGCCTTATTGATCCTTTTCTTTTAAATTAATTTAAAGGGAGTTTTAAAAAAGAGTTTAAATTAATGTAATGGGAAAGAGTGAGGAATGGTAAACAACCATTAATTTTGCTATAAGAATATAAAATGGGAATTCAAAGGATCCTAGAGGCAGAGCTAGAAAGGACTTCTGTGGTCAATGAATCCAACCTCTTCCTTTTCCAGAAAAGGAAACTGATGTGAGTCCCAGATTGCAATCCTAGCTCTACTTCTCACCACTTTCTTGACTTAGGGAAAATTGCTTTAACTTTCTGAGTCTCAGTTTCCTCACCTGGAAAATAATGACAGGATTGTCTGAGGTCTGTTCTGGCTCAAATAGTACTTTGCTAATCATTTTTGTAGAAACTCTTAGTCCTCTCTCTCTCTCTCTCTCTCTCTCTCTCTCTCTCTCTCTCTCTCTCTCTATATATATATATATATATATATATATACGTATATATATACGTATATATATATATATATCTTTGGTTGTCTTCTCTGTAATTTACTGACCTTGTGGGATCCTTCACTATGGAGTCAGTAATAATCCAAAGACAACCCCATCAATAACAATTTCAAATGATTTTGCTTTCAATTCTGTAAATATCCACTTCTCTAATTTGGTGAAAGTGCCTCTGATGCTTCAGACATTTACAAACAAACCAGCCTTGAGGATTCCAAGCAGGTATTGACTTTTCAGGTGGAGTGAGTACACAGTCCTTTCGTTTCTCTGGAGCAATACGTGATAAATCCTTTTTTTTGTGAAGCGATCCAGGATACTTTGCTGTAAGCTCCAGTGATAGCGTCTGCTTTTTAGCAACTGAAAAGGATTTTCCCCCAAAGGAGAAATAATAAAAGAACTCTTGCCTAATGGAAAGTTCCAAATGAAGGGTCCTGGTTGGGAAAAGCTTCTTTCTATGTTAATAAACTGCAGATTGCGTTAGAATAATGGGCACCTCTCAGGTCTGCCCCAAGGTTGTAAATTTGTCTGGAGGGATACCAACAAACCTTTCCACCATATATCATCCACTTAGAAATGAAGTTCAAGAGTTCCCTCCTAAGAGAAACTTTCCATGATGAATGGTGTCCTTTCCCTTCTTTTCCCTTCTATTTATTTGTGTAACAGGCTCTGGTACATGTGCAGGGGCACCTCTAGTGACATCTCCCCACTCGGAGGTGGCCATGCAGTTGTGATACTATGAAATGGATGTGACTTAGGGAGATATCCAAACACCACGCAGACATTCTGAAACTGGTCAGACTGTGCTACCACATAGTCAGAAGAAGCCTTTTTCATGATTTCAAGACAAGTTATCTCTCAACAGCATGCTGTCCCTCTCTATATAGTGCTTAAAATGTTTATCTCTAGCACCTAGCACATAGTTGGCACCTAATAAATATTTGTTGATTGATCTCTTTTCATTCTTATAGCAAACCTGTATTACTTATTCCCATTTTACAAATGAGGAAACAAAGCCTTGGAAAGATGACGTGGCTCCTCCTCAGTCCTATAACTACTAAGTGTAGGATCCGAAGGTAGGGACTGAACACATCTTCCTACCTCCTAGTCTAACACTCTAACTAGATCATCTCTGATGTCTCTTCTAACTTTAGGATTCTTTGATTTGTAGAAACAACCTCTCAGCAAATACATGAATCTCCTGATACACAGAGTAGGCTTAATAGTTTTACATACGGACTTCACCACTCTATGGGCAGTTCATTCTGTTGCCTCACAACTCTAATTGTTAAAAGTTTTTTTCATTTTCTTGTGTTTAGCTGAAATCTGTTCCCCATAGGATTCCCACTCATTAGGTCTAGGTCTATCTTTTGGAACACAGAAAACTATACTTTTCAATGTGATAGCTTTCAATATTTGGAGACAATTCTTTTTCTCTCTTTTGTCTTCATAACAAAACATTCCCAATTCCTTTACTAGCTCTTCATAGAATGAGGCTTTGAATCCTCTCTTTGTCCTATTTGCCTTCCCCTCAAAGGGATGGAGTTGCCAATATCCCTCTTAGAATAGGGTGGCCAGAACTAAACATCTAAACATTTTTCACTCATGACCCCTACACAAGTTTTGGCAGCATTCATTGGTGTTGTATGGCCTGAGGGCATGTGCAGTGCAAACTGTGCATACTTTGTGTTCTGAACTGAAGCTGCAGTGAACTTGTGTGATGCAATATGGGCAACTGCTGCCAGAAATACCTCAGATTCATTATACATTTGATTTTTAGTTAATTTTTGGTTGTAAAGTGCTCAGAAAATTTTCACTGTTGACAAATTTTTCGCCACCCATGTGGGGGTCATGACCCATAGTTTAAGAAGCTCTGTACCCCACAAAGTTCAACGAATGAATTACCACCCTTTTCTGGGTGCTAGATTTCCATTACTTCTGCCCAAGATTGAATCAGTTTGCTGGATAATCTTTTTTCACTGTTTAATCACATTGAACTCATAGTCAACAAAAAACCTAGAGGTTCTTCCCCTCCCAAACCCTAATGGCTGAGCCCAGGTTCTCCTATCTTTTATTTATTTTGGTGATTTGTGGAATCCAAGTGCAGGATTCTAAAATGATCCCCATTATTTCTAACCTTGGTAACTTGGACCCATCAACCCTGCCTAGTGTTGGTGCTTTCCTCCTCCCACCAACAAAATTATTGCATATACATATGTATGTATAAATATAAATATACAAACACATATATATATATATGTGTATGTATGTATATATATGCATGTATATATAATTTAATTTTATTGACTGTATACATGCAGTAGCCTCCCAGTTCTAAGCTCCTCCTTGATAGGTAGGGAAATTTTATTTTGCCTTTGTATGTCTACACCTTAGCATAATGAATGGCACATAGAAGGTGCTTAAAAATATTATTGAATTGAACTGAGGTTTTTTGATGTTGATTGTCGTCTAATACACGAGATATGTGCAGTGGTACTCTGCTAAGTATTTAAGAACCAAGTCTGAAAAAAAATGCACACATAACAGCATGACACACTCAAGTTTATTCTGCATTATTAATTTTTCTCTATCATTTCCTTGAGTCTAGAAGTCAACAAAACAATAAATTAAGCCTTGATTTGTATCATTTGCCAATTTCCATAGTGTAAATATTCACACTGAAAATTTAACAATTGGTTTTCACAAGGCCATTAGAGCTAGTTCCAACACATCCCTGGATGGATGCCATTTACATATCTACATATGACAAGCATGCCTTCAATGACTTCTTTCAACTTACTGAGTAAAACATTGAAAAGGACTGGGTCATAAACAGGACTCTCCAGAATGACACGCTAGATGCCTTTCTTGAAGTATATTTGACTTAATCGATGTTTCAGTCTTAATCATTTTGTCAGCTATGAGCATGCCTAACTATATTAAAATCTAACTCAGATCTCCTCACCTTGTCCATAAGAATACCATGAAAAACTCAATGACTTGCAACGTATCATGCTGCCATAATTCCTGGCTATCAGAGCCTGGATTTTAAATAGCTTTTACTTCTCATATGATTCTCAGATGAAAATGGAAAGGAGCAAAGGATGGTTCATATTTCATGTCAGCTCCTTTTCAATCAAAGTCAGTTAACAGAGACTTATTGAGCCCTAACCATGTGTCCACCAATGTGCTGACCTTATTGGGACAAATATGAGAAGCAGACAGCATAGATCTTGTCCTTAGAGAAGCCTAGCTGTTACCTTGCTGTAACAAGGAGACTGATCCAATAAAGCAATTAGAAGGTCACACGAAACAGGGTACCCTGATTGGGTAGCAAAGACATTGACTGCTCCATGAATTTAGAGACGGAATCTTGCATAATCTGGGGCCACGGGGAAAGGCTTTTGGAGAAGATGGGACTCAAGCTGGGTCTTAGAAGGTGGTTAAGATTTAGATAAGCAGAGAATCATTATTTTATAAAAGCAGAGAAAGGTGGGGATAGCAGCTAGTGAGTAAACCAATGAAGGCACCTTTACTGATAAAGGGCATTTCTCAATATGGACAAGATTCCATAAGAAAGCAATAGAGTGCAGCGACATTTAGAGGCAGAGGATTCAAATTCTTCATGTATAAAATAAAGAAGTTGGACAAGATGGAATTCTAAGGTCCCTTCCAGTTCTGAATCCATGATCCTTTTGTACTCACTCATCATCCTAAGTAAGTTATTACATGCCTACTATGGGTAGGGCGTACCATAAGGACCATTTGCCATACTGTTCTAATGGCAACCACAATAAGTTAGTCTTCATCTTTCAAATCCTGGAAAGATGATGAGGTTAGCAAGTAAGGAGATGGAAGTGGAGAGCATAATCACCAAGTCTACCTCTTCATTGATCTAAGGGTCAGGATTATTCATGATTTGTGGTCCTAGTTTTAGAATAGGGAAGAGTTTGGGATAGAGGCTGGTAGGCTGCTGTGAGGCCAAAGAAAGAATCACAATCAGAAAGAATCAAAGAAAGAATCAAAATCAATTTACTGTGTAGAGTAAACTAACTCTAACAATAGAAAAATAGACAGGTTTTAGCTACTAGGTCAGAGTCAGAACAGAGAGATATAAAGTACCCCAAAGTAGAGCAGAAGGCAAAGCACATCTTTCACTAGAGTTGGCTTCTGGGGATTGTAGTTGACATAACTATAGTTTTAGTGTTGTTAGGATGTATCTACACACACACACACACACACACACACACACACACACACACACACTGATTTGGCTGAGTTTAATAATTAAAGGCTAAATGCAGTGAAACCACCAGCAATTTTCTTGGTCATGAAACAGTCAATTTGATTGATTTTTTTAAAAATTTTTCAATTATATTTTGGCTTCCTAGAGGGTAAGCCTCATTCCTCCCCTGGCACTGTTTCTAACTTTCTCTGGACTTTAAAACCATACTCTCTTGATTATTGGCTTATCTTGGAAATTTCCTTAGCTCCGTGGGTCTCCTTGCTATGGAATAATTTATCAATACCACTCCATTTACTACGGAATATTCCTTAGCAAGGCCTTTCCCTCCTGTCCAATGGGTGAATTCCTCTTGGAGCCTCCATTTTGAAGAGAGGTCCAGGCCAAAGTGCCTTAATTTTCCTTTCAGATCTGTATCTGACTTTCTTTGGATTTCAAAACCATCAACCTGGATTTTTATCTTTATTCCCCCTCCACACCCACAATTCAGTTCCCTTTTCCATTTTGCCTTCTTCCCTGCTCCTTGAGAGCAGTAACTGTCTTTCTTTTTGCTTACATTTGTATCTCTAGCATTTGACATAGTACCTGGCACATAGTAAACCCTTTAAAAATAAATGTTTGCTTGCTGCCTCCCTTTCCCTCTCAGTACCTTATCTACACAGGGAAGCAGTGACAAAATGCAAAATGCAACAAAAGAGCAATAAACTTGGTGTCTTGAACTCAAGTTCAAATCTAAGCTCTTCCACTTACTACCTGTGTGACCCAGGGTAAATTATTTCACTTCTGTAGGACTCGGTTTCCTCATGTGTTAAATGAATGGATTTGACTTGATATCTTTGAAGGTTCTTCCTAACCCTTGATCTGTGATCCCATGAACTTCCTAGCAATAATCTGTCTCCCCATCTGACAAAAAATTATCACTTCCTGGCAGTTTATCCGGGTTGGAGGAAATGTGGGCAGTTATTTGCTGTATATAAAAATTGGTAGAATAGAGGGAAAATAAAGTCATTCTGCAAAAGCCTTGTGAATCTGGGAGTCTATATCAAAACCTGTCAGAAGGGTACAATTACACTGAAAATTGTTTTCTGGGTCCAACACAACCACCACAGGCCCAATCATCACCATCTAAGAGAGGTGTTAGGAAAAGAACTTGTACAGCATGCAAAGTAGCCCCAGGTCATTGGTGAAAAGCCTTTTCACCTCTGCACTGGGCTGCTGACTATGCTGGCTTTCTATTTCCAGATCCCCTTCAAACAAAATTTGAGATAGCTTATTTTAGAATGGCATTTAGCACTGAAGTGCAAGTATTTCTTCCTTGGCTTGCTCAGGCATCAGGAGACCTGAGGATAGGAGAAAGCTCAGGTCGGTAACTTTAGAGAGCCCTAGATATATCAAGTAATATTAGGCAGTCAGTGAATAAACTTGAGAATCATTTACATCCTTGCATTCACAAGGTATCAGTCCACATTCTAGCAGGGAAACAGATTAACAGCTGTAGGCTTCTTCCCCTCCCTTTTACATCCCCCATCCCCCAGCTACAAACTGTATTACACTGGGAATTCCTTTATGAAAGAAGAGTTTTCAGGTCAGTGAAAAAAGGCCCCTGCATGCTTAAATATTCTTGATTTAAATTTTTTTCCTTTTAGACTTCCAAATCTATCTTTATGATAATGCATAGTTCCTAATACTGCTTTTCCAAAATAGGACAAGAATGTATATCTATGCAGAAATGCCACTGAGATTTGTACCACAGAAACACCAGGAAGGTAAAATATTAAAAATTTTTAGAGACACAAAACATTCTGAGATCTCTGAAGGAGTCCCTTAAATCATTTGGTCACTGTCTGACTAAATGAAATAGACAAAGGGCAGTGGATTATAAACTAGCACCCCCTCCCCAAATTATCTCATAGTTACTTATATATTTATATGTGTACATGCTGTTTCCTATTTAGGACGTAAGATTTTTGAGAACAGGGATCTTTTTTGGTCTTTTATCTTCTTTTTTATCTTTTATCCCCAGTGCTTTGCTCACAATAAACACTTAATAAATTGAATTGAATTAGTTATTATTAAATTCAGGTTTCTTACAGACGAAAGGAAAGGGACAGAAGCATTAGTGTTACTAAGCAGTGGGGAATCATACAAGGCAAATCAAAGAGGTTTTAGAACTACAATAGACTTTAGAGACAATCTAGTCCAATTCCCTTATTGGGGAGATGGAGAAACTAAACTCCAAGAGAGATTAAGTGATTTATCCTTATTAGCTGAGGTGGGACAGAACACGACCTCTGATGGTCCGTCCAAGGCTCTTCCTGACTGTATTTCCATTTGCTTTGGGGATTCAAACAGACAAATAAGCATTAACATTCTCATGTTCTTTGTCTGTTCCTATGTCTGCACATCTGACTGGCAATTCAGAAAGGTCTCAAAGGCAGACAAAGTGTAGGCAACCCTAGGTTGTCTGAATAACCTTCATAGATTCTTTATAGAATAGTGAATGAAAATTGACTGGAATAGATTTTTTTTATTTAAATGCTATAACTATCAAATAAAGGGATTTTAAAGAGTAGAACAGAAACCCATTCACCCAGGATGGTTTTCATTGAGCCCTGTCAAAAATCAAGGAGTTGTACAGGATAACTACTGCCTCTATCTCAATGAGTCTGTCCAAGGACATAAAGGACCTTGAAATCCAAAATAAACATATTTATTTGGCACTGTTTCTCTGCTGTGAAATTTTTTATTAGCATTTATTTTGGAGGATGAATCTTATTTTAATTGCTGTATGACATTTGGGAAAGTATTACATCATGACTTAGATGTTAATCTGAACATTTTCATTCCAAAACCAATTGGTTGACTCTCTGGTTGCCCTCAAAACAACAAGGGTCCCAAACAAAGGAGGGAACATGTGAGAAGCAATATAGTATGTCTCTTATGGTCCAGTTGCTTGGATTGGAATTAAGACGTGTATGATCAGCTGAGCCTTGGTGTAATTCAAAGAATCCACAGGGATCTCTCAGAGGGGAATGGCAATTCTCTGCCCTCCAAGAGAAGCATGGCAGCATGATGGACTGGAAAAACAAAAGGACTGCCATGGAAGCCATAAGATTTGAGTTGTACTCCTAGCTCTTTCACTAGTTAGCTGTGTGAATCTGGGCAGGTTGTTTATCCTTTCTCTACTTCAGTTTCTTCATCCATAAAAAGAGGGAATTATTGTCACTTAATAGATCAGTTAGGAAGTATTTACTAAGTGTTTGCTGTGTTCCAGGTGCCATGCTAGACACCAACTGCCCTTATCATTGAAGTGAATATGAACTGGGAGGAGTAGTTCTTTATGAAACAGACTCTTGCAACACCAGCATGAACTCCTTCCTTGTCTTGCTGAAAACAGAAGAGCATTGATAAGCCCAGGTTTCACCCGTTCCTTGCTCTCACATATATCTTGGGGCTACCTCATTGTGAAGGGCGAGTGATGCCTGACTGTCCCTAGCAATGGGAAGAAGAATGATCCCAGAAGTAGGATCAATCCTCCCTGCTTCCCTTGGTGACCATGTCACGAGAGACTAGACCATAACAACTATCCCATCTAGGAGATGAGAAGGGACAAAAAAGACACATCAAGAAAAGCCAGGGTCATTAATAAACTGTGCACATGCTCCAACCTATCTTCCCCCCACCATCTCTTCTCCTTTCTCAGTCCTGAGGGTTTAAGCTACGTAGCCTTTCTTTAAAATATGCCAAATAAAGTTCTATTATAGACCCACTGGATTCTTCTGAGAAATCACCTTTAAGTCATGGAGCCCTTACACTAACCTAGAGTATCTACCTACCTCATGGGTCATTGCTGTCTCATAGGATTAAAAAAAAAAAGTGAAAATTCTTTGAAAAGTTTTAACTAGAGGCAGTTAGATGTCAAAGTGGATGGAGCCCTGATGGGGACCTGCATTCAGATCTGGTGCCAGACCCTCACTAGTTGTATGACCTAAGGCAAGTCACTTAATCTCTGTTTGCCTCAGTTTCCTCAACTGCAAAATGGAGATAACAGCACCTACCTCTCAAAGCTATTGTCAGGATTTTGAGATAATATTTGTAAAATGCTTATCACAGTGCCTGACATATAGTAGGTGCTACATAGACGTTTATTCCCTTCCCCATTACAGTAAACTTTTAAAAATTATAGTCATATCATTATGGCCCTATCAAGAATATCTCTTCTAGTTTTCACTTTCTATGTTCATTTTCCTTTCAAACATAACTTAATTTTCTCCATATTCATCTCCATCTGTACAATATTTTTCTATCTAAAAAAATATCAATGCTTTTGCAAGGAAAATTGACTCGGTTGGGGAGGCCCCCTTTTGAACGCAGAACATAAAAGTCCACACCAGTTGTGCTTCCTTGGGAAAAGTTAGCATTACATTTTACAAAGAAATACAACCAAAGAGGAAGGGGGAGGAGGGGAGGATCATGGGGTAAAGAAAGTAGCAGAGATAAAAGTTTTGTTCCTTGTTATAGAAACATATCAGACTTTTATCGCACAAGAATGATGTAAACTAAATAAATCTGGAATCCCGTTGCCAAGTCCTGCCTGACAGAGACAAGTCCTATGTACTTAATCATCATGGCTGGACTGGGT
Source organism: Potorous gilbertii (assembly GCA_028658325.1). Taxonomy (NCBI): domain Eukaryota; kingdom Metazoa; phylum Chordata; class Mammalia; order Diprotodontia; family Potoroidae; genus Potorous; species Potorous gilbertii. Next base: position 576,736,324 of record CM053769.1, on the reverse strand, counting down.
ATTTACATTAAGTGGGGCTAAGAGGTCAGGTTTTATAGTGCTGTTGACTGCATCCTTCATTATAGGCCCTGCAGCACAGCAGAGATATGGGAATGGACTGGGGCTGGTTTTCTTCAGGGAAACAAATACACAGACTCTCTGGAATTGGAGACTGGAAATCACTCCAGCCTTGGACTAGGGAGTTTCTCATTTCCTCTAGAGTTGTCGTCAACTCTCAGGGGCAGGGGGCAGGGGGCAGGGGAAGAAAGTTGGGCCAATATTCTACTTCCCTGGCTTATTTTTTCTTGCTTCACGTAATGTCCAATTTGCGCCAGAACAGGATGGTGCTCAACATTTCAGCTTCTCAGTCTTTGTGTCTAGACCTAAACCATAGATAACTCTTGACATCTTTTCTACCACTATGAGAATAAACCAACGGGATGATTAAGAATACCTGGGCTTTAACGCAGAGACTGCCAATGATGGATGTCACTGGAGGGTACAGGAGGTTGACAGAAATAAACAAGAAGAAGGAATGTGAAGGGCATCTCTGTAAGCCTGGGGAGGAAGGGAAAAGAGATTTGCCCCTGGAGTCATTTACAAAAGGAGGCACAGTATCTGGGCCTTGCTGCCTCACCCAGTGCTTTTATGGAGGTAGAATTAATCTGGATTCAGTATCACCAGAAATCATTAACTGCCCTGCTCCAACTGGATACACTGGAGTGTTGCTTGGTTTTCCCTCTCATTCCTAGAACCTTACACCAGAAGTGTTCAAATCTGAATCTCGACATGAATAATCTGTAGATTCTGGCTGGAAGCATGTTATCTCCCTCTTGGAGGGAGAGACCTGTTTTGTGGAGAATTAGCAGAGGGAACTATTTTTAGATACTTTACCCCTCAGGGGAGAGTGAGATCCTTGTCTTCTGACTTCCAGTTTAGAGAGAGGACACATACATAGTTCCAAGCTCTCTTCTCTCTTGAAAGCATTCAGCTTCTTTTAAGGTTCTACTTAGGAGCTGCCACTTACAAGAGGCCTTTCCTCGACTCCCTGTTCCCATAATTACTTTACTTTACTTAGCTCTGCCTCCTCTCAGTAGAACATAAGCTCTTTGAGAGTAGGGATAGTTTCATTTGACAAATGAGTAAACTAAGGTTGAGAGAAATGAAGTGATTTGCACAGGATCCCATAGTGGTCTGAGGCAGGATTTGAACTCATATTTTCTTGACTCCAAACCCAACACTCTTTCCATCATGCCACCTTGCTGTTTCAGTCACACTGAATTGACTCATTGTTGTCTAAACTGGCAGCGGCCTTCCCTCCTGGCTCCACTTGGCTTTCATGGTAGACTTTAGGCCGCTAAAGGCGGAACAAGGAGATAGGATTCCAGGTGGTGTGTTATCTGTCTACAGTCTTTGGATGTTTCTTGGAATGAGCTCATTAATGAGCATTTAATAAACACCCATAGAGCCTTGGGTATGTGCCAGGATCTTACTGAACAGCTTTGCCTGAACTGTCTGTTTGAGAGAAGAATAGTTTCTCTGGTTTGGGGACAGTAGGAGAAAGTGTGTCATTAAGATGCTCCAAGAGAGGCAGAATGTCCAGAATGAGGGAGGTATCGACTCGGTTGTTCTCTGTCCTGGTCAGATCACATCTGGAGAGTCACATTTTAGGAAAGGCATAGATGAGGCAGAGAAAATGATGACCAGAATCACGAGAGGAATAGAGGCCATGCCATTAGAGCAATAATAGAAATAATGAGAAGTGTTTAGCCAGGATAGAAGACTGAGGGGAGACATAGACCTTGTATATTAGGATAATTCTCATGTGTCAAAGCGATTAGATTTGTGCTTAGATCCAGAGGGCAGAACTGAGATCAATGAATATACATTGCACAGATGCAGAATTGGGCTTAACTTAAGGAAAAACTTAACTATAGGATCTATTTAAAAGTGAAATGGGATGTCTTGGGAGGTGGTGGGTTCCCAGTCACTGGGGGCTGTCAACTCAGTTGAGTGTAGATGCCACAGCAGATAGAGCATTAAATCTGGAGTTAGGAAGAGTTCATATACTGCCTTTTCATAGTTGCTTAGCTGTGTGACCTTGGGCAAGTCACTTCTGTGAGTCTCAGTTTCTCCATTTGTAAAAAGGACATAACGACAGCACCTGTCACACAAAGGTTATTGAGATGGGTGAGACAGCATACGTAACCCTCAGCTCAAGCTTGTTGCCATTAAAACACTAGCTGAAAGAAGTGGGAGTGTTGAGCCAGAACAGAAGACAGAGGGAGAATTAGACCTTCCTCATCGGTGGACAGTATTGTTACTTGGTACTCTATGCCTTGGGAGAGGAGATGTCCTGGCTTCCTGCTTTGAGAGAGGATATACTTGGTTCCAGGCTTTCTTCAGAGAGAAGTCCCTGGAGGGAAAGACTCTGGGAAGAAATAATGAGGAGCCAGCCCATCAAGCATGTCTCTGTTTTCCCAGAATGCCCCAGTGGAGACTCTGAGGAATTTCCCCCTGGGTGAGTTTGGGGACCCTCACAAGCCCCTCAAATCTCCCATGTTTTTCACTCTGAGCTTTGCTAGGGCTCCCAGAGGGAAGGAGAGCACAGCCTGGCAATAGTTCCTTCCCTCCCATTAGACTCAAAGATAAAAAATACTTCATTGTGCTATTTTAGCCCTTAAAAAATGTCCATTTTCCTTCATAAGATTGTGAAGGAAAGAAGATGAGAGAGATTCCTGTGACCTGAATATTCTCACCTTCAAGAAGAGCAGGGCATTTAGCCCCTCTCTGTGCCTCAGCGTCCTGAGCTAAGAAATGGGTTTAAAAATGCTAGATGCCTTCCAGAGTAGGGGAAAGACTGTTCAGATTAATTCTCAACAATAAAGCAGCTTCTGTTTAGTTTTAAACAAACCTGCTAGCTGAGAGTTTGAGTTTGCAAAACAGATAAAGGAAGCAGAGATAAGTCTCATTGCCAGAGGATTCTTTGCTTACCAGAACATTTGACTGTAGGGGTTCCTTTACACAGTGACCCCCTAGGGTGTTTGAAATGGATTTCTACTTGCAAAGTCTCAGGAGCACTGCTTTGCAAAGAGGGGTCCTTCTGGGAGACTGGGAGATCACGCTGATCACGTGAAGCGATTCACAAAACAAGTTTTCCCACCCCCGATCTGATCCCTTCCCTTGCCTTTGGGCCTCTTTGGAGGGTTTTTGGGGGAGCAAAACAAAGGAATATGGATAGAGTGTTGAAACTGGTACTATTTGGTTCTGGACAGAGAAAGAGCGGAGGAAGTTAGCTGTACAACAATTTTGGAGGGGGCTTTGGGAATTATCTTGTCCCACGGATATAAATGCTACTCAAACAGTGCCAGGATGTCTTACAGAAGAGAGAACTAGACATGTAGTTCCCAGTGAGGGACATATATTTCTGTGTATGTGTACACACACACACACACACACACACGCACACACGCACACACGCACACACGCACACACACATTGTACCCAGAGCTATAAGAAGTTTATCTAAAGGGTATGAGAATATTTGGTAAATAATTCTTATTCTAATGACATTCATTTTTTCATTTTATTTCTTGGGTATATATGCATGATAAACACTAGAATTTATTTCTTGTCATACTGAATAGGGCATATAGTCAGGTTTATTGAAAACTAAAGGTCATGGGGACGAGAAAAGATTGGGAACCCCAAGACTGGACAGAGGACAGACTCCTTTCATGGATCTCTGTTATTTTACAATTCAAAAAGAAAAGAGACTGTTAAGAAATCCTGAAAGCTTGGTTCAGGAGCCCAGAAGTTAACACAGGTACTACTCACTCTGATATTTTAGGAGGCAGATCTATGAAGTATTAATATGGGAGTATCAGAAAAAAATAGATTGAAATCTCCAGTTAGAAACTATCAGCACTTCTAGCCCTCCCGGGCTAGGGAATTAGAGAGAGGAGTTCTCACTCTAAGACTGGATCTCAGCTCATTTTCAAGGCTGAGTGCACACATGTACACATTCCTAGCTCCAGTCCTGGAAACATGTGTTGCCCTGGTGACTCTATGGACTCGTTGGTTGTCTGGCTATCTGCATTGTCTCCCTCATAAAGAATTTAAGTTAGCAGCATTCCCTACCCCTGCTTCTTCCCTCCCACCCCCCACTCCCACAAGAAGTACCTAGCACAGAGCATACATAGCAAGCAGCAAGAGATTAAGGTCAGCTCTTTTCCTATTAACCATTAAAAACACAGAGGTTTCTGAGTTCAGTTAAACTTAAGTTGCTTAAGTGCTTTCCCCCATAACTCCACTAAAGCGATGTAGGGGCAGAGATAGGACACAAACCATGTTTTTGCCACATGTTAGATCTAAAAGTAGAGACCAAAAAGGGGAGGAGGGGAGGGAATTCAGGCAATAACTTTGACCTTCTCACTGTTATCTGTGACTCCAAGAAGCTGTAGCTTGCACAGTGGCCACATCCCAATAAAACCAACTTGGCAGATGAGCCAAACCAGGTTGAAGAAACTGACAGGCCTCAAACCCATTGGTGAGCTAGGGGGATGTCTACCCCAAGCATGTGAAGACTTCCCTTAGTGGAATGGGTGGACAAGAACAGTTTGTTCCAGTGGCCATGAAGGCAACTAAAGAAAGTACTGTGTAGCACGTAGAACTTGGTTAGACATTGAAGATGCCAAGGTCATTTCCTGCATCTGAGTCGTCTCCAGTCATCTCAACTTTTGTCCTGCTACTAGACTTTGATGACTCTGGAGGGGAGAGTGAGTCTGACCACTTTGTACAACTTTGCCTCACTTAAATCTAATTCACAAAAGAGTCAAGACATCATCTCATGATGTCCTTGGCCCTCTTCAAAAAGGAAGGATGAACAACCTCTCTAGTGCTTAACACAGCACATGAAACCTAGCAGCTGCCTAACAAAATGGTTGCTGACCACTAAATGGAAAAGCATTTAGTAAATATTTGCAATTTTGCCAAGCACTGGGTTAAACAGCTAGATGTGAATACATAAAAGGAAACACAGTCCCTGTTCTCAGAAAGCTTCATTTCAATGGAGGAGATAACACACAAAGGGAGTTTGTGGTCTAGGGCAGGGTGCTACTTTGGGTAAGAAAATTACCAGGATGGTGATTGGGCCTTAGGGGAAGGGTAAAGTCATCTAGACTGAGTTGTAGAGAGTGTGAAGGAGAGTTATATGAAATAAATTGAAAGATATAGGCTGAATCCAGATTGTACAGGCCTATAAATGCTAAGAAGGGGCTGTAGCTTTTCCTGTCAGAAATCAGAAAAGGGGAGAGCAATCCTTTTGCCAAGCATAAAGCCAGGCTGAGTGGGGCTGATCCATAAGTGAAGGCCAAAGAGGGTGGAGACATGGCAGCTTGGAGACAGTTATGCCACTTGGTGTCATGGGAAGGCTGTAGAGCAAGGAAACATCTCCTTACCCCCAGGCAAAAAAATATATTCTCTTGAATGTTAGAATCATAGAGAAAAGCCCTATTCACCCCATATTAGTTACAGCTCTGGGAAACAGGGCTGATAATATGGCACAGATACTATAGAAAAGTTCTTTGACTTGGGTGGGAAATTAGACTAGACGATCTCTATATTTCCTTTTTTTGGTGGGAAGGAGGGAGGCAATCGACAGTTAAATGACTTGCCCAGGGTCACACAGTTAGTGTCTGAGGTTGAATGTTAACTCAGGTCCTCCTGATTCCAGGAGCAGTGCTCTATCTACTGCACCACCTAGCTGCCCCTATATTTCCTTTTAATTCTAGAATTGGGAGTTCCTCTTGGTTTCTATCTGTTCTTTCTGTAATGGTCACTAGAATAGAACATCTTTGATGATATCTCCCCATATGGAGGAGTTTAGAGAACCTGCTTTTGGAATAATCATGGTGCCATATGATGGAAGAACCTTAGAGAAACAAAAGCATCTGTAAATTCTATAATCTGTTCTGGTTGGTTAACCATATGGTTATGAGAAGTCTTTTTGATTGGCTGCATTGCTAGAATAGGAGGTGCCTTCAAAAAAAAAAAATTAGTGACCTGAGCCTTGATTATCTTCTCTTGCTGTTTTATTCCTTTGCTGATGTCTAAGCAATCTTCTGTCTAAGGGAAAACACATTGGGCCTTCTTCCATCTGAGGCTGACATTTACCTCTGCATTTGTTCTTTCCCATTTTGGAGACTCTGGCTTTGTGAATTTTCAAAAGTCAGATGAGTGAACCTCCAGAATCTGGGTTTTGCAGCCAGCCCAGCATAGATGCCCTGAGAATGAATGAGCAACCATCAGGACCCAGCCCGGTGATACCTGAGACAAGATCTCACCCAACAGCAATGCCATATTTGGACATAAACTTGGTGGAACCTTTGTTAAATAGAAACTGAGTTGGGTCTGAGTCCACTCCCCACAGAGAGTGCTATGGGGGAAGTATGCCCCTAACGTGTTGGGAGAAACATTTGTACATTTGTTCTTTTAAGTAAATGCCCCTTTGAAAAGGCTAATTCTTAAGTGAGTAAATGGAACCAGATCCCTATTCACTGTTACCTAAGATTGCGTGTGTGCGTGCGCGCGCAGTATGTGTGCGCGCGCGCAGTATGTGTGTGTGTGTGTGTGTGTGTGTGTGTGTGTGTGTGTGTGTGTTTGTGAGATCTCAGGGGACTCGGGCTATTAGCATTAGAAAGGAAACACCCTAAACCCCTCAGGGAACCCCTCCAACACCAAAGGGGAGGGAGGTGTTACAGCCCTTGCTCTGGGAGAATGAAGGCATAGAATATGTACTACACTTCATTAACCAAGACCAGCTTTTAAGGAAACACCTGGGTGCCTTAGGTAGAAAGGGAAATGGGGAAAAGAGGCAGGTACAACATGGGGAGAAAAGAAGATCTAAGGCCTCTATAACCTGAAAGGCCATATTGTTAATGAACACCTTTGGGTCTTAGGAGTTAAGAGAGTGGGAGCATCTGCAATCAGTCATCCAACAAGTATTTATTGAACACCTACAATATTTGGCAGTGGGAAGAAAGAGGCACATTACTTTGGACCATAGATCTTATGTTCTACAAACCCAGTTCTCTACTAGGTAACCTGATGGATAAATCTTTCCTAAGGCATTACCCCTTTTGTGAGCCTGCGTTGTGGTTAAACACTGTCATTCCTGGAGTAACAATATGAAGGAGAGATTCTAATGTTAGAATTTCAGGCATACATAGGTTTTTTTGATGAAGTGAGGCCTTTGTGACTGTCTTGTCCTCTCACTATTAAGCAGCAGGTAAAGGGTTACACAATCAATCACAATGGTGAAGGGCCTGCCTTTGAGGGTGACAGGCATGGGGAGGAGGGAGAAAGCCAGCAAGGGGGATAACATCAGCTCTCAGGTGATTTAGAAATGAGAGAAAGCAGACAGAATACCAAAGGTGAGAAAGGAGTCAAAGGTGAATGACTAAGAATGCCAAAACTGAGCTGAAGGAATGCACAGAGCAGCTAGGAATGTGGATGGGATATGGTAAAAAACTCAGGGCAAGCCAGAGGCAAGAATCTGGACAACAGATCAAGAATGTGCCCAAAGTTCAGACTGACACTGAAAATGGCACAGGTTGGTGCACAATGACATTTCATCAAATGGGGGCTTCCCTCTGGCACAAGTGGGCTGACAATTTCCTCTTCCATAAAAGGACCAAGATAATAGGATTCAGGAACCAGACAACAACACTCTCAGGCCAGTCTGGTGCAGATAACTTCAGTGCCACTTTAGGGGCAACATAATCTTTCTGTCAGTTTCAGTAAGGGCAGAATATGTCATTTTCATGCCCCCTTAATTCAACCAATTCAATTAAGTATTTAATTAGAACCTATTATGTGCAAGAAACACTACTACACACAGATAAAGAGACAAAAAAAGAACCCTGTCCCCAAGGAGCTTACATTTTACTGAAAAGATAAGTAAATACAAGTTAAATTGGGGAGGAAGAAAGCATTAAAACATGACTCTAGGGGGTGGAGACGAGAAGAAAGTATAGTTCAGGCATAAGGAGAGCATGTGCAAAGCTCTAGAGTTTGGAAAATGTCTGGAGAACAGTGTGTGGCAGAGAACAAGAAATGAATCTGTAAATGGTAGGCTGGGGCCATACTTCAAATGCCCATACCCAAGAGGGAGCATTTGATCTGCGAGCCAATCAGCAACTTTTTGTTATAGGAGAGAGAGATGATGAGGTCTGTGTTTTATTTTGTGGGAGATGGATTAAGAGAGGAGAGATGAACCAGAGAAACCCATATAGAGGTTGTAGCAATAGACAAGGTAAAAGACATTGAGTATCTGAACTACAGTGGTACTGGTGTGAAGGGAGAGATGCGTGTTGGTACAAGAGGCAACCAGAGAGATGAGAAGGTGAATAAGGATGGAGACATTTCCAGGTGAGCCCTTTTTAGCAAGGTCCCAAGGAGATAGTCTCTCTGCATCATACTGTCTTATTTCCTTACAGAAACTAGATCCAGGCTGGAAAGTTTATCATTTGTAGGAGGCACATATTTTTAACAAGTCAGACTCAGTGTATGCTCAGTTGACTTAAGATTAATGGGGCCATAAAAAGATAGGGTGAGAGTTGTACTTGTCAAGACCTTTCAAACTGGCCTGGGATAAACATGATACAGTTCTATTCCAGGGAATGAGCTGGTCATGTTCCACAGGGCCAGACAAAAAGGCTTTGCAATGGTTCCTGCTATCCCCGATTACCCCAATGCTTCTACTTTCTAATCCACCTGCCGCAAGGATCAAACTGCTTGTGATCATTTCAAAGTATTTTTCAGAGGTGAAAGTCAAATAGCCAATTAATAAGAGGTTACTTCAAGTGGTGGAGAGTTCTTTAAAGGGACAGATACTGAAAGAAAAGAAATCTCAATGAGGTACACAACTTGCTTGATCCAGCATTCCTTACTCTGCTGTATATAACTCTGTCAGGTACCCATGAGGGGTCACAACCATGCTGACTTAAGCCATAACTCACATGCACCATGATCAGTCAAAAAGAAGGAATACAGTGTAGAGGAAACTAGGTCAGACTTGTTTTATTACAAATCTTTGAGGTCTTCTCAACAGATAAGGGAGCATAGGAATAAGGACTGGACATTGGGAAGGAGGGAGTTTAGTATTTGTAAAAAAAAAAAAAAAATTAAGGAAGCAGATATAGCCTAAATCACTAAGAGGATTTCCTGTTATGTAGAAGCCCCAGCTGAGATAAGGAAATCTCATATAGATTGGTTTCTCCTCCCCAAAATGGAAGAGGAAGCAGTTTGGTATGGGGAAAAGAGTATTGACCAATTCTCAAAAGACAAGGCAAAAACACCCAATAGGTTGTACAAGGTGATTTCATACACAATTCTTTTTTCTCTTTTATTGCATATGAAAATATTCATGTGTATTAATTGTCAAATTCAGAATATTTTAGTATTTTATTTTTCTCCAATTAGATGTAAAAACAACATTTAACATTTGTTTTTAAAACTCTGAGTTCCAAATTCTCCTTCTTCCTCCCCTTTTGAGAATGCAAGTAATCTAATATAGGTTATACATGTGTAGCCATGCAAAACATTTCCATATTAGTCATGTTGTGAAAGAAAACATAGATCTTTCCCCAAAACTCAAGAAAAATAAAGAAAGTCAAAAAGGTATGCTTCAGTCTGTATTCAGACACCATCATTTCTTTCTCTGGGGATGGATAGCATTTTTCATCATAAGTCTTTCAAAGTTGTCTTGGGTTGTTGTATTGCAGAGATATAAGCTCATCATCTTACAATATTGCTGTTACTTTGTAGACAGTTCATATCACCTTGCATCAGCTCAAGTAAGTCTTTCTAGGTTTTTCTGAGAGCATCATGTCTTACAGCATATTAGTATCCTATCACAATCACATACCACAATTTTTTCAGTCATTCCCCAATTGATGGGCATCCCCTCAATTTCCAATAGCCCAGAAAAGAGCTACTATAAACATTTTTGTACATATAGGCTCTTTTCCTTTTTATTTTTTTCCATCTTTTTGGATATAGACCAGGTAGTGGTATTGCTAGGTCAAAGGGTATAGATGGTTTTGTAGCTCTTTGGGCACAGTTCCAAAGTACAGAATGATTGAATCATAGCTCCACCAATAGTTTTTCCCATATCCCCTCCAATATTTGTCATTTTCCTTTTCCATCTGATTAGTCAAGCTAACAGGTATGAGGTGGTGCCTCAGAATTATTGTAATTTGAATTTCTCCAATCAATAGTGATTTAGAGCATTTTTTCATATGTCTATAGATAACTTTGCTTCATCTGAAAACTTTGTATTTTTTGATCTTTTATCAATTGAGGAATGACTCTTATTTTTATAAATTTGACTTATTTCTCTATATTTTCAGAAATGAGACCTTTATCAGAGAAATTTGCTTCAAATTTTTTTTCACAGTTACTATTGCTAACTGTATTTCAAGCCATCCTATTCCCCCACCCTGTTTATTCTATTCTGTCTCTCACCCTGTCCCTCCTCAAAAGTGTTTTGTTTCTGAGAGTAAGGATCACTCATTCTCCTCCAATTCTACCTTTCCCTTTCCCTTTCTCCAAGTACATTCTTCTCTCACCCCTTAATTTTATTTTTTAGATATCCCTTCATATCCAACTCACACCTATGCCTCTGTCTATATATATACTTCTTCCAACTGCCCTAATAATGAGGAAGTTCTTATGAATTACAAGTATCATCTTTCTTCTTACCATCTGTGAGCTGAGAGTTCTGGAAGCAGCCAATGATGTTACTGATTCAGTGACTCCCAAGGCCTGCTCATGGTTTACTAAGGCCCATTCTGAGCTGGTGTGGCCTGTGCTGGACTGCACTCCACTATCACCCAGGTGTGGTAGACTTTTCTACCAAGCTTCCAAGTTGTCTTTGGATGGAAAATTATTTCACCCCATCCTCTTCTGAGTTTTTCTGCTCCAGGAATTGTTTTATGACATTAGTTCTGGAGTCAAATGCCTAAGTTCAGATCCCTTCTTGAATGCTCTAGATGACTCATGACAAATCATGTATCTTTCTCTTTAGAGTTCATCTGTAGCCAGCTATGGTCACCCATTGCTACCGGGGAATCTGAAGCTGAAGAATCTCTGGAACTCGTTCTGAGCCATGGTGGGCTAGAGTCAGTTGGGCATCCACACTAAGTTTAGTAGCAAAACAGTGAGCCCCCAAACCTGAGGTCCACTGGTATGCCTAGGAAGGCATGAAACAGCTCAAGTCAGAAGTGGAACTAATCAAAGCTTCTGGGCTACCCAGTAATTGGGTCTGTGAGTGGCTCTGTTTTCAGCTTGGAAAAGACAAAGCAATGAAAGAAAAAGAGAAAAGAGAAAACTCATCTTTAAAATGAGCAGGATGGATTAGATGACTTCTGAGATCCTGTCTAGCTCTTTACCTATGATCCTATGAAAATGAAAGATTAGCTTTATTTAGATTAATTTTGACTTGAAATACAAACAGAATTTCAAGTCTCCAGAAAGCATACCTTCTCATTTTTGTTGTTATTTTTTTAAACTGATAGCAAATAGGTTTTGCCAGCCTAGATCCATTCACTCATTCATTCATTCATTCTCTCTCTCCCTCCCTCTCTCCCTCTACTTTTCTCCTTCTCTTCCTTTCTGCCTTCAGAACACAAACTATCTATAGAATATAAACTGTACATATACACACATATACATATATTTCAAATAGCTCCTTGATTCAGGATCCATGCAGTGGTGTACTACTGGAGCCATTTGGATGACTGTTAAATTTTTAGTGTGCTTTGCCCTTAAACCTCAGAAATCAGCAAATGAGGGCTTGATTTATTGTTCTGTTGATTATCTAGAATTAAGAAAGTGATGGAGAAAATGTTAATTCAGATTGAATTTTCAAATATGTCATATACAAATTTTTTTCTGGACATCTGGTTGTTAAACATTTACCAACACATTCCTGCCTCTGTGTTTATTAACTGGTCAGCTAGCTATCTGACTCTGGGCAAGTCACTTCATCTCTAGGTGCCTTAGGGGATAAAGTGACAGGACTTCCAAGGTCCCTTTCTGATGGGATAGTTTATTATTCCATTCATGAAAGGTTCACTTGAGGACAAGTTATTTCAAGTCTTATTTGGTGCCTTGCTAAGGCAATAGAAAGTAAGGTCTGGGGACAAGGATGCTTGTGACTGAGTATTTCAGGGGATCTTTAGAACTCACTGACCTATAGGAAGGGGGTCACTCAATCCTATAGAGACTTAAATGGGACTATTTGCTAAGAATGACCATGCAGGATGGGTTGGTATTGCTAAACTGAAGCCTTTGTTGTATGCCCCGGGGCTCTTGGTCAGTGTCTGTCACACATTCCATTCAACTGATCAAGTGAAGAGTCCTAGCAAAGACAGGTGACTGGAACAAAGAGCAGAAAAATACATCAACACTCCAGGCCGGTGACCTACTTATAGCCTCTCACCTCTTGCCAGCCTTACTCTCTGCCCCCTATCTCTGGAACTAAGCTTTTCTTTTCAGGTTCCACTTTCAATGAGTCCTAAACCCCAACCTTCATCCTTAAATCCCAGATTTCAACCCCACAGGGGATAAATAAATAAACCAATGGTTAGGGACATCCAGCTTTATAAGTGTTAATTAGTAGATTGTTCATCTATTCCTACCAGGAACTGAACCAGCAACAGAGAGATCACACCTTCTCCCTTGATTTGTTATTTTCTGGGAATTTTTGTTAATTGTTACTGCTGGTCAGGATCTCCTAATATTTACTTAAAAATAAATCCCTCCCCTATCTAGAACTGCTTTGTCTAAGATCAGGGAGGGTAAGAGATGAGAATAGTGAAAACGTATTGGTTGTATAAGCTCTTTCTTGTACTGGTGTTTAGATGAATGATTCCTAAAGCATGAAAAGCCCAGTTGTCTGGACTATTATCTACCCAAAATGCAGACTCTTTTGGAGGCCTCTCTGTTCCTACCCATCATCTCTAGCCTTATTTTGTGTTACTCTCCTCTAAGTACTCTATGTTCCATTCTGGCTGAACTACTCACCATCAACCAGACATTCCCTTACCTTCACCTTCCTCTATTGTGCCTTGGTTCAACTATTGAGAGACTGTGTTGGACTAGATTAGATGTTGCACTTGGAGGCAGATTTTAAAATTCAGTCCTGTCTCAGGCACTTACTAGTTGGGCTTCCTAAGCTAGTTACTTAACCTCTTTCCACCCCAGTTTCTTCAACTAGAGGGTTGGCCTCGATGACATCTCAGGCCCCTTCAAACTAGGGATGTACTGATAAATGTTTAATAACTAGTCCCCAAAACTGCAGCACATAGTCTGCATTGTAATATTTTCTTCAATGTTAAAAGTCTAGACAACTAACAAAACAGTAAATCTAGCTCTGCTTTGTAGAGAGATTTCTGGGGTGTGCGTGTTCATATTGAGAATTTAACAATTGGATCTCAAAGTCGGTTCTGGAACACCCTTGTTTTCAGTTTTAAATTACTCCTCCTATGATGCCCCTTGTGTCTGGAATGACTTTCACCTCACTTCAGCCTGTTAAATTTAGCCCAACTTAAATCTCATTTTCCTCCATGAAAGTATTTTCTGGTTCCCCTCAGTTAGTAAAATTTCCATTACTGGCTTCATGTAGCAAATATGCATTATTTTGTGCTATTTGTGCATGTATCATATCTTCCTACTGCAATATATACTCCATGAAAGTAGAGTCTAAGTCTTATCTAAACTTTGAGTATAAAGGGTAACTTGGCACTGGCATATTAAATAGTAAGGCAGGAATGTATCTAGACGGTAAAAAGAACTCCCTAGGCTTAACTTTGTTCTTATACCTATTTCCCCTTCCATTTACCCATATGAGACTAAGAAAGTCTTGGAGTTGAGAAACTGAAGTGTGCTAAATCTAGAAAACCCTTGGCAGGTTGCAGAAAAGCAGCCTCTGAGCTGATGCTGACTGGGTGCAATTAAACAACAGAAGTTGAACAAGGAATTTCTAACCTTGAGTAGAAGTGAGGCTTCCAACAGCAATGCTACCTTAATTGACTGAAAGGTAAGTCAAAAAATAGACTTAATCCCAAAGATATTAGTTAGCTGAGATGGATCTGTCTTTGAAGAATTTGGTACCTAGGATGAGGAATCTCCTTTTGGAGAGGAAATTTCCATTCTGAACCAAGATTTACAGAAAAAGACAGACCATCTTTATGGAAAGAAAAGCCATCAAGGGTTTTTCCTTAATCTAATGACTGGGTTGTGAGAGCTTTGCTTTTTAAAAAGGACTAAATTAATGTTCAAAGGGCTATAAAACTGCATACTCTTTGACCCAGCAATATCACTACTGGGTCTGTATCTCAAAGAGGTCATAAAAGTGGAAAAAGGACTCACATGTACAAAAATATTTATAGCAGCTCTTTTTGTGGCGGCAAAGAATTGGAAATTGAAGGGATGCCCATCAATTGGGGAATGGCTGAACAAGTTGTGGCATATAAATGTAATGGAATGCTATTGTGCTATAAGAAATGATTGGCAGGTGGACCTCAGAAAAACCTGGAAAGACTTACATGAACTGATGCTGAGTGAGGGGAACAGAACCATGAGAACAATGTACATAGTAACAATGTAACGTTGTACAATGACTAACTTTGATAGACTGAGCTCTTCTCAGCAGTGCAAGGATGTAAGACAACTCCAAAAGAAGCATGATGAAAAATGCTATCCACATCCAGGGAAAGGGCAATGGAGTCTGAATGCAGAGCGAATCATATTTATTTACTCTTTTTTGTTTTGTTTTGTTTCTTCTTCCTCTTGGTTCCTCCTATTGGTTCTAATTCTTCTTTACAACATGACTAATGTGAAAATACGTTTAATATGAACGTATATGTAGAGCCTATAGCAGATGGCACACTGTCTTGGGGAAGAGGTAGGGGAAGGAGGGGGAGAAAAAACTCAAGGTCTTATGGAAGTGAATGTTGAAAATTAAAAATAAGTAAATTGATTAATAATTTTAAAAGGACTGTATAAAAAAGCCTCTTGGTTTTAATCTTTAAAAAAGCAGTGGGAGAACCCCCTCTTCCAATGAGGAAGTAGCACGTTAACTGGACCTCAATTGAAGCCAAAAGCTTGAAGCAGAGTGGGGTAGTGACATGATAGTATTATAAGAAACTCCAACACATCTTCAAGATTAGCCGAGGGCAGTTCCACGAGACTACATGTCATGCTCACATATCCAGTGGGGACTACATGTTTGGCATGAGTTTCATGCCATATGAGACTAACAGCAAGGAGACTCAGTGGGAACAGTACAGTAACATTGCTAGAAGACATTGGTTACCCTACATCAGCAGTGTTGCCCCCTCATGAGTAAGCCTTGGTCACATGTTCCCTAAATGTATCCATTCTTCTCCTTGATTTATACTTCTGGAAATCTACCATTTACAAGTACGCATATGGTCAACTAATGCCTCAATTCCTACCCCTCTTCCATCTCTATGTCTACATTTCCAACATTTATTTCACTTGTACATGTGCGCGCGCACACACACACACACACACACACACACACACACTCCTGATGTGCAAGCAGAAAATAGCAATAGATATTTTTTTAACTGAACTTGTCTTTTCATTAGTCAGGAAAGTCCTGGAATATCCTTCTTTGTCAACGGCAAGTTTATAGGTTGTTTTTGACACAGAAGTGGTGTGTAGACTGAGTATTTTAAGAATTATGCTTCTAAATCATCCTCCTTTTAAACCAAGGTTTTCAACCATGGATGAGTATTCCCTTCCTTCCCCATCCCCCCCCCCCATTCCTTGCTCTCCTTTCTTGGTTTCTGGAATCCTAAGAGTTGCTCCTAGATGTCTACAGCTCTGCCTCTTTGGTCTAATATGGTCAGGTGAGAAAGGACTGTGTCAGTGCCAGACATATTTCCCAGAGCTCTCCTCATAAGATGCTTCAAATTGAATTTTCAGCTCTGGGCAAGTGTCCAGAGCACGGAGGCTGCCGAGGCTGAGTAATTCAGTATTTCAGCTCTACTTCTAGTAACATTTCCCACAGAATCCATTGGACAGGCCCTTACAGTCACCCACCAAGGTACATTGAAGACCTGATTGCAATTTCCACTGTAAATGACATTTTGCAAGGATTTAATGACATGGTATTTCTAAGCCTCATCTGGTAGAAACTTCAAATCGAAATAACCAAGACAGATGTAGTCTGTACCTAAAGCATGGTTTAGGTCAATTAAATCCTGCCATAGTTGTGAAAGGGCCATTCCTCAGCTACC
The DNA here is from genome assembly GCA_028658325.1 of Potorous gilbertii. Lineage (NCBI taxonomy): Eukaryota > Metazoa > Chordata > Mammalia > Diprotodontia > Potoroidae > Potorous > Potorous gilbertii. The sequence continues at coordinate 576,720,011 of CM053769.1, read as the reverse complement.
TTTCTTTTAAAGAGCAGAACAAAAATATCCACTTGGCACTTTTTCCAGAGGTAGATATTTGTTTGAAGTATGGCATAGTAGATAGGGCACTAAAGTTAAAGTCAGGACAATCTGGGTCCAAATTCTACCTTAGATACTAACTGTGTGACTGTGAACAAGTCACTTTGCCTATGTGCCTCTGTCTCCCACTATGTAAAATGAGGGCATTGACTTGGATGACATCTTAGATCCCTTTCTGTTGCAATAATCTGTAATTCTATCATTGGATATCTATCATTCATAGAGAATATACTGAGAAGCATCATGGAGCAAGGGATAGAACACATGCCTTGGAGTTAGGAAGATCTAGGTTCAGGTCTTACCTTTGACTCATACTGGTTTTGTGAACCTGGGCAAGTGGCTTAAACTCTTAGTTCCTAAGACAACCCTCTAACACTCTAAATTGCAAAGCAGTTGCCGATCAACTTTTACAGAAGAAAATTCTCACCAGGCATTCCCTACATGAATGGAAACACAGATCTAGATCCCTGAGTCCCCAACTGAGAAAATTCATGTATTGCTTTCTACTATACAAAGCATTTTTCCATCTGTGCTCCTCTGAGCCTCATGATATCCCACTCAGATTAGTTTTCATTTATAGTGCAAATAAAGTTAAATGATGGATTTCTATAGGGTCCCAGACTATTAATATGAAGGTAGAGCTAACCTTCGGGAACTCACCCATTCAGAACCGAGGAGCACCAAGTCTTGAAGAAAAATAAGAAAAACAGTTAGCATTTATAAAAAGCTTAAAGGTTTTCAAAATGCCTTTTTATCACCCAAAGACTTCAATTTCTGGGATAAGAAGTCCCTATTTGACAAAAAACTGGGGGAGAAACTGGAAAATTGTATAGTGGAAACTAGGTATGGACCAACATCTTACAAGATATCTTGACAAGATAAGGTCAAAATGGGTACATGATTTAAAAATAAAGGGTGATACTATAAGCAAATTAGAAGAAGGAATAATTTACCTGTCAGATCTATGGAGAAAAGAAGAATTTATGACCAAACAAGTGGTAGAGAACATTATAAAATGCAAAATGAATAATTTGGATACATTAAATTAAAAAGGTTTTGCACAAACAAAACCAACGCAATCAAGATTAGAAAGGAAGCAGAACGCTGAGAAACAATTTTTATAGTGAGTGTCTCTGATAAAGGCCTAAAATATAATAGAGAACTGAGTCAAATTTGTAAGAATACAAGTCATTCCTCAATTGATAAATGGTCAAAGAATATGAACAGGTAGGTTTCAGAGAAAGAAATTAAGCCTATCTATAGTCATATGAAAAAATTATGTAAATCACTGTTGATGATTAGAGAAATGCAAATTACAACAACTGTGAGGTACCATATCACACCTATAAGACTGACTAATATGACAAAACAGGAAAATTATAAATATTGGAGATGTTGGAAAATTGAAACATTAATGCATTTTGTTGGTAAATTCAATTGTGAATTGATCCAACCATTCTGGAGAACAATTTGGAACTATGCCCAAAGGGCTATAATATTGTGTATGCCCTTTCATCCAGCAATAACCCTACTAGGTCTACATCCCAAAGAGATCATAAAAAAAGAGGAAAGGACCCACATGGACAAAAATATAACAGATCATTTTGTGGTGGCAAAGAGTTGGAAATCTAGTGGATGCCTGTCAATTGGGGAATGCCTGAATAAGTTGTGGTATGTGAATGTGATAGAATACTGTTCCATAAGAAATGATGAGCAGGCAGACTTCAGAAAAACCTGGAAAGACTTACATGAACTGAGGCTGAGTGAAGTGAGCAGAACCAGGAGAACATTGTACACAGTAACAGCAACATTGTAAGATGACCAACTTTGATAGACTTAGCTCTTCTCAGCAATGCAAGGATCTAAGATAATTTCAAAAGACTCATGATGGAAAATGCTATCCACATCCAGAGAAAGAACTATGGAATCTTTAAGCAGGTCGAAGCAGACCATTTTCTCTCTTTCTTTCCTTTCTTGTGGTTTTTCCCTTTTGTTCTGATTCTTCTTCCGCAACATGACTAATATGGAAATATGTTTAATATGATTGTACATGTAGAGCCTATATTAGATGGCATGCCATATTGGGAAGGGGAGAGAAGGGGAAAATTTTTAGAATTCAAAATTTTATAAAAGTGAAATTTGAAAATTAAAAATAAATTAATTTAAAAAAAGAAAACGCTTTTTGGTCTCATTTTGTCTTCACAACAATCTTGTGATATGAGTGCTAATATTATTCTTCCCATTTTACAGATGAGAAAACCGAGGCAGGCAGAGATTAAATGACTTGCCCAGAGTTGTATTACTAGTATCGGAGGCCAGAATTAAACTCAGATCTTCTTGACTCTCAGTCCCGTAGTCTACCCACCTGGTTCCTGGTTCTTTCTTCCCTCCTCCTCACTTTATCAATCCTTTAAAGTAATAATAAATTAAATTGCAAAGCATTAGCATAGTGTCTGGCACAGTGTTATAGCCTCCATTCCAATGGCTAGCATTTATATAACACTTTAAGATTTACAAAGCTCTTTGCAAATATCATCTCATTTTATTCTCACAAAAACCCTGGGAGGTAGGAATATTGTAATCCCCATTTTACAGATGAGGAAATGGAGGAAAGCAGCAGAAAGTATCTGAGACCAGATCTGGACTCAGTTCTTTTTCCTTTCAGGTCCACTGCCACAGCTAGGGAACACAGTGGACAGAGTGCTAGTCCTGGAGTCAGGAAGACTCATCTTCATTCGTTCAAATCCGGCCTCAGATGCTTATTTGCTGTGTGATACTAGACAAGTCACTTAATCTTATTTACCTCAGTTTCCTCATCTGTAAAATGATCTGGAGAAGGACATGGCAAACCACTTCAGAATCTGTGCCAGGAAACCCCAAATGAGTTCACAAAGAGTGAGATGTGACTGAAACCAAACACCTGCCTATATAAAAACTTAAAATATAAAGATAATTGTATATATTTATAAATATAAAAACTTAGTAGTATAAATACTTGCTCTTAAAATACTTTTATATATGCACATATAAATGTGTATATAAATGTATATATGTATATACATATGTACACATGTATGTGTGTATGCATATTATGTATATAAAATCTGCAATTGACTCATGAGGCTTTTCTGCCTACATAGATCATAAGTTGTCATAGAAGAGATATTATAAGTCATCATAAGGAAGGGAAGCCTGCTTCAGTGGAGTTCAGGCCCTCAGTCAGCAATAAAAGTGACCTTCCATCTGGCCCTTAAAGTACTAGAACAGATTGGCCTTGGCAGGCAACTTCAAAAGATAAACTAGACAAACAGCAGTGAACTTTCCCTAGGACTGCATGTCTGCAAGATGAATACTTCTCTCCTTTAACAGGGGTCACTTTCTCCTTTCAGTCTATGGAGCCCCAGGCGCCAGGGAGGACAAGTCCTTAAACCTTATGCTCCATTCCTAGTCATTAGATAGTGGAGTAACCACAAATGCCTCGTCCCCGGCCCCCTAAGAAATGACCTGTCTTTTCTGCCTGTAGCCAACTCCATGCTTGGGGGTCTGGATAGTGTCAATTCATTATCCAGGAGGGTGAATATAGCACATCCAAAGTTGTTTCCAATAAAAGGGATGGAGGAGTGCTTTTTAATAGTTGAACAGTTATAGATTTTGTTTTAAAAGTGCTACTTTTAACATTAATCAATTATCACCTCTGAAGTACATACCCTCAGGTCCTTGGATATAGAAAAAAAATTTTTTTAAAACCTTTATTTCAATGTAATAAATTCCTAGGTGATAAATTTCATTAATTTCCCTGATAAAGGATACAAACCAATAGCTTCTGGAGTAACTGAACATAACAAAAGAGAGGTTATTAACCATTACACTGAAACCTTATAAACTTACACTCATTCATGGAACAGCTGGGTTTTTCTTAGTAAATGACACTCCTTTGCCAGTTTGCCCTTCAGTACTTCCTAACCTTAATTACCTATGTGTGTCAGAAATTTGTTCAGCCAGTAATATCACTGGGTTCACTTGCTTTCTGTTGCTTTCTCAATTCATCTGTCCCAGTTCCTTAGGATCTTGGATTTAGAGCCAGAGGTCATGTAGTCCAACCCTTTTGTTTTACTTAGGAGAAAACTGAAGCTCAGAGAATGTAAATTACTTGCTTAAGGTCACACAGGTCACAGTGGTGGAGCCAATATGTGAATCCAGGTCATAAGATTACAGCTCTAGAACCTCAGACATTATTTAACTCAGGCTCTTCATTTTGCAGATGCAGAAAGGGAGTCCCAGGGAGGTTAACTAAATTACTCAGAGGGAATACGCTAGGCATTTCTAAAAGCCACACAGATGACTAGAAGTGGAAACTATGGAGGTTAGACAAAAAGTCAAAACCAAACCTCATCTGCTACAGACTATTAAGAATTGGAGGAAAAAATGTCAAGCAACCTAAAAATGTGGGCTGTCAAGTAGAGGTCTGTGCGAGGAGAAGTGGGTGATCCATAGACCTTCTCCTCTGGTGGTGCTCTGGAAACACCTATCTGCAAAAAAAATGTTTTTGTTTGTGTGATCTTTAGCTTCTTGTACTCCATGTTCGGTCAGAACTAAATCTTGGATGGACTGTCATAAACAAGTTGTGCCTAATCTCATCCTATTCTAGAATGTCCTCTCTTTCCCTCTACCTGTTGAAATGCTACCCCTTGTACCTCTACTCTACTCTCTTTTTCCCTTTGAAAACATTCCCAGATTACTCCAGACTTCATTGGATTTCCTTCTCCATATCCCTGCCCAATGTCCACTTAGTACTTCCTCTTCCCTGTCATGGCTCTCACAACTTAATACTTCTCTATCTCTGTCTCTGTGTCTCTCTGTTTCTATCTCTGGTTGCTTGTCCTTTGTTTTTCAAGAGGACCACAGGGTGATATCTTGACTAGCACATTGCATGTGAATTGGATTTTAGTGAGGCAGAGTTTCACAAAGCCATTGAAATCCAGCGGCAAGACAGAAGTTTGGACAATTGGTAATGGTCTAGGATACAGTAGATGACCTTGGCATCTTCTATTTCTGAGCAAGCACCTGCTTCAGCCACCTTCGTAGCTGTTGGAACAAATTGTTCTTGTCTGCCCATTCTGCTAGGGGAAATCTTCACATGCTTGGGGTACCAAAGGGGTTGAGTCCTATTGGTTAACCTCAACCTGATTTAGTCTATCATCTGAGATGGTTTATTGGGGTGTGGCTGCTGCACATGCTATAGCTTCTTGGAATCACAGGTGAGAGTTGGGTGACAGGCAGATGCCAAAGGTGGATGAGCAGCCCTAAAAAGGAATCAGCAAGCCATCATGCCAGAGGTGCTAGTCCTCCCTGACCTCAGTCAACAAGTATTTGTTAAGTATTGACTTTGTGCCAAGCACAGTACCAAACTCTGGAGTAACAAAGAAAAAGCAAAAACACCTCCTGTCTTCAAGGCACCTACTGCAGTAAACATGTTCATAAATAGGTACATACAAAATACAGCTGGAGTAGAGGTTAGCAAAAGGTCTATGACTAGTAGAATAGTCTACAGTAGTGGTGCTAGGCTTTGAATTCAGGTCATAGGATTATAGCTCTAGAGCTCGGAAGGCCCTCAGAGACCACCCAGTCTCTCCATTTTGCCTATGAAGAAAGTGAAGTCCCAAGGTCACAGGGGCGGAGCCTATTTGGATATGGAATTTTTGACATCATCATTGCAGGGAACTCAAGGTGTGGAAAACATTCCAGTTAAATTGGTCTGCTTACTTTTCCCCATCCAGTACATTCCATGTTCCAACTCAGTGACTTTGAACATGTTTTTCCTTGTGCCTGAAATGAGCTTCCTCCTCACCTCAACGTCATAGACTCTCTAGCTTTCTTTAAGGCTCAGTATAAGGACCACGTGAGGCCCATCCTGGTTCCTGCAGTGCCCTGACAAGTACCTTTGTATATAATTTCCATATTTATCTGTATACAGGTTGTTTCCCCTAAACTGAATTTAAACCTCCTTGAGACCATCCTTCCAGTCTTCTTACATGTGATGGCCCTCTACATGTGCTATGGTGCACCATATTGCTGTTCCCCACACATGCGCATTTCTCCATCTCCCATCTTTGCTTCTTTGCATTGCCTATTCCCTATTCCTGGAAAGCTCTCTCTTATCACCTCAGCCTCTTAGAATCCCTGGCTTCCTTCAAGACTTGCTTCTATAGGGGACCTTTCCTAGCTCCCTGGCTGTTAGTGACTTTCCTTCTAAGGCTACTGTCTACTAACTCAGTCTTTATCTTATATGCACCTATTTATGAATGTGTTTGCTGAAGTAGGCTCCTTGAAGGAGGGGCTATTTTTGCTTTTTCTTTATTTTCCCAGAGCTTGGTACTGTACCTGACACATACTAAATGCTTAAAAAATGCTTGTTGATTGATCATTGATTGATGGAGGCCAGGGACTATTGTGTTCTTTTTTGCATCCCTAGTGTCTAGTACAATCTTAAGAGATTGATATACTCAAGAGGTAAGTATCATTTCCATGGTCACACAAGTAATGGATGTCAAACCTAGGACTTCCTGACTCCAAGGTCAGCCTTCTCTAAGTCAAGACTCATTGCCACTCGTAGTCCTGTATACTCTTCAGTTGTTTGCCATTGGTACAGTATTCAGAATTAGAAGGTAAGTCTCTAAAAGAAGTAATGCCTTGCATTTTTTCCTGTATTCTTCAGTGCCGAAGAGTATGGAAAACATATTAGAAGAGCTGGAAGAAGTGCACTGTTTGGTAGAGCTGTGAATTGGTCAAGCCATTCTGGAAAACAATGGACAACTATGCCACCAAAGTTATTAAACCATGGTTGCTTTTTGACCCAGAAGTACTACTACTAGGCAAAGAGATCAAAGAAAGAGGAAAATGACCCCCATGCACAAAAATAGTTATAGTGGCAATTTTGTAGGGGCAAAGAACGAAAAACTAAGGGGAGGTTCCCCTTCAATTGATGAAGTAAGCTAAACAAATTATGGTATATGAATGTCATGGAATACTATTGTGCCATAAGAAATAATGGAAAGGATGGCTGCAGATCGGTGAGCAGAACCAGAACAATTTATACAATGACAACAACATTATAAAGACAAATAGCCTTGAAAGTCTCAAGAACTCTGATAAATACCATGACCAAGGATTGCGGATGACCAATAATACAGCATGCTACCCACACCCTGAGAGATGATTGACTTTGGGGGTATAGAATGAGACATATTTTTTGCAAATGGCCATTGTGGGAATTTATTTTGCGTGACTATGCGTAATTACCTGGGTTCTGTTTTTCTTTTCTTTTTATCCAAGGAAGGAAGAGGCAGTAGGGAGAGAAAATGAATTTTTAAAAAACTAAAAGTAATTAGATTTTTAAAAGAATGGGGAACACATTACTGGTGTTTAATACTTTCATGGGCAATCATCTTTTTAAATTATATTCTGTTAGGGAAATGTTTGTTTTATTCCATAAATTAAAAATAAAATAAATCAAATTTTAAAAATTGCTTCTTGATAGATCACATTCAGTGTTGAATACTGCCAGAGCATATATGTTTAAAGTTTACCTTTCTCCTTTGTATGACAACTTTACCAGCTGGAAGGATAAAAATGAACCATCTTATGTATCAAGGGTGACTGGAATGGAGACAAGAAAGACCCTGAAAAAATCATCACTGAGACAGAACTCTACCTATGAGAATCTACTCAGAGACTAGTGATTCAAAAGTTAGCAAATAATTAAAACAAAACAAATATGGAAACTGGGTGTAACACAAAGGGTGTGATCTCATCTCTGCTGCCTGTAGGCATATTTATATATTATATACACATACACACCCTAAAGTAACAACAAACTGATATTTATCTGTCATTAAATATCTCAAGCCTGGAATCCAATAGGACATGCTTTACCATTTTTGTCTTTGGTCTTATTTTGCTAATGGCTAAAAGAAAACCAAACCTAGTAATATAATGTACTCATACATATTATACATAAATATGGATATCATATTGCGTATGTGAAATAAGATTGTACATAAATCTCAGGAAAGTTGTGTCCAAAAGTTTCTTCTCTTTGAAGCCCCAAATGACTGAGGAAATAGGGTTCTGCCTAGGCTTTCTCTCACCTAGGCACCATTATGGTCTCTCCTTGTAACTCACTGGTTCAATGTCTGAAGCAGAATTTTCTCTCCAACTAAGAGCCTTTGTTCCCCCTCTAGAGGAGGAAAAATTGTGTTTTCCTGTCACACTTTTGTCTTATAGGAAATATATATAAAATAAACCTTTATTAGGCACTTACTATATCCAGGCACTGTGCTAAGTGCTTGGGTACATTGCCCACAAGGAACTTAAAATCTAGTAGGGGGAGATCACACAAAAAAGGAAGCTTAAAAAGCAGGAAAATGCAGGTTAGCTGTGTGGGGACAAGGAGTAAGACTGGTTGGAAATGAAATGATGAGTTGGTTAAACATCTCAGCTGGGTTTCTCAAAGTGGGAGCTTTGGGAGGAGCTCTTTACTTTGTCCTCCAGCGGGGCAAAGGAGTTCTGTGTCTAAGTAATGATATTTTCAGGATCTTTCTTGTCTACACCCTTGATACATGAGATGGTTCATTTTTACCCTTCCAGCTGATAAAGTTGCCATGCATCAGAGTAAGATAGACTTTAGACACATATGCTCCGGCAATATCCAACACTGAATTTGATCAATCAATAAGCATTTTTTAAAATTTAAATTTTATTTTTAATTTGTGGAATAAAACATTTTCTTAGTATAATATAATTTTTAAAAAAAGATGATTGCACATGAAATTATTAAATATGAAATACCAGTTATTTTATATCTTAAGTAAAGGAAACTGAAGGTAAGTACTAATGAGGCATGAATACAGGGCTGATACAATGTCCATGGGGATGAATTTCCTAATGATGAGCTTTTCCTGGGGAGGGAAGGGAGGAAGATTATGGTGGAATCGAATCCGCAGAGATTGGCTGGGTTTCTGAGTCCCTTTTAAAGGGAGGCTTTGGGAGGAGTTTCTTTTCATCTTACCAGGAGCTGAGGAGACTGAGGAGGGACTCAGGTACCTGGCAGGCTGTACACAGGGTGCTTCCTTGCAGCATCCTAGTACCTTCATACTTTACAGTGCTTTGCTGAGTTATGACTCTATGATGCCCGCCCCCGAGCCCGAGGCCATTTGCAATGGAACCATTGTCTCTGCTATCTTATGCCCACATCTGAATTTATACTAGGCAACTGTTTCAGGGCCTTTCTTCTAGGGGGAAAGAAGAAAGAATTTGGAAACCAAGTCCCAAATGAGCTTTATAGGGGAAAGAGGACAAAGCCACAGTGGGGAACATTGGGCTTATTAAAAGAAATCTCACTCAGCAGCCTCCTCCCTTCTTTCCTAGATGGTGCACAAAATACATTTTCAAGGTCTCTAATGAGAAACACACTCCTTCTCCAGACCCATGCTTCACCTGCAGATTTCTAGCCTGAGACACTGCTCATTATAAGTGCTAATGGAGAATCCAAGAGTCATTTATTTTCTAATATGTTGGGCCCATATGTGGAAATCTGGGTTTTGAAATATGAATGTGTTTCACATTCCCTGTTCCTTTCTACTTCAGCCAAAATTACTAGGTCAATGCAAGAAGAAAGCAGCAGGGGAGAGAGAGAAAGAGATACTTGGTATGAGGATGGGGTTAATTACCCAACTGAAGGAGTTGTAAATACTTAATTAGCAAAGCACTGACTTAAAAGGGAGCTGAAATATGAAGAGATGCATTTATTTTATGAAGGTCTCCTATGTTATGTGAATGTTGATATTTCTAAACTGTCCCTGCCCACACAAAATTATGTGGGTCAATGGAGCAATTACTTGCAGAAGAAAGGAAGGAGAGATTTGAGCCAAATCATAAAGTATGTTTTGTTTTCCTTGATCTGAGCCAAAAGTTAAAAGGATTTTATTTTTGTCAATTTCTACCATCTTATTCTTCATATACTTTTCTCACATCATAATTTTATTATAATAATTTGGAAATGTGTCTTATATCCCCTGCTGGATTGGAAGCTGCATGAGAGAAGGAACCATACAATATACTTTATTAGATTTTATTGCTTAAGTATAATGCCTTGATCATATTAGGCACTTTGTAATAGAGAGTGCATTTAAGTTGGAATCAAGAAGACCCGGGTTCAAATCTTGCCTCTCCCTCTTACTGGTTGTTTCACCATAGGCAAATCACTTATTCTCTTCTAACCTTAATTTCCTATTCCGTAAAACAGAAATAGTAATACCAGCAGTATCTGCAAGGTTGTTGTGAAGCTGATAAAAGCTGATAATGTATGAAAATTATTTTGTAAATTTGCAAACACTACATAAATGTCAGTTAATATTATTACTTATATTTGTTAGATAAATGAATCTTACAATTATGAATTCGCGATGATATAAATGGTTCTAGAATGATATCACGATCTCCACTTTTACCTAGTATTGCCAGAAACCTAACATTTCCTGCAAATCTCCACACACCCCTTACTATATCTCTCAGGACTTATCTCTGCTTTATTTGATGCATCTTGCTTTTCCTTCAAACAGCCTGTGGGTCACATAGCTTCACAATGTTTTTTGCATTCCTCCAAGGAGTCAGCACTTTCTCACTTTCCCCCTTTCTTTTCCTAGCTCCACCTAAAACTCCCTAGACTTCTTGTGTTACTCAGTCTAAACCCCCATCTCTTCCACTTCATTGACATCAAACAGGAAGCAAAACAAACTAATCTTGGTGTTTTTTTACTCTCCTCTCAGGATGAGCCATCCACATTTTCTCTAAATTTTTGTAACATAGAGTAACTACATGTACATTTAGGAATTTAATCAATATCTTTTGCATTATACAGTACCTGCTTGTTTGGCCATGATACTATTAATAATAGATTCAAATTTCAAAACTCCTATACTTTGAAAGACTTTTTAAATCACAGAAAGTAAAGTAGACCCTCTCTGATTGGGAAATGACTTAAGAAATTGTGCTATATGATTGTAATGGAACATTATTGTATCACAAGTAAATGATGGATGTAAAGAATCAGAGAAGCTTGGGAAGACATCTATGAACTTGATGCAATGTAAGCTGAACCTGGTAAATAATTTACACAAAGTCCACAATAATGCAAATGAAAACAACATTGAAAAGCAGCCTAACCATGTTCAACCAAGACTATCAAATTATAGTTCAGGTAATGAAATACACTTCCCATCTCTGTAGAGAGGTGGCAGACAATGGATATAGAAGGTTCCATGAACTATCAGAATTGGATGCTGAGTTGATTTGTTTTCTCCAATTGTTTTTTTTTATTCATACGATGACAGATTTACAGTTGAAAGGAACCTAAAAGTTTATCTAGTGCAACATCCTCATTTTGTAATTCCTTGTTTTATGTATAATATATATGTGTATATGTATACATACTAAATTCCTTGTTATATAAGTGTGTGTGTGTGTGTGTGTGTGTGTGTGTGTGTGATTTTGATTTTACCTTTCTTTTTATCACCAGCACTAACCACAGTGGCTGGCACATAGTAGGCACTGACCTCACTTGACAAATAAAGACATAGGACTAGCTCTGAAAGGACCTGCTTAAGGTTACACAGGTAGCAAGTAGCAAAACCGGAATGCGAACTCAGAATGTCTGACTCCAAATCCACTGTGTTTTATTGTGGCTAATGGAGCATCCAAGAGCTATTTCTTTTCTAAAATGTTGCCTTCATGAGACAATCAAAAGATCTCTAGTTGATTCTATGTCCAAAGTCTTTGCAGATTTGTTGGGACCTGCCAGAAACTCTATTGTACTCTATTGGCATAGTTTTCTAGATCCTAAGATTTCTTCCATGCCAAAATGAGTCATGGGTGTAGAACTTTTTACTACATTTAATGATCTCATCCATAGGGGATACTCTTTCAGTGATAATATGCTCCACCTGACAGTTCTTTCTCTTTTTCTTAGGATTGTAGGGTAGGAAAATAATTCATTTCCTAACAGCATGCAGACTCTCCAAAGACATATTTTAAGAATGCAAATGCCTTCTAGTCATTTAGTTTTTCTGCTTCAAAAAGACACCTGAGCTGATCATAGCCATTCCCAAAATGCAAGTGCTACAGAATCTCCTTCCTTAATAAAAACATTTCTTTAGCCCAGGGGCTCTTAAACTCGGGTCCATGAACTTAAAAAAATATTGTGACAAGTGTATTTCAATATAATTTCTTTCCTTTTAATCCTCTGTATTATATTTTATGTATTTAAATATATGATCCTGAGAAGGAGTTCATAGACTTCACCAGACTGCCAAAGGGGTCCAGGACACACAAAAAAGGTTATGAACTCCTGCTTCAGCTGAACCTTTTCCCAAAGCATCCTCTTGTAACTTCCAAAGTCCTTAGCATTAGCTTTTTGAATTGCCACCTGTTTTCCATCAGGATCTCAATGATAAGCCAACAAAAATATATGTGATAAGTTAATGTTAAAGTACCACGAAACACTCCTTCAGTTGACTAGCAAATAAGGAAAAAGACAGTTTTGACTTTTACAATCTCAAGTCCCTCTGGACCTAAAGCATACATGGTAGGGCAGCCTTGTTAGGCTTTCATCATCCATTGTTCCACCCCATGAACACCACCATCTTCCTACACTTTCATTGACCAGCTAGCCATTACATGGGGATGATAAGGCTCCTCTTCCACAGGGATTTCAGATAGATTCTGAACTCTTTGCTAAAAACAAAATAAGAGGATATGAGAAAGACACTGGTGTGATATCATAAGCACTGGTGGCACTGGAGAGTCAGAGGACTTAGGCTTAGATCCCATGCCTCATGCTAATTACTTATATAACCTTAAAGTAGTCATGTCCCTCCCTGGTTCTCAGCTTCCTCATTTGTAAAATGAGGGAGTTGGGTCATGTGGATTTTGAGGTGCCCTGCAGCTTTAGATCTGGGATCTGATAATTTCATCATCATCATCTCCTGGGGTGATAAAGCTTCTCTTTAAAAAAAAGTTCAAAGTATATCTTTTATACAGTTCCAAGATCTGAAATACAAATTAGTGTGTGTGTGTGTGGGGGGGGGGTGTAATAGTCAGACAGTGGGATAATATTTAATTGTTATATATATGGAATTTTTTTTGATGTTTAAGTTTAGAAAAAAATTATATACCTTAAAAAATAGGCTATATAGAAGAGATTTGCATTTTCACATATAATCCTACCTTTGGTCTTACTTTATATATAGAAATGCTTTCTTTCTCTTTTTTTTAGTGTTCATTAAATTAAGAATTAAAAATTTTTTTGGTCATTTTTTTCTCCAGGCAAAATTTTCTCGGTTGTTTTGATCAAGTCTTATATGGCAAAACCTTGAAGTTCTTACTTCATCATTCTGATTATCCTCTGGTGGATACTTTTCAGTTTATCAATGTCTTTGTCATATCTTATTCCCTACTCCCACCTCCACCCCCCTTACATTACTCTGTGATCCAGTGATACGTCTCCTTGACATAAAGCCAGAAGAACCAATGACTCAGAGGTTAAGACATTGAACTGGAACTACCTACATGCAAAAGGAGGGTTTACTCATTTATTACTCTCTTTCACAGTGGTTCTGGGGAGGCAGGACTGTTTTGAGATTCCAGATGAGGGAAACGAAGCTCCCCTATCTCTCACCAAGTCACCACACATCCATGAACACATGGCACCTATTTTTCTTTTTTTTGTTTATTTTTTCTTAATTTTAACTGGATGAGTATCCTGAGATAGAGAGTAACCATGGTGGATTCAAGTGATCCAGAGGTCCCATCAAAGGTCACTAGCAACCAGAGTTGGTAGCAAGGTCTACAGTAGCCAATAGAAGTAGCCAGAAGAATCAGGGTGTATCCAAGCAATAGCCATGAGATAGACAAGCCCAGGCTGAAGACACATGGTAGATGGGTAGGAGATTGGTCATTATACATTAACACCCCATCAGCCATTCAAAAACTAAAGTAGGCTTACCAAAATTTTTATGTTTTTGGATCGGAAGCAGAAAGAGGATATTGTTGCAGTTTTTAAGGATTGAGTCCTTATTTGTCAGTCCTCCATTTCATAAATTAGAAAGAATAAACATATACAGAATAAATACAAAATAGCAGTAGTATAAATACTGGATATATAGGTACTTGTGATTGGGGGTATAAGGATCAGGAAAGGCCAGTTATAGAAGGCGGTGCTTGAGTTGCAACCTTGAAAAAAGTGGGTGATTCTGTGAGTCATATGTGAGAAGAGTGTACATTGAGGGCATAGGGTGTGGCCAATGCAAAGGAAAGGATATGGGAGTGACTGTATGAAGAATGGAAAGTTCAGAGTCCAGGAAGGGCAATAATGTATAATGAGACTAGAACGATAGGTTGGAACCATGTTGTAAAGTCAAACAAAGGCATTTGTGTTTTATACCAGAGACAACCGGGAGCCACTGGAGTTTATTCAGTAGAAAAGTGACATTATCATCAGATCAGTGCTTAAAGAAAATCACCTTGAAATCTGTGTGGCAGATAAATGATAGTGGGGAGAGAGTCCATGGAGTGGACCGTTGAAATAGTCCAACTGAGAGGATGAGGGTCTGATCGTAAGGTAGTTAGTTACAAGAGCTGAGAGGTGGGGTATGATGCACCCAGCAAACCCTGGCAAGGTGAAATAGATAAGGAAAATAATTATAGTTATCTTTTATATAGCCCGTTAAAGTTTGCAAAACACTATATGTGACATCTCACTTGATTCTCACAACTCTGGGAGGTAGATTCTAATATTATGATAATTCACATATTTTATAGATGAAGAAACGGGGGCAGAATAAAGGTTAAGTGACTTGCCCAGGTCATAGAGCTGGTAAGACTCCAAAGCTAGATTTGAATTCAAGTCTTCCTGATTCCAGGCCCAGCACTTCATCCACTGTATCACCTAGCAGACAAATTATCTAAATGCTTCTACCAAAAAAATATAGAAAGTATTTACCCGGACCCAGGTCAAAGAAAAGGCCAGTGATCACTGGTGACTTTGGGAAGATAGGATGTAATCACAGGAGGCTTAGCTCTGCTCCACAGCCATCTCAATGAACTGCTTCTCTTTTAAGATCAGTTTGTTAAAGAGCTCGAGTGAGTTTAATGAGGGATTAGGTTTAAATGTCTTGCTGTTATTTTTAACATAGCTCAGCTTGCTTGTAAATCTCCTCATTGTCTCCTGCCCTAAGAAGTGTTCAGAAGGGAGGATGGAGTGTGTTGGAGGCCAAAATGATCCTTTGGGTGAGGTCAGGATGATGTCTTGCTCAGGCATGGTCTACTTACTATATTTGCTATGCAAAACATGAAAACAACCACCTCCAACCACTCTGTCTTTGTGTCCGCCTCCCAGTTGGTAAGAAAGAGATGGTGCCGGCAGCGGCAGCGTAGGGACGCTACATTTGGAATCAGAGTGCCCAGGTGTGAATTCCATCTCTCTTATTTACTCATGGGCCTCTTGGGCACCTCTCCGGTCTTCTGAATCAAGTGACTTCCGTAGGGTCCCTGAAACAAACATCTAAATTCTTAAATTAGATGTCTTTTAGGAAACATTCATTAGATCATGGTAAGCCTCTCTGCTTCGCCCCAGTTAGGCACTCAAGAACCTAACAACAACAAATAAGTGATGTGGTAAGTCATTTGATCTTTGCAATAATCTATGACATCAGTTGACTGCAGGCTATTTCAAAACAGTAAGTGATCACCACATTCAGTAATTCTACTGTTTTAACTCTAATTTCCTCTGTTCCATCTAATTTATCAACCTTATTTCTATATTTTCCCAATTCACAACAACCTCTTTACTGTTCCAAGACCAAACTAAGCTTTCAGGTCTCAGTACCTTTTCTTAAGCCATTCAGTCCTACCTACTTTGTCTTCCATATATTCTGGTCATTAACCTTAATGAGCCTCTCTAAAATTAGTTAACTAGTTATAATTGGATAGTCATCAGAGTTCATTGATGAATTTCTACTTAAAACTTTAAGCTTTTAAAGACCTGCCTGTGAATGAATTCCATTGACATAACCTTTAAGAACCCAGGATTACCTTCATGCCAAAATGACATACAGGAATAGGATTTAGTTGAAGCATACATATACATTTTTCCATCAAGGCAGTGCTTCTGTTATTATGTTATGTGTCTGATTCTATTCAGTGAGGACCAGGCACTATTAATCTCCCACACATCTAACTGGAGATGTCCTCCCCCCAACACCAGAGGGAGCTCATGGCTCCCCTTCTCCCACCCTCCCAATGGAAAGCCATGACTCATATGTCATCAAAAAAAAAGAGAAGTCATTCACTCAGAGTTCCTTCTTCTCTCCTCTTCATCTCCAATCACTCAGAAGCTTTCTGCCACTATTTTCTCCTTCAACCTAATCTCACATGAAGAGGTAGTCCTCCTAAAACCCTCTATATGTACAAGTGATCTCATCTCATTCCATCTTCTTCAGCAGATTGCCCCTCTCTTATACTCTTTTTATCAATAATCATTAATCTTTCCTTGTCACCTGGATAGTTCCCTGCTGCCTATGAATATGCCCATATGCCCCTCACCCTAAAAACCTCTCTAGTCTCACATCTGCAACTGTTTATTGGACATCACAAATTGAATATCTATAGACGTCTTCAACTCAGCAACTCCAAAACTGAATTAATTATCTCTCCCCATCTCCAGATATGCACAAATCTTTCTTTCTTCTTAAATTTCTTATTACTGCCAAAGGTACTTCCACTCTTTCAGTCATTCAGGCTCGCAAGGTAGCTGTTATCTATCGTTAACTCTTCTTCACTCCCTCACCCCCAAATGCAATCAGTTGTCAGGTCCTGTAAATTCATCTCTCCTATATGACCCCTTCTCTCCTTTGACAGTGCCATCACCCTGATGCAGTCCCCATACTTGGACTATTGCTACATTCTTCTAGTGGGTCATCCTGCCTCAAGTCTCTCCCTACTCCAGTCCATTCTCCATTCAGTTTCTAAGTGATATTGGCATATGAAAAGTACAAAAGTACATAGTCATACGACTATGTGACCCTCTCATTCAATAAGCTCTGGTGTTTCCCTATTATCTCCGGGAACAAATATAAGACCCTATATGACCTTTAAAGCCCTTCATAACCTGGTCCCTTCTTACATTTCTAATCTTGTTTTTAAAAGTATATTTGTTATTAATATTCTCTTCTGTTTAAATTTTGAGTTTGAGAGTCTCTCTCTCTCTCTCTGAAAAAGCAAACAATATGATATCAGTTATATAAGTGCAATCATGTACAACATTTCCATATTATCAATATCACAAAAATGCAAAAAAGGAGAAAAAATATACCTCAATTTGCACTGAATTCATCAGTGAATTCATCTCTCTGGAGAGAGAGAGAGAGAGAACATTGTCGTTCCTGTACACTTCGATCTCCTGACTCTTCTCACTTCATTTTGCATCAGTTCATATAGGTCTTGTAATGTTTTGCTTTGGTTTTTTTTTCTGAAATCACATCACTCGTCATTTCTTATAGCACAATAATACTCCAACATAATTTCTAATTCTTTGACACCACAAAAAGAGATGCTGTAAGTATTCTTGTACACATAGGTCCTTTTCTCTTCACTTTGGTCTCTTTGAGGTAAAGACTTAGTAGTGGTATTGCTGAATTAAAGGGTATGGACAATTTCATAACCCTCTGGGCATAATTCCAGATTGTTCCCTAGAATGATTGGACCACTTCATTCTGGTACCAACAGTTCATTAATATACCTATTTTCCCTCATCCCCTCCAGTATTTGTTATTTCCAGTAGGTATGAGGGAGTATCTCAGAGTTGTTCTAATTTGCCTTTCTTTAATCAATAGTGAATTAGAGTATTTTGTCATATGACTATAAGATAGCTTTGATTTCTTCTTCTGAAGACTGCCTGTTCATATCCTTTGACCATTTGTCAATGGGAAATAGCTCTTATTTTTAAAATTTGACTCAATTCCCTATATATTTGAGAAATGAGGCCTTTATCAGAGAAAATTGCTGTAAAACTGTTTGATATTACTTCATTATATAATTCCTTTTAGAAAAATGTAGTTTTCCTGATTTTCTCTTTTAATTACTTCTATTTTTGCTTTTGTTTCTCTTTTGGGATTGTCACCTCTGCCCTCTTCACTTCAGCTGCAGCATAACAGACTCTGCTCTAGCCCTTCATGTCTTTCCACCCCAAGTATATCTCTTGGATACAACATATTATTGGATTCTGGTGTCCAGTCCATTCTTCTATCTGCTCCCATCCTATCAATTATCAGGGGTGGGGAACCTGAGGCCTCAAGGCCACATACAGCCCTCTAGGTCCTCAAGTGTGGCCCTTTGACTGAACCCAAACTTTATAAAAACAAATTCTCTTAATAAAAGGATTTGTTCTGTAAAACTTGGACTCAGTCAAAATACCATACCCAAGGACCTAGAAGACCCCATGTGGCCTCAAGGCTCCTGGTTCTCCACCCTTGATGATTAACTCGTCCCTTTCACATTCACAGTTATGATCACTAACTATCCATCTTCCTCCTTCCCATTTTCCTCTGTTTATCCTTCTCTCTCTTTTTATTACCTTGCTCTCCTCAAAACTCAATCTTGCTTCTGACCATCAAAATGCATCCTCCCTCTTATAATCCCCATACCATATCTCTTATCTTCTTCTTTTTTTCCATCCCTGCTGCATAAAATATATTTCCATACCCAACTAAGTGTTCCCTCTTTGAACCAATTCCAAGGAGTGAGGTTTAAGCATTGCCCACTCCGACCAATTTTCCCCTTCACTATAAAAGTTCTTCCTTTTTGTGAGAAAATTTGCCTCAGTCTACCTCTCCTTTCCCTTTCTCCCAGTGCATCACTCTTTTGAGAAAAAAATTCTCTGGATGAGCTAAGATGGCAGAGTAGAAAGATACACATATGCTAGTTCCTAACCCACAGCT
Source organism: Potorous gilbertii (assembly GCA_028658325.1). Lineage (NCBI taxonomy): Eukaryota > Metazoa > Chordata > Mammalia > Diprotodontia > Potoroidae > Potorous > Potorous gilbertii. The sequence goes on along the minus strand of CM053769.1, from coordinate 576,700,902 downwards.
CATAAAATACCTGTAAAAAAAGAAGTCCCAACAAATTCTGGAGCAGCAGAAGCCATACAACAATGTAGTGGAGAAGATTTCTGTTCCAGAGAGCCCTGAAAAACTGACACAAAAGGTCTGTTGCGCACCAGACCCAGAGCAGAGTCCAGCCCTGCCTTGGCTGTGCAGCACTGAGAGGACCAGATCCGAGCAGGATTCAGGGACAGAATCTCCAGCAGCTGAGCAGGTCCCTCCACCCACAGGTGCAAAAGGTCAGTGAGAGAGCCTTTTCAGCTTGCCGAGAGGGGAGTCAGATGTCTCCATAGCTCATGACCCCTAGGGAGACAGCAGCAGAGACAGCAGCAGACAGGGGCTCCCAAAGCAGGCAAGAGCTCGGATCTATTGTTGAAGGTCTTCAGATAAACCTCCTGAAGGAACTGAGCCTTGTGAGGCAGCCCTGCCCCCACCTGAGCAGCGGAACTTAATCTCACACTGAATAGCAGCCCCTATTGAAAGCCCTGAGGCTGGGAAGCAGCATTTGAATCTCAGACCACAAGCACTAGCTGGGCATATCTGGAGGTGAGGTGGGTGTGGAGAGGAATCTCAGAAGTCAAGTAAGCGGCTGGGAAAATGCCCGGAAAAGGGAAAAAAAAATAAGACCATAGAAGGTTACTTTCTT
>CM053769.1:576648301-576699744 GCA_028658325.1 Potorous gilbertii | reverse complement strand
CCCCCCCCCCCCCCCCCCCCCCCCCCCCCCCCAAATGGGGAGAAAATTTGGAACCCAAAATTTTGTGAAAATGAATGTAAAAAAAGTTAAATAAATAAATTTATTAAAAAAGAAAAAGAAAAAATTCTCTACAATCTTTTTTTGGAGATCATCCCAATGTAATCAACTTACATCTGTGCCCTTTTTCTATGCAGACTCCTAACAGTCCTAATAATTATAAAGTTCTTGGGGGTTACATGTATCATCTTCCCATATGGGAATGTAAAATGTTTAACCATTGGGTCCCTTATGATTACTCTTTCATGTTTATCATTTTATGCTTCTCTTGAGTCTTCTGCTTGAATGTTAAATTTTCTATTCAGCTCTAGTTGTTTCATCAGAAATGGTTGGAAGTCTTCTATTTCAATAAATATCTGTTTTTCTGGCTAGGTTATTCTTGGGTTGTAATCCTAGCTCCTTGCTCCCTCACCGCCCCACCCTCCACACCTTTCTGGAATTTTATATTCAAAACTCTGTGTTCCTTTTATGTGAAAGCTGCTAAATCTTTGATCCTGAATGAGACTCAACGTTATTTGTGTGATCTTGACTCTCTCTATATAACCATATCTATAGACATATGGATATAGATATATAGAGAGAGTTTTCATTTTGGGATCTCTTTCAAGGAGCGATTGATAGATTTTTTTCAATTTGTTTTTTGCCCTCTGAACCTATGATTTTGGGGAAATTTTTCTTGATAATTTCTTGAAAGTTGTAGTCCAGGATATTTTTTTTTTATCATGGATTCAGGTAGTCTAATGACTCATCTTTCTACAGTATATTTTTCCAGGCCAATTGATTTTCCAAATCTCACTCTCTCTTGTTTTTTTCATTTTTATTTGTTTTATTGTCTCTTGAAGTTTCAAGGAGTAATTAACTTCCATTGCCCAGTTCCAGTTTTTAAGGAAGTATTTTCTTCAATGAACTTTTGTAACTGCTTTTCCATTTGACCAATTCTGCTTTTTAAGGAGTTCTTTTCTTTAGTGAATTTATATGCCTCTTTTATCAAGCTGTTAATTCTCTTTACATAATTTTCTTGCATCACTCATTTCTTTTCCCTAATTTTCCTCTACCATTCTTATCTCTTTATTTAGTGCTTCCAGGAATTCTTGCTTGTCTTGGGTCAATTAGCATTTTCTTTGAGGCTTTGCTTGTAGCTATTTTCAAATTGTTGTCTGTTTTGTCTTGGTCTTCCTTGCCACCCTAGTAACTTTGTGGTTAAGTTCTTTTGTTGTTGTTTGCTAGTTTTTCCAGCCAGTTTCTCCAGTTTGACTTTTATGTTAAAATTGGTTTCTGATCGCCTTGGGGTAATGAAACACAGTGGTAAGTTTCAGGATTTTTTTGTCTTCAGAGCTAGTTCTGGAGGTGTACACTTTTTGGCACTTCCAAGATGGTGTTATCCTGGGAGAGGTATTGTCACTGCTTTCCTGGTCTGTGCTCTGGTCTTTACCCAGAAACAGCCCCTGCTCCCCTGCAGTTGCAAGTGCTAGTGTTCCTCTTTGACCTGGAACTGTGACCAGGGTCTCTGCTCCATAAGAATACACCAGTACTTCCCTCTACCCTGGACCCATGATCCAGAACTGTGTATGGGTAATTGAACAGCCAGTCAGCACCAGTAGCACTCAATGTGCCAGCAAAGGGATTTCTATAATCTCTTTCTAACCAGGTGTCCAACCCCATTACTATGTCTAGGCTGAGAAATCCTGAAGCTGCTGCCTTCAAGGTCCACTGATAGTGCTCCTGCTGTACTCCAGGTCTGTGCCCAGTCTGGTATTGCAGACCACCTCTGCAGACCTTCTAAGTTGTCTTGGGCTGGAAAAATGTCTCTTTCTGACTTTTGGTTGGTTCTGCCACTCCAAAATTTTATTTGAGGTGTTGTTTTAAAGTTGTTTGGAGGGGAATGTTGGGAGAGTTCAGTTGAGTCCCTGCCTGGGTCTATCTTCCTATAACTTACTTCCACATACTTTAAGATCCCGTGACACTTGCCTCCCTGCTTATCCTTACAAACAACATTCCAGCCCCTGAGTCCATACATTTTCATTGGCTGTGCCCCACACCTGGAAGTCTCTCCCTCCTCATCTCCCTACTTCATTCAAGTCTCAGTTAAAAGCACACCTTCTGCAGAGATCCTCTGCTGATCCTCCTGAATACTAGCGTCTTCTCTCTGAGATTGCCCCCAATTTATCCCACACATTTCTTGTTTGCACATAGTTGGTCGCATTCTGTCTCTCCCATTAAACTGTGAGCTCCTTGAAAGTATGGCTTGTTTTTACCTTCCTTTGTATACCTCATGCTTAGCACAGGGCATTTCAATAATATAAATGCTTATTGATTTGTCTTGACTGGAGAGTGTGTAAGGGAACTATCAATCTCTCTCTGATTGCCAGAGAGCTGGCTGCTTCTATTCCTTAGAGGTCTCTTTGTAGGTGGCAATACTTATCTTGTTATCTCATGGTATGATCTATCTAGAATTAGATAATTTAGCTAATTAAATCTATCTAAGTCATAACATTAGTCTAATAGATGATTTTGTCACCCTAATAAGGTGAACATAGCATAACGAAGTTGACCATATAAATATAGCTTAACCATATACAGTTATGGGTTTTTTTAATCATATCCATAGAAACAAAAAGACTAAAACAAAATATACTAATACTCTTGCTACATTAGCCATGGGTCCTTAGATCCTCTAAGTCCTAGGTAGACTAAACACGATCTACAGGGACATCTCAAATGCAGGAGCTACAGGAACACTGGGTCTTAGGCTCATGCCTCTTCCTCTACTGCTACAAGTAGGAAGAAGGATGAATTATTCATAAAGTCTCCTAATGTCACTGGTGCTCTACTCAGCTTTTTTCTTCACTTGTGAATGAAGACACAATTGTCTGTAGAACATGAATAATCTAGATCTCAAGTGGCTGAAAGGTAGAAAAACACATTGGTGCCATTATCCTACGTTTGAACTAGGTGTTAACTATGAGGAACATCCTTAGGCTGATACTACTCAGAGAATTACCCTTCTCTTGATAGAAGGCTAGCTTCCAGTCAGGATCACAATGCTCAGAAACTTTTCTTCTTTTGACAGAATGCTGGGGAACTCAAAACCTTTCGCCATTTTTCTAACATGGTACACTTTCCATAGCTGCCAGTGGTTAGTTATTGTATCATTGCTTCTCCAGGGCTGAAGCTGGGATTTTTATATTCTGAGAAAATCTGGAAGAATCCAGTGTTTAACATAGTGCCTGACACATAGTATGTGCTTAATAAATGTTTATTGATTGGTGATATTGACCAAGACCACTTTTCTTGGGCTATATAGATCACGGCTTCTTAAACGTTTTCTACTCATGACCGCTTCAGCACTTCTTAAACTATGGGTCGCAGGCCACAGTTTAAGAAGTGCTGATAGATGATCATATATGTAGTGCTAGCGCTCCTGTTCTTTTGCCCCAAAGCACATCTCCCCCACCAGACAAAGCTCTACTTTTAGCATGTTGCCTTTTCAATATTTCTCCAGATAAGAGGAAAAAAGGAGAAAAGGGACAAAAGTGTCTTTGGGTTCCTTATATAGGTTATAGTGAAGAAGCTGGCTCCTTCCCTGACAATCCACTCCACTAGAGTATAAGAAAATCAATTCCTCTTGTGGAAAGTTCCCATTAATGAAATCTATCCTTCAGAAGGCATTAAGGGACATGCTCACATTCACTAAAGTAAGATAAAATTAAAGTCTTAGATAAAGGCTTGCTACCCTATAGCTCATCAAGTTGATCTACAAGCTCCTTCTTTTTAACCCCCTACATATGATTATCATATAAAAATTATGGCAATAGATCTCTATATCTCTATATAAACATATAACTAGATAGATATTTCCAACAGCAAGCTTATGAATCCCTGAGAAACTGTCAGGAGAAAACCTAGGAGGAACAAATTGCTATTTTGGCCCATAAAGTCCTTGGATCAGACCTTGTCTGTTATATTTTTGCTAACGAACTGAACTTGTCCACCAGAACCTTCTCTCTTCAGTGGCTTTGTTGCTGGAGATATTCATAGTCCAACACTGGTCTTCTTCAGCATTGCATTAGAAAACTATTGGAAACATCATCAGAGCATATCCTCCTACAACCCTGACCTTAATGGAACCCCTCTGGCCTCTCCCTCAAGTCCCTACTGCCTCTTTTCATGTCTCTTGCACCAGTTAAAACCCATGAAAATGGGCAAAAGATTAGGGTCAGTTTGGTTCTCAATTTCATTCCATTCATAAATATTTACTAAGGGCATGTTCTTTTCAAAGCACTAGTCTAGGTGCTGGAGACACAAAGACAGAAAGGAAACATGTTCCTGTTTTCAAGGACCTAATATTTTACTGTTGAACAAGAATGGAATGATTTTATACTAAGAGATCAGAATCATTGAGGTGACTGCTCTGATAAGCTGTTCCTATCAGAGTGACTCATAGAATTGGAAGTTACCTAAAGAGGTCATTCAGTCAAGGTCTTTGTCTCTAGGCAGGATAGTATAGAAAACTCTTTCTACCTTTAGCGTGGGGGAATATCATTCCCCAGCATTCCTGCTCAGATCTAGATTTTAAAATTGGCTCCCTTTTTCAATTATGACCTAAGCTCTGGGAAAGGAAGATTCATGAAAAAGTGCTGAGAGGAAAAGATACAGATTCTCTCAATCAATAAATATTAAGCTCTTATTATGATATGATAAACATTGATTAAGTTCCTATTATGTACTAAGCCAAAGGATTTACTAAAATTCTCTCAGAATACATAGTATAAAATAGAAAGCAAATAAATGTGAATAGTCAAAATACTTTCAAAACACTTCTAACAGTTACAGAGGCAAGGATAAATCTTATTTCACTGGCTCTGGATTTATGGCGTTGGGGTTCAAACTTTCTCTTTTGATGCTTACTGTCTATGTGACCTTGGACAAATCACTTAATCTCCTTGGCCCTTAGTTTCCTCATCTTTAAAATCAAGGAGTTGAATTAGATCACCTTCAAGCTCCCTTCCAACTCTAGATCCAAGATGGTATAATTCTATGACCAAACGGTTACTAAGAGAAGGTTCTCCCCTTATCTTCCCATTTACAAACAATGCACCATTTTATAGTGACTGCTACATGAACAATTTTTGTGAAATAACAGTAATGAAATAGAAGTGTCAATACAGTCAGTTGAAGCATAGGATTGGTGAGCATGTCTTGCAACTGGGTCAACAGATTTCTTAAGGATTTAACTAGTATCCTTGACTACAGGTGTTGAGGAAGAAGCAAATCTGAATTGTTGACTCTTCCCCATCTCTCTCACTTCCTACTCCCAAGTACTGCTGTCATTGTTTCTTTGAGTGTATTCATCCTTGTCATTTTCTGTCCTGCATCTCCAAAAGATACATAGAAAAGGAAAGAGAACAAATGGATAGTGTTTGGAAACAACTGACTATGGAGTTAAGAACATCAATCAATCCAAAAGTAGGGAAGTCAAAGAGCTGATTGGGAAGGTAGACACTGGCTGTAGGGTTTGTTCATCATATTTTCTCCACTTTTATCTCTAGCCCAGGGTAGGTAGGTGGAGCAGTGGATAGAGTGCTGGTCTTGGAGTCAGGAACATTCATCTTCCTGAGTTCAAATCTAGCCTCATTAACTGTGTGACCTTGGGCAAATCACTTAGCCCTGTTTGCCTCAGTTTCCTCATCTGTAATATGAACTAGAGAAGGCAAGGCAAACCACTCGAGTATCTTTACCAAGAAAGCCCTGAATGGAATCATAAAGAGTAGGACACCATTGAAATGAATGGACAACAGTAAATCTATGACCCACTCCCTATTGAATAAATTAGATTTCTGCTCCTTTAAAATAAATTGGCATCTGGGAGAGCAGAAAAAGAACTTGCTAAAGTCAGTCCAGCAGTAGCTTTGGAATGCTACTCTGATGTAAAACTCCTGGTTTCTGTGGATTTACAAAGATGCTCCTAGCCACCAGGCTTTGGAAAGAAATCACCTAATATGGTTCTGGAAAAGGACCCAGATTGTCTAGGCTGACATGGTTTACTGGGGAGTAGGCAGGACTTTATTCTCATTTTGGGATGTTTATTGGGACCTCCCAACACCATGACTTGATCATTAGTAAGGTCCTAAGTTTTCCCAAGGCTTGAGCCAGTTGTCCTATGGCTTGAGAAAGTCCATCAAAGGTAAGAGCATTTTCCTTTGTGAGTGGAGATCTAGTCTTTGTTACTACAGAGCAGGTTTCCATCTTTTGTAGTGGTGGTCCTAGGAATGAAGATCCTGGCAGGAATGCAGTATCCCTGAATAGATAGAGCCATTTTCTCTGACCTTGGGGAATGTCATAGAAAATCCAAATAGAGCCTTACCCCCAAATTTCTAGTTTTTGGATTGATAATCCACCAGGAATTTTGCCTTGAGGGCCTTACTAAAGGGAGGTGTCTTCTATTCCTAGCCATTACCCACCTGTGTTGAATGCCTCAGGAATATGGGCACTCACTCTACGTGTCCATCCTTCTCTGTCCCCTTCTTTAGGAGCTGGCATAATTCTTTCTTTCTTTTTTCATAGACAGGTAAGCTAAACCATGGGGCAGAAAATCAATCTTGCCTAGTTCCAAAACATCCCAAAGAGAGCTCCTAAAAGCTTCTTTGATTCTAGCTATCTAACAGTGGGAGATATTTGGAAGATGAGAGAATACCTTGATGGGTGGAATCCAAGTGGTACCGCTTAATGCTTGTGAGAAGTGGGAAAGACATCTCATTTCATGACAGAAGTACTTCAGCTTTAAGAATCAAGAAACCTGCGTGTCATCCAGAGAAGCGTCTATGCTATTCAAGAATGTTGTTTGTTTTTTCAGCTGTGTCCAAATCTTTGTGACCCTATTCAAAATTTTCTTGATGAAGATACTGGAGTGGCTTGCCATTTCCTTCTCCAGCTCATTTTGCAGATGAGGAAACTGAGGCAAACAAGGTGAAGTGACTTGCCCAGGTTCACACAGCTAGTAAGTATCTGAGGTTGGATTTGAACTCAGGTCTTTCTGACCCCAGGCTAGGTGCTCTATCCACCACACTACCCAACAGCTCCTACCTAAGGATGAAAAAACAAACAAACAAAACAGCACGATCAAGAGCAGAGATTTCTGGTGATGTGTTTCTCTGTAAGTACCAGCAAGATCAGTTAAGCAGATTTTAGAACTGAGTTCCAATCTGCCCTCAGACACTTCCTAGCAGTGTGATTTTAGGTAAGTCATTTAACCTCGGGTATGTCTCAGTTTTCTTTTTTTCAACTTTAATATGGGGATAATATCAGCACCTGCCTTGTAGGGTTACTATGCAGATCAAATCAGATAATATATGAAAAGTGCTCAGCATAGATCCTATGGCACTATGAAAGTGTTTAGTCCTTTCCCTTGCTATAGACACACAGACTTTTCTGCTTGAATGACTGTAATCAAGAATTATTTATACATATCTTCTGGCTTTACATTATCTTCCTTTCCAGATATATCCCTCCCCAGAGAGCCATCCTATGTAACAAAGAATAAAATATGAGCACCTTACATTGGCATAGTGCTACTAATCCATCTGAGTTCGTTATTCTCATCTAAACCTCACAATAATCCAAAACTAAGGACGGGGGAGACAAAGGCATTAAGTATTTCCATGGTGCCTGCTATGTTCCAGCCTCGGCACTAAGCATTTTAAACAAATATCTCATTTGAGCCTTATAATAACCCTGTGAAGTAGGTGCTATTATGCCCATTTTATAAAGGAGGAAACTGAGGTAGATAGAAGTAAAGGGTCCCAGGGTCCCATAGTTAGTAAATGCTTAAGGCCAGATTTGAACTCAGGTTTTCCTGAAGCCCAGCACATTCTCTGCTATGCCACTCGCTGCTTCTAAGCTGTTCTCTAAGAAGAACACTATTACATCTTCTTTTGTCAGATGAAGAAACCGAGGATTAGCCCTGCACAGGGTCACACCCTGAATGAGTGGCAGAGCTCAAATGAGATTCCTGGTCTCCTGATTCTTAGGTTGTGGCCCTTCTCCAAGGACATGTATGATACATGTTTATGTATCATGGATTCTCATACAGAGTCGAACAGGGAGACCTTGACTATCATTTGGAGAGCCTTCGATTTTAAACATCAGATCACCTTAGAGAATAGTTGCTCAGGGAGGAATCTCTGAAGTCTATCCAGGAAATTCATTCATTCATTAGTTCATGCCTGCCTGGGTGGGGACCACACAAGCATTAAGTGCCTACTATGTGCCAGGCACTATGCTAGGTGCTGAAGATACAACAACCAGTAATATAATCCTTGTCCTTGAATTGCTTATCATGGGGGAAACACAATGGGGTACATAGAAAATTAAAAACAAAATACAAGGTAATTTGGGAGACATCAGGAGAGGCTTACTGTGGGAAATGACATATATTGTTGGTTTTTTGTCCTTGGTTCTCAAAGAGGACCTTGACATCAGGAAGATCATGCCATGATGTGTAAGTAAATTGGATTTAAGTGAGGCAGGGCTGTATAAATTCACCAGTCTTATTTTCTCCTCTGGAGCCATTTGAATCCAGTGTCAAGATATAGATCAGGACGACTGACTGGAGATGGCCAAATGACACATGACCTGAGCCTTGAAGGAAACCATGGATTCCTTGAGACAGAGGGGAGGGAGGAGTGCATTCCAGGCATGGGGAATGACTTCTGAAATGAATGTCATATATTCTGAATGGCAACCAGGCCAATCTGGGTAGACTATGGTATGCATGAAGGAGAATAATGTACAATAAGCCTGGAGAGCTAGGAAGCTCTGAGGAGCAGTTTTTAATTTATTATTCCCCACTAGTACTTGAGAGCTTTGTATTCCCCTATCCCTCTCAATACTGGGCCATGCATATAGTAGGTGCTAAACACATTTATTTAATGAATAAATGAGAAAGCCACCAGAAGGAATGATGATTTTCCCAACTCTGCTTTTTTTAGCCCTTGGCCTGTTTGTAAGTTCTTTCTGACCCCTGAGCGGGAACCAATATCAATTCTAGACTTAGGACAGAACCTAGTATGTTACAGACATTGTCCCAATCGCCCTCCTGAAAGATACCATGCAGAAGCACAGAAACCAGGCCTTTCTCATGGGAATAGAAGCACCTGGTCTATGCAGATCTGAGTGGTAAAATCCTGTCCTTGAGTAGAGGATGCCACTGCCCCAGCAAATATTCAGTCACCTTTCGAAAGGCGCTTAACATCTTTGACTTGAGTTTCTCCCCTCACCAGTACAGCCCTGATACAGCTGCTTGAGTCATTGTCTTAAAGCATAAGTCCAACTGTGCCATTTTCCCACTCAGGAAACTTCAGAAGTTCTTTATTACATTAAACAACAAATATGGAGTTCTCTGTTGGGCATTTAAAGCCCTCCGCAACCTGGTTCCAATCTACCTTTTCAGTCTTACTATGTATTATTCCACTTGATGTATTCCATGGTCCAGTCAAAGAGACCAATGTGCTGTTCCTCATACTGGATGCTCCATCTCCCGTATTTATGTCTTTGCATTGACATGAGTGACATTCTTACATCCATTTCTTTGAGTCCTTAGTTTTTGTCAAAGTTAAGCTTAGGCATAGCTTTCTGCATGAGACCTTTTCTAAACACTTCAGCTACTTGTATGTCTCTTTACCAAAGATATCTTGCATTTATTATATAAATGTAGCTCATATAAGCTCTGAGGATTCTTATTTCAATTCCCATTCCCATTGACCACGGGGGTCCCCAGAACTTGACTGCATTTCTTTGTCAGGATTCTAGGGGGTATTGTTGAAGGATTGCTGGCAATTTTCAGACAGCCCCCACTGGCATGCTCTACTTAAAACTGATTATCAGGTGAGATTCCATTTAGTCAGCCATCCTTGAAAAGCTTTTAGCAAAGGCTATTTACCAAGATGATACAATCAAAGCAGTCGGTACAAAATATCTCCTGCCTCCCCCCTCTCCAAAGGCTGACACATTTTTCCACAAGTACATATAGAGAGAGCCCAAGGGAAAGTGGCCTTGAGCTTTGAGTGTAACGTGGCAAAGTAGTAGCTTACAGTTCCTGGTTACTAAAAGTCTTTTTCCCATTCGTGGAGTGCTCATGAAGTTACCCTTAGGCATAGGATAAGGGAGGGTTGGACACTATTGAAATATGACTGAAATATTTTCCTAGACCCTCCAGATATAGAATTACCTAGACCTAGGAATTTTAAGAAATGCACAGTTTGAATCTAGTTAGCTATAAGCCCTTTGTCAGCAGGCAAATGAGTGTCCACTTGATCTTAGCTCATGCTGCCAATGGGGCCTGTCTTTAGGTATTGATGCAGAAACTAGAGAAACTCTCTTAGAATTCATGCCAAAGAATGTGGGAATTCATGGAATGTGAATCTGGTAAGAATTTAACTCAGGAGAGATGGTGCTTCCCCCAGTATCAACTGTTTTTAGTTCAGATCACTTCTGGTCTTGGCTAATTCCTCACAGAACAGGATGAGTAAATGAAAGAGTCCTAGGAAGGAACTAGACCTCCATTTTCAGTCCTAGCATCCCTTTCTCCACTGTAACCTCTGCTACTCCTCAGCCATGGCTTCGTTAAATTATTTCCTATTATTTCACCTCCTTTACTCGCTGGTCCCGAAGCTCTGCTACATAGCATGAAGGAGTGGCAATAGAGTGAGGGACCTGCCCTCTGGCTAGACCACAGACTCTACATGGCCAGGGACCCTGTAATTTATCCTTCTGTCTTTCCCATGACTGACACAATGCTTTGTGCCAATGGATACTCAATAAAGGATATAATTGTTGAAGAGTAGGTACTCAATAAATATTTGAAGATAATAAATCCAGCAAATAAAAGGAGTTAATTGATTGCTAAAATCTAAGTGGACAATGAGAATCAATAATTTTCAAGAAGTCACTTCCCTTATATGATATATTATGTCTGAAAGACTCCAAGTTGCAATCATTAGGAAAGTTAAAGGATTGATACAGTATATTTTCAGCACAGAGTAGACCAAGAAAATTGGTAGAAAATAGAAACAGTGAAATAAATATTTGATCCGGTTGACATTTTAGAACACCACTTCCCTTGACGTTCTTACTCTGCTTTTTCTTTCTTTTTTTTCTTCTTAGGAGGAAAGCACATTTTGGAAAATAACTGGTTATAGCTCCCTCTTCTCTTCTCCTTTCTCTGCTTGTCTGATCAGACAGAGGCACAATCCTGCTACTGACCAAGTGAGTTTGTTGTCGGTGACTTTATATCCTTATATGTGAAATTAAGCTTCTTCATCTCTCCTTTATTTCTCAGATAAATAAAGGGATCTTAAGCTTAGGGAAATGGACACTGGAACTAGGACACCTGGGATCAAGTCCTGACTTTGTCAATAATTGACTTGCCCATGTGACCACAGGCAAATCAAAACCTCTCTGGGCCAATTTTCTCACCAACCACACTTCAACCAAAGTGACTACTTGTCATATTCCTAACATGCCTGGTACTTTCCCACCTCTCATCCCTCCTGTTCCTTCTGCTAGGAGTATTTCTCCCACTTGCCATCCACCCATTTCCTCTTTAAATTGGAACCTGATGCTGGTCAGGGCCCCCTGAGCTCCTTGTGTTATCAAACAGAGTCAGAGAGGAGGCAGGTTTATGTCCCTCGTTGCTAAAATGTAAGAATTGGCTCAAGAGGCTGATGTGAAAAGGTTTCCTCTTACCCTCCTTAGGGAAGGGTTGAACCGTCATGCTCTTCTTGAGAAAGCAGAGACAAGGCACACAGGAGCACTCAGATCTCTCTGCTCAGAGGGAATGGGGTCAATTGATACTGTTTTGATCTAAGAACATAGCTTGCAGAAACAGACAGACAGACAGACAGACACAGATTCGCAGACAGGCAGACAAAGTAGCTAAGAACTCTAATTATACTTGAGAGATTCAGTTCTGAGGTGGAGTGAAGGATATAGGAATAGAAGGGAATAGTTGATACCCTGAGATCCCCGGTGATACCTGAGAGGGGGAAGTGATGTAATTTCCTCCGCTCCTCTCCTACTTTCTCTATTTGGCAGCAAGTTTGGCTCTATCCTGCCCTTTCAACTAAACTTTTGATTTATATTCTGGAATCCTTTACCCCCTTGTCTTTGTATCTTACTAAGTCTCAGCCCTAGGGATGGGGAAATCAACCTTTGCTTCCTTTCCCTGCTTTGACTTCCTGGCTTTAGACCATTTCTGGACAAATGGAATCAAAAACATCCCTTGGATGTACATGCCTGCTATTTAATCTCAGCTGAGCCCTCAGTGGTGCTTGGGAATCTTTTCATTTTGGTTAACTCTTTGTCAAATATCCCTTATGTGAATTTCCCAGAAAAGCAACTCCAGATTTAGGTACTCTGTGGGTCTGCATCCACTAAAAAATATAGTTTATGAGTCCCTATAGATGTTTTCCTTTTTACTAGTAAGTGGGAGGATGCAATTAGCTCAAAGCAAAAATAATGAAGTAGAAGAAAGCAACCCATTATTAACTCTGGAGTACCCTCTCTCCCAAATATATACTTCATTATATGGCAGAGAGGACATGCGTTGACAGTCAACCTACAGACAGACAGCTCATGCTTTTCATGGTTGGGATTGTTGACTTCTCCTGGTGATTTAATTAAATTGTCTTTGTTAAGCCTGCTCCCCACTGGAGAATGATCTCAGCCAGGTCTGTTCCCTGCTAGAGATTGCTCACTACCGAGAATCCTACAGTCAACTATTTCCTCCTGAGAATCACATCTCAACTGAACACAATTAAGCATCTAATCTCCATCTCTGCTGCTTTCTCTGATTTAATTTATTCAGGTTTGCATGTTGGCTATCTTGGCTCCAGATTGGTCAAGTATAGTGGAAGATCCTAGCTAATAAGGCTGGTCTATTAGCTCTTCAATTAGTGATAAAGCTATGAGCCATCATACTCTCTTGGACAAAAGAACAGAAGTGAAGCAGTGATCAGGTTTTTTTTTTTAAATGCCTCTACATGGGGTCAAATTTCAGACCATTATTTCAGACAACTATCTGACATAAGGTTAGATATTCCTTGTAATTCCCAATTAACCTCTTATAGGGATCCTCTGTCCCCAAATCTGTTTCAGAGACTTTGGGCATTTATTTATTAGTGAAATATGATGGTGCTTGCTTATTTACAAGACATTGTGTTAAGTAGTTTGGAAAATATAAAGAAGTATGAGATGTGATCCCTGTCCCTGTCCTCATGGAATCTATAGTTAATTTGGAGGATAGGATATATAGGATACGTATGACTATAGCACAAAAATAACAAATTAGGAATAAACAAAATCTGTATAGAGTCCTACAAAAGCTGTGTTTGAAACTTTCTTCATAGGCAGCCAGGTAGTATGATGGCTAGAATGTTAGACTTGGAGTCAGGAAAATCTGAGTTCAAATCCTACCTAGATACTTAACTAGATGTCTGACCCTGTCACCTCTGTAAATGATGACAATTTCCTCATCTGTAAAATGAGGCTCATCATAGCACCTTTGACATAGAGCTGTTGTAAAGATCAACTGAGATAACATGGCCAAAGCATTTTTGCAAAGCTCAAAATGCTATATAAATGCTGTCATTCTTCGATGCCAAATTTCTCTCTGGATTGACGTACAAATGACTGTAAACATGAACAAAATGAGGATGTAAAGTCATTTGTTATTCTTTCCCTTTCTGGTCAGTGTACCTGTCTCTAGTACATTTATTTGGGTAGGTTAGATTCACCCTTCAATAAGTGTTCTGACTTTTTCCTTCCCTCTTCAGTGCAAATAACATTACCTCCTACTTCGTTTGGATGAGCAAGACCATTTATGATGGAGAATTCCCTCACCCTCTCAACTTCCCTCTTCTCTGCTTCATGGTATTACAGTATCTTCAGCTCTGCTTTCCTCCTTTTTTGTCACAAAGGAAGTAGATCTCCTCTCTTAAACTAACAATTCCTTTACTTGAATGTAAATTCTGTCTCCCATCCAGCATTTCCTTCTCTGTTTGCTGTCCTTTCTGCCTATAAATATACTTGGGCCTCTTCTATCTAAAAATATACTTTCCCTGAACCCTTCTACCCACTCAGGTTATTGTCCTTCCTCTCTCTCTCTCTCTCTCTCTCTCTCTCTCTCTCTCTCTCTATCACATTGCTTGTTCTCTCTCTCTCTTTCCTTGGATAGTTGACATATTTTACTTTTACAATCTTTCTCATGGTTATTGGTTTAAAAAAGTGCACTATAAATATGTCCAATAATCTATGTTTTTCTTGGGTCTTAAATATGGATAGTTTATTTTTTTAAGGAATGCCATCATTTAGGGTTAAATCCCTTGACTGCACCCATTTAAAGACTTACATGCAGCTCTTTATCCGTATTATGCAATAAAGCTATTATGATTCTTCACCAAGACAAGTGCCATTGACAGCAGATAACCCTGGCTCAACCTTCATGAGTTTTACTTCCATTAATCTCCAATTCCTTTTAATAATCTTTCAGACTGGAATGCAACTGAATTCTAGAACTTTTCCTTATGTGCTTATAGCTTCTTTTATCCACCACTGGACACATACTTTTAAAAATCCATTTCCAAAGTCCTCTCAACTTTCTTTTCTTTTTTTTTAGAAGAAAATATGCTTTAATCTGCACTCTATCACACCCTTTCTGGGGGTTACCACATTTCTGGTAAGAACAGCTACATTCACTGACTTTGCTTCTTCATAATCCTTTCACTCGTTAACTCCTTGGCTTCTGCCCCAACTGTGATAGTGCAACACCCTTTTCAAAAGTCACATATGACTTATTCATCATGAAATTCCATAACTATTTATTGATTTACATATACCCGCCATCCAACAGTATTAAGTAATAACACTCTGCTATCCTGCTTCTAGACAGCCTAGAACTTTGGAAAAGAACACAAATCCTGAATTTTCAATAGGGAGCATAGTTACCCCCAAGGCTTTTTAATGAAAGGGTACATGGAGAGAGAGCCTGAACCAATAGATAGAATGCTGATCTTGTAGTCAGGAAGACCGGGCTACAGGTACGTGAAGATTTGAATCTTTAGCTCCCATCTCTGTCACAATTCTGGGTGACCCTGGGAAAGACTTTTAAACTCCTATTCCTTATCTCAAGTGGAGATGATACCTGTAGTACCTAACTCACAGATTTGTTGTGAAGTTCAGAGGAGATAACATTATGTAAAGCATTTTGCAAACCTTGAGGTACTATAGAAAGGTCAATTATTAATGGAGAATGTCATTACCTCCCTCACTGATTATTGCAATAGCTTCTTGATGTGTCTTCTCAAATATGCTTTCTTACCTCCCTCCAAGCCGTCTTTCACATCATGGCCACACTGACCATCTTTATGCATAAATACAGTCACATAACTATTCTCCACAAAACACAGGGTCCTGAATGCCTACTGGGCAGAACTTGAAATGTTCTATGTAACCCATGTTCCAGGTAAACTGGACTGCTTCTTGTCTCTAGAATTCAGCCCACATTTCCACACCTCTGTGGTTTTGCTTACGTATTCCTTTGTGCTCAGAATGCCTTCCTCTGCTTAACCTGTTAAATCCCCCACCTTTGAAAGGCCAACTCGAATATTACCTTACAACAGACAACAAGAACAAATATCACGTATAGAAAGTCTGCCCTGTTCCCTGACTTCACCAAATAAGCAATGCCTTTTCTCCCCGTAGCTTTCATCCAGCCTTTTGTTTAATCCTAATCTGTTATTTTTGTGCTCTAGTTATATGTATCCTGTAATATCCTATTCTCCAAGTTGACTATAAGTTCCATGAGGGCAGGGATCATATCTTTTACTTCTTTATATTTTCTAAAGTACTTAACACAATGTCTTACCAATAAGCAAGCACCAAAATATTTATTTAATGAAGAAATGCTTAGATCATTTATTTCACTTAAGCTGCCTTCTTCCTCCTCTTCACCAGCCACTCTCCTCCTGTGTAGGTACCCTCCCCCTATCCCTTTCTAGCTCCCTTTTGGGTATTGTTTGCCTCATTAGAATATAAGCTCCTAGAGGGTGTGAACTGTCTATTTGTACCCCACAGTTTAGCACAGTGCTGGCACTGTGTAGGAAAAACATCTTTGTTAAGGGAATATGTGGTTTGACTGAACCATGTTGTAGACTGACTACATAAAACCTAACTACCTCCATCCTTTTTAGGTTAAAAAACACGAGACCCTGTCTATCAGTTTGTGGAATCCACAAATGGACCCAACACATAACTGGATACTTTCCAGACTAATCCTTATAGGGACAAATTGAATTCCAATGACTCATTCAAATGCTAGAGTGCTGCTATTTGTGTACTTTTAAATGGGTCTGACAAAACTATATAAGCTAAGACCTATGCTCCAGGAATTCAATATAAGCTAATATCTATACCCCAAAGTGACCAAGAACTAGCAAATACATAGATAAATTTCTTTTCTTCTGAGTTTGACTACTCAATATATTTGACCTCCAACTTTGTGTACTTACTAGTGGATAAAATCCTTCTAGGATTCTCTTCAGACTGAGAAATTCCTCAATAGCACATCGTAAACATTCAATAAATATTCTATTAACAGTTACAGTCACATATTTTTTGCACCCTCTGTTGGACGGAAACATATTTAAACCACGTAGGCAATGATTTAACAGCTTTCTGAAATATTCCTTGGTCCTGGGGAGTGGTATAATGGAGTTGCCTGGGAATTAGATTGTCTAGTACAGTGCTGCCTCCTCTATCACATCAGTAAGGGTAGCCTTCTTTGATTGGTTTCCTATGCCTTTCATATTGATCCCTCTCTTTTATGGAAATTCACTCATAGCCTGTGTGCTATGAACTGAACCAGTGAGAGGAGAAGGACTTCCTTACTTGTTCCCCTGTACCCTACCCCCAGAAAAGAGCTAGGGGTGTTGTGTTCTCTGTTTTAGGTGCTGATGGAGATCCTTGCTGGCCAGACCTGGAGTTCAAGACATGGTGACCTTGGAGCCAGGTATGACTCCAGAAGAGAGGGTGCAGCCACTCAGTCTGTCATGGAGGCCCAGAAAAGCTAGGGTGCCCAGTGCTTGGGTCTAAGCAGGGCTTTGGGCTTGAAACTGGGACTATGTGCTCTAAATGAACTGTGATAACCATGACTTTAATTCCATTCCCCTCCCCAGAGACTAAGGTGATATTTGGAGGGGAGAGGAAGGAACTCAATCTCAGGCTGGTGAATATTTGGATATTTCTGATTATACTTTTTGAAGTAAATATTTCTTTGTAAAAGCTAATTTGTTAAGAGTCTAGATGGAACCTGGAATGCAAGGGGATCACCTTCACCCCTCCACACTTCAGGAAACATCATCTGTGGGTGCTAGAACCATTGGCAGAGAACCTAGACAATTCCTAATACTTTTAAGGGTACCTAGGAATCCTGAGGAAAGAGGTTACCTGTCCTTCAGGCAGTGGGATGCAGGGTAGTGTATATTACACTAAGAAACAATTTCCCTCAGGCTCCATCCCACCTTCACCCTCAATCTCCAAGAAGAACACCTTTTTGACATCCTTGACACCTTTTTGAAATGCTAGCTACAACTATGGATGACTATTTGCTTTGCCTTTTTATACCACCCTGTGCTCATCTGATAAAAATTATTTTCTCAAAAAAACAATAACAATACAGACTGAGGTAAGACTTCAAAAGACTTGTGGCAATTTTTTTCAGACTACAAAAAGGAAAACTATAACAAAAAACTCCTAAAAATTCCATTAATATTTCTACATAATGGAGTGACAACATGATATAGCTATAACAATACTGGCAAAAATGCAAAAATGTTTTATGAAACCATGAGAGGCAAAAATCTAATTAATTGGTTATAACTATGCTTTGGTGGATGAGGGAGAATACCTTTCTAGATTAGACATGAAGACAAACAGTTCCAGGAATTTTCTTTTTAATGTTTTAATTCTTTGGTAAGGTTGGAGAACACAGGCATTTCAGGAGACTTCTAACACTTTTTTTAAAGGAGGGGGGAAAAGCCTTTTTTTCCTTCTGCAGGAAGTAATTTCTCATATTTTAATAATTTTTCATATAGTATCTTCCATTCTTATACTCTGGAATTTACAGTGCTTGCCAAATAGGTTTTTTTTTCAAGGTCCATAGCAGAGTGCCAGGTTTTTACCACTATCAATTGATCAACAAGCATTTCTTGAGTTACTGCTAGGCACCAGGCACTTGAGATGCAGAATCCTGACCTCAGGTCTAATATGATGTTTTGCATAGAGTAGGCGCTTAATGAATATAAAACAATTATAGAGAAAATGTTCATTTACAAATGTGCATTTACAACATGTGCATTTACAAACCAGATAAATTGAGGGGGTAGACTTGTTCATCATTCCCTTTATAAGAAGATTCACTTTATGAAAAATATACAACAGATTACCTTTAAATACCCTTGGTATTTTATGGCATGATCTAACTCATACGCCATTACATGGAACACGTATTGCATAAGCAAAGCAGACTTGTCTGGTGTCCTCCTTCTTCTCTTCCACCTCTTGGTATGGCTGATTTCCTTTAAAACTGAAAGCAACCACCACCTTCCACATGAAATCTTTCCTATCTTCCTGGCTCCTTCCTACCTTTCCAACCTTCTCACACTTCACTCTCATCCATGGATTCCATGCTGCAGTAACACTGGCCTCCTTGTTCCTTGCACAAGACACTCCTTCATTTTCACTGGCTGTCCCCATAGGCTCCTATTTCCACCTATTGACTTCCCTGGTTTCCTTCAAGTCTTGACATAAATCCTACTTTTGTAAGACCCTTTTCCTGATTTCCCTTAATGTTCCTGTGTTCTATCTGAGATTGCTTCCAGTTTATACTGTATATACAGTTATCCCTTCTACATCATGGGGGTTAGAAGTGTGGCATTCCCATGAACTGGAAAATCTAAGTAAAATTTTTTTTGCCCTCCCTATGTATCAGAGAAGAAGTCTGAATTTTTTTTCTTTTTCTTTAATGGAGTAGTTACAGTACCTTATTGTAAAATTTAAGTTAAGTATTCCATTATAAGCTCTGTGTAATCTGCTGACCTTTGCAAAACTCCCCCCAAATTCCCATTTAATTTGTCGTGCCAACTAGCAATATATCAAAACCCCAATGGGGAAAGTTGTAATGTGGATAACTGTGCAGTCGATCCTCAATGTTCACAAGTTTCTAGCTTTTCATGACTGCAATCATTCACATGATTTTATTAGTAACCTCATTTTCACTTTCTCATTGGTAAACCACACAATACAGTAGGAAAAAATGAAAGGTGCAATGTGGCAAGTTTATATCTGCAAAAAGGAGGAAAGATAAAAGTGCTTGACAATCCTCTCCAGAAAGTGCTAAAGTAACCTTTCAAATGTGTGATGAGGGAATTGAAAAAAAAATGGAAAAACAGCTAAGTTTTTCAAGTCCTTTCTGTCCTCCCACCAACGCTTGAGCAGTCAACATCCTACTTCCCCTGCCTGGCAGGCATAGTGCTGAGCAGTACTGCCCATTTGCTGCTGTGTGGGTGGGAGTTCTGAGCTCAGACAGGGGACTCACCCTAGACATGTGCTTTTCATCTAGGAGCAGTTCAATCACAGAATTGAGGAGATTATCCTTTTCCCTTTTTTACCTTGGGGTTCTTCTGACATGGCACAGTCCCTGCCCCCTCCAGTCCCATTCTGCCTTACCTCTCTTTTCCCCTTCATTTTATAGATTATTTCATGGTTCTTGTGTTTGGAAGAACACATATTAACAGAATTAATGTTTTGTTATAAAGAATTGTATGCAGAAAAGTATATTTTCAATAATCTCTTGTAGAAGATTACAGCTTTTGTGGTCACAGGAACCTAACCCCCCACTTCCCATAGATTCAATATGTCAACATTCATGTTTTTCACTTTTATGCACTATTTTCTAGAGATGTTACCCTTGTAAAAGTTAAGGATTAACTGTGTCTTATTTGTACATAGTTGTTTCTATGGTATCTCTCACATTAGATTGGGTGTTTCATTAGAGTAGGACCTATTTTTGCCTTTTCCTGTATCCCCAGAATTTATCAAAGTACTGGTATATAATAAGCATGCTTGTTGATCTGGTGTTACCATGTGCGGTTGGAGCTGTCTTTTCTCTACTGAATTTGTCTTGAACCTCCACTGACTGTGTTCCTCTTTTTTGTTAGGGGCTAGTGACTAGCACCCTACTTCCATTGAACATTAAGTGGCTTTTACAAAAGGATATTTACTTCAAAGGCATAGCAAAAACAAATGTAAAGCATTTTCACCAATACCTCTGGGGTATACTTTCCCCAGATTACCTCAGTTTCAAGGGGAGTCAGCCCCACAACTTAACTCAATTCCTATATGACTTGGTCCCACCAAGTTCATGTCCTGATGCAGCATGACTACTAAGTAAGTCCTTCCACTGGGTTAGAATCCTGAAGTTACTCCTTGATCCAGCTTGGATTTCAAATCCCAGATTCCTATGATTCATTCTCCTGACCAAGATGAGAAAGAGTCACTGAGCATCCTCCAGATGTGAATGAAGCAAGGAGACCTTAGCTGACCTTATCACCACATAGTTAGTCAACTAGAATCAATCACAAAATGTCCACCCAAATCCATTTGCTGGTCTCCAAGGTTTTTCATAGCATCTTGGGGAACCATTACCCTAGCATCCTCCACACCCAGTCTTTCCAGAAGTCAGGAAAATTAATGGGGTCTGTACATGTTTCAGACACCCCTCTCCCCCATTTCTCCTCTCTTCTGCTGCCTGTAGGGCTACCTTCAACGCTGAATCCCAAATCTAGGGTCTCTACACCTATAAGCAAAGGTAGTTGTGTCCACTCACTGATCTTCAGTACACACACAAGAAAGTCATCTTCTTAATCAGCTCTTTTGATTCCTTTAGGAGAAGGCCCATCCCCAAAATGCTGTTCCTCCCACTGTTTTTCAGACCTGATTCCCTAAGGTTGTTCCTCCAATTTGAAGCCCCACTATGACAAAGGTAATTTCCAAAGAATGGAATATTTCCAAATCATTGGTTTTTTAGCTTTGAAATGAATTGAACCCTTCTTTCTAATTCCCGAATTAAGTCAAAGAGGATTTGCTTAGGCTGATGTTAAAATAAAAGCACACACTTCAGTACACAGTAACTGAAGGAAGAATGACACAGAACAGAAATATGCTGGTTTGTATAGGAAAAACCAGCCGGGGATGAGACTCACAGCTGTGGATAATTCATAGACTAAGTCATCATCACATGAATCACACATCATCACTATTTCAAGGCTCCTTCTCTCTACTTACAAGAGCCTTCAACTTTAATTCAGGCCTTTATCACCCCGCACACCTGGACAATTGCAAAAGTCTTCCCATTGTTTTCCCTGCCTCTTGTCTCTCCCTAGTCCATTACATCATTCAATTACCAAGAAGATTTTTCTAAACCATAGGACCCAGACAACCCCTTGTTTAGGAAACTCCAGTGGGATCCTTATCACTTTTGAGGTTCAATACAAATTCAGTGTTGGCATTGGAGCTCTTCGTAACCTGGCTCCTTCCTACCTTTCCAACCTTCTGATGCATTCCTCTCCTCTACGCATACTAAATCATCTTTGCACTGATCTGCTTGTAATTCCTTTCACACAATATTTTGCCTCTATTTTCTATGCCTGTATGTTGACTGTCTTTACCCACTCACATTCACTCCTTAGTTTCTTTGACTTTCTTCATGACTTGGCTCAAATTCTACTGACCAGGACCTCAGCCCTCCAGCTACCTCTCAGCTGCTAAAAGCTTCTTCTCTTAAATTACCTTCTCTCTACTCTGGATACGTTTTGTGTATTCCATATGATCAGGAAATGGTAAACGACTTCAGTACCTTTGCTGAGACACTATGGACACTACTGGCCTGATACGATCCATGAAGGGTCTCAAATGACCGAACAACAATTAAGTTGTTTACATTTGTCTCCTCCATTATAACGTAAACTTCTTGAGGGCAAAGACTTGAGGGCATCACTCTCTTTATTCCCAGAGTTTAGCACACTGCCTGGCATATCATCAAGTATTTGATATTGATTGTCTTGGACCAACCCCCTTTTGACAGGAGATTCCCTCTCTGCTTTTACTGCCTTTCTCATTCTTTACTCTTTATCAATTCCATGCCCCTGGAAGCAAAATCCTTCCCTTTATGGAAAAGTGTGCTTATCAAGAAATTAGAATTTCTAACTTTTCCATAATGAATAATGTGAATGTATTATTATTATAAATACTAATAATAGCTAATATTTACATAACACTTTAAGGTTTACAAAGCGCTTAACAAATATTATTTCATTTTATCTGCCCTGAGAGATAGATGCTATTTACCCCATTTTACATATAAGGAAACTGAAGAACACAGAGGTAAAGTGACTTGCCCGGTCATACAGCTAGTATCTAAGGCTGAATTTGAACTCAGGAATTGCTAACTTCAGGTTCAGAGCTCCATCTACTGAGTTGCTCCTTTTTGAGAACCATTTTCCGTTTAAAAAGAAAAAGACAGGGGGAGGGGTAGAGAGAGGTAACTAGGTAATCTCTAAGCTCAAACATTCCAGCTCAAACATTCCATGATTATAAGAAAACCTTTGAATAGAAAACTCCAGGATCTCAGGAATGGCTTGACAGAGCCAGAGAAACATTGAATTCATTAACTCATGCTTATTTTGGTAATAGCTTTTTGATTCTATCTAACCCAGACTTAGTCTGACTGCAACCTAGAAGTCTGAGTAAATTTCAGGTACAAAGGCCTTGATAAAAATTACTTTACCCAGCCAGCCCAGAGAAGGAAGTGAATAAATTCCTTTATCCTTCGGGGAGGACTATTTTTAACTTACCTAGGGGCAGAGGACTTTGTAATAAGACTTCTAGGTTCTGAGCTTTTCTCTGGTTCTAATAACATAGAATTTGGGGTTTCTAATGGAGACCTTGCATATATCAGTTTGCCTACTATAAATTTAGTGCAAGGTCAAGTCAACTTTCCCTAATAGGGGCATAGGAAAGCTACTTGAAAAAAGAAGTTAGTCTTGATGAATTAAAAAGTATTAAGTTCTTATTATGTGCCAAGAATTGTCTTTAGTGCTGAGGATATAAATGCAAACAAATTAACCTTTCTTTTAGGGGGAATAGGAATGACCTAGACCTGTAGAGTGTTTTGGGATTTGGGAATTTTTTGCTCATCTCCTGAGGCAAGGAAATATATGGTTTGAGTTTAGGATAGGATCAAAAAGAGAGTCCATGCAAAAGAGGAAAGGAGGGAGGTTGTAGAAGAGTTGATGGTACTTATCTCCTTTCCCTGCCTTCCTTTAATTGGGTAAGATTGGAACCCATTTCTATGTATATTCCCTTTATTCTATTAAGGACTTCATACGACTGAACTAATCTTATTTCTTATAAACACCTATGGTTTTCCCTATTCTTTACATCTCTGGGTCATTGGATCAAGCATGAAGGGCTGTGACAATTTTGGGACTTTCAAAGGAAATTATGACCTTTCTAGAATAAAGCTAGGATCCCCAAATCCTCTTTCCCTCCAGGGCCATTCTCTACCATCTTTTTGTCTATTACAGATGGTAGTTGGATTGCCTTTGGGAGGCTGTAAAATTTTCTTAATGACCTCAAACTTCTTTCTGAAACAAAACCCAGTCTTTTTTTTAAGCCAATATTTTTCTAGTGGTATTTATATGGCTGCAATATGTGGAACAATCAGTCAGTGAGCAAGTATTTATGAAGTATTTATTTTATGTCAGGCATTACACTGAGTGCTATCCCTAAATGCTAGGGATACAAAGTTAGGCATAGAATAGTCCTACTTTAAAAAAGCTTAGATTTTAATGGAAGAGATTGTGTAAATAACTAAGCACACACAAGATATATTAAGTAGAAGTAAACTAATCTGGCAGGGGAGGTGGAGAGAAAAGAGGCTAGTACCTCCTCTAAGGTTTGACATTAACATGATTGTCTCCAAAGAATTAAAGTTGCATATTATCCAAAGGACAATGGCAAAGGGGTATGATGGGTGGGAGCAGGCTTCATTTAATTTATTACCAATAGGGGAATTATAAAGAAGTAGTAATTACTAAACTGTAACTGTTTCTCTTTTACCCAGGAAACCTGAGGGTCTTCCCTTCCCAGTTTGATTTTTTTTTTTTATTAAAGGGGCCATCTCTTGAGTAACTACTTAAAGAAACCCATTCATTGAATGAGTGTATCTCACTCAAAGTGAGAATGTGGTAAGACCTTAGCCTAAAATGACCAAGGTGCCACATTGCATCCTGGGCCATCTCCAGTCATCCTGATGAATATCTGGTCACTGGACCCAGATGGCTCAGGAGAAGAAAGTGAGGTTGGTGACCGTGCACAGCCCTCCCTGACTCAAATCAAAGTTAACTGCAAGTCATGTCATCCTCTTGATGTCAAGGTCCTCTATAGGACAAACACAACAACAAAATAAGAGTAAATGATATCAAGAAATGCATGGTTAGAAAGATTGACCAATCATCTGTTGAAAATGAAGGATAGCCAATGGATAGGCCTTGGGCTCCATGCTCATGATATCAAGAGAGAACAAAGTAGCAAGCTTATAGGTAGATGTAGGAAAGAGACCTACATGGACCAGGATCTCCATCTCAAAAAGGACATCCTCACGCTGATGAAATCATAGACCCATTTGAGGTAAAACTCAATACAATCAATCAAACTTGTTTAGTAACTCCTTACATTCAAATTCATCTATTTCAAGGCAAAAAAATGTAACAATTTCCGCCTCTCCCTATAAATCCCTGACATCCTCATTTACTTTTCTTCTTTTGGTTATAGTGAGTCTTCCACTCTTCAGTTGTAACCTAGGCTTGTCTCATCATGCCAAGTTCACCTTGGAGGCACTCTTGAGGGGCCTTTGGAGCATGTCTAAAGGCCTAATTTGGAGGTTTCTACATCCCCTACCAGTGGGTTGGGGTTGCCTTCTTTGACCATGTCTTTAAAACCAGTGATCACTAGCCCCTCTCTTTCTGACACTCTTATTTTCTGTGTCCAGAAGATAAAGATCAAGGTTCCTCTATAGCACTGGCCCCATGAACTAAACCTGTGGGAAGGAAAAGACTTCCTTCTCCTGCTCTCCCTCCTTGACCCCAGCTCCAAGAAATGGACCTGAGGGTGTTTGTTTCTGTTCTGTGTTGTTTGGGTGAACCTTGTTGGACCCAGGAATTTGAGCCATGCTGATCTCAAAGTCAAGATTGCAGGTTTTGTTAGCCAACCTATCACGGAAGCCCTAAGAATCCAGGGTACCTGGCACTTGTGTCCAAAGGAGGTTTGGGACTTGGAAGTAGGATTTTGCTGTATAGGAATCGAGCTAAGCTGTGAACCTAATCCCCTTCCCTTTTCCAGAGACTGAGTTGGTACAAGGAAGAAGGGGAATTATGCCTTCCATGTGCTGAGGGAGTACGTTTATATATATTTTCTATTATAAGTAAATATTTCTATATAAAAGTTGATATTAGTGGCTAAATAGAACTGGGGTGCAGGGGATTACCCCCATTACACCATCAGTGAGGGATGGAGTCATTTGCAGAATGCCTAGGAACCCCCCAGTTCTCTTCAAGGTACCACAGAATACCGGGGAAGAGTAAGACACCTGGCTTTCAGGTGATGGAGGCCAGGGTGGTCAGTGTGAGACTGATTTTCCTTTTTTTTTTTTAAATTTGCTTTATATTATTTCATAAAGATTTCTTATTCCTTATATTTGTTCATCTTAATTACATCTAGGAATAATATGATAGAAAGAGAAGATGGGTTAGCCATGTGACAAGAAGGAGGAATAGACTGATAACCAGAGTGCAGCCACTCTTACCCTTGCAAAGGTCAGGAGGAGTCAAGGAAAGCTCCAGTTGTAGATAGGTAGATCCCCCAGTGGAAAACTTGCACACTAGGGGAGGCATGGATAGGCTATGATATGCATGACTGGAGGAATTCCCAAACTGAGGGGGCCACAGGTCCATTTTGATAAAACATTTTGAATATTCTATTCTATTAACATCCCACCATCATCTAGCTTTCCCCTTATGGTTTGACTTTTAGGTTGCATCCTGGATTTTTGTTTTTGTTTTGTCAATTACAAATAATTGTAACACGCAAGGTTTGAATAGTCTGTCTTGGAAGGAGGCCAAGTTGTTCATGAACTCCACATGAGCCGGGATTGTCTTTTGTTTTTCTTTGTATCTTTAAGATTTAGCATAGTGTCTGGCACATAGTATGTACTTAAATGTTTGTTGACCGTTAAAGACACTTAAAATTGTATTTTTTCCATGCTCGAGAAGATATAATGTTGCTATGGGATCTGAATTAGAGAGTGGACTTTTCCACTCTAGTGACAATTTAAAAATTTCTCCAGAGAGAGTGGCACTAGCTGCAACAGATGGAGTATTCTTTCCAGGAGACTGACTTTGAAGGCTCTTTGTCTTTCTCTTGTTCACGACTCAGTTGAGAGGGAACCTAGCAGGAAGTGACTGAATTATGCCTACTTAGAGAAACTGCTGGAACAGTGGTGAATTTACTCCACTCTTTGCTTACCTGCTTTCTTTTTTATTGTCACATGGAATGAGTGACATGGTTAATTTGCTGTTTTTGTATTTTAAATTTGCTTGCTGGTTATTTGTATTTTTTAATGATGGCTTTCTACATAAAGATAAGAATTTTAATTGCATCTTGTGCTGGTGTTTTTCTATAGAGAGCAAGAAAAGTTTGGTGGGGAAGAGAGAGAAACTGTGAGTAAATGAGTATTTCATATTCAACTTGCTAGGAATTCTTCTTTTTGGCTTGATATTCAAAAGAATTGCCTGGGGGCACAGAGTTTTATGGATTTTTATTAATAATTTGTGTCTTGAAGCTTTCTAACATTGCAGAGAAGAACAGCCATGTGGAGCTTGGACCTTTGCCTTGGGCTGAGCTCATCTTTACCTCCCAGCCAATCGATTGCTTTGAACCTAGGGGCCTTCGGGCTTTCTCCACTCCATACAGGGGAAGAGAGCCCTGGTCCTGAGCTGGCACTCAGGGGAGGTAGGTGGAGTAAAGCAGAATCAGTTCCACCCAGTTCTTAGAAAGGAGGAGCTGGTGGAAAGTGCTTCGCACTCAACCTGTCCTTTACAGCAATGTCTGCTGAACAGCTATGGAAATTTTATTATGCTTATCAGTTTAGTATTTATTTTGTAACATTCTTTTTAAATTTTGAGTTTCAAATAATTTTCCTCTTTCCCACCCACCCCTCCCCTACCCACTGAGAAAGAAAACAATATGATATCAATTATTCCTGTGAAATCATGCAAAACATATTTTCTATGGAAATCTTTTAACAGTTCTTTTAAAAACAACATTTTCAAGGTTTTAATGATCTGTCTTCATTTCTGGGCTATGACTACAGTCACTTAGAAGTCACTTCTACTCCTTTTTAAAAGTGAACAGTGCCATCTTAACTCCTCAAAGGACTTTGGGCAAACTCTTGTAGATGGGCCAGGCTCCATTTTATCCCACCTATACTGAGCTCCCCCTATTGAGAACAGGGAACACATATGCTATCATAACATTTATTTTAAAGGAATACATTTATGAGCTTTGTGCCTCACAAATGTTTTGATAATGCCTTTCAAGACTGCCAAGCACTGCCAGTGCCAATTACAGCAAGGTTTGTGAGATGACTTGGTCATATTTGTCTGGCATAAGCTTTTAATCAACTTCTTTTTAGGGAGAAAAAGGAATCTTCACTGCAGCAGTATGGGATCATACAGATTTCAAAGTTATTTATGTCTATCTTAGGGAAAATTATATAATTATTGTTTCACTGGCTGATCACATGGGGGGATGATTATATGGAGGTGCCAATGTGTGATGGCACTCTATAGATGGCACCTGTCTGTAAAGAGTGTTAAAGGATCTCTTATTATACAGAAGATCTAGGAGAATTATCCTTTCTGTGTATAGAAAATAAAAACATCCCTGCTCATACCAGATGTTATAAGTCACAAAGATCTTAGGAGACAGGATAAAGCAAACATACTCACCTTAGCCCATCACCATAACCAGAACTGTGGAAGAAATGATTATTAAATAATGAATTGTCAATATTGGGAGAAACATTTATTCTTTCCTGGGATAAACCAGAGTCTGATGGACATTGCTGATAATGAGTTCTGACTGGCTTTCTCCTCAATCTTGTTCAGACTCCATCCAGGTGTTCTACTCATGTTTAAGTGAGGACAAATTCTTTTATTAGATTGCCCTAGACTTGGGTGATTTGGAAGTAAATACATGATCAAAGCCACATTTCCCCAACCCCTCATTAGAATAAGTCCACTTCTCATAATATTCATTCTGTCTCATAACTTGTTAACCAATCAGAGTTGATTTCCACTCTCAGGAACACTCAGTCTTCCAAGGGCATATATGCATTGAGTGGGTTCCGTGATTTGTCTTTTGGTCTGAGAGAGATGGCCAAATGACCATCCTTTTACTAATAATATGCTAGTATTATTAATAAAGTGATTAATTACCCAGAATATATATCTCTTGAATCTTTTGTACATCACAACTGGAAACCTGAAACTGCCAAATTAATAGGGATTCCCTCAGAAGCTAGAAGATGTTTTCTCATTGAGTGCATTTAATCAATAGAGGTGTCACCCATTAAGGACCATCTCCCACCATGGACCCAGTTACTTCTATCTAGAAAAATCGAAACTGAAGCAAGTGTACAATGAACTGGGATGAACTGGAATGAGAATATTGTCAGTGGAGAAGAGTGTATGACTTGAAATCAACAGCTTGATTTTAGTTTTCCTCTGGCTACTTATTAAGCTGTAGAACCCTAGGCAAGTATTTTGTGTGTGTCTGTGTTTGTTTTTAGTCACATCTGATTCTTTGTGACACCCCGTTTGTGGTTTTCTTGGCAAAGATAATGGAGTGGTTTGCCATTTCCTTCTTCAGTTCATTGTATAGTTAAGGAAACTGAGGCAAATGAGATTAAGTGACTTGCCTAGGGTCCAGTGTTTGAGGCTGGATCTAAACTCAGGAAGATAAGAATTTCTGATTCTAAACCCAGTACTCTATCCACTGAGCCTCCTAGGTAAGTTACTAGTTTTTTTACCCTTTTAAAATATATTGAGGAGAAGAGGAAAATCAAAGAAAGAGTAGGACCCCTTGTTAGAGTAGATGGGAAGTTGACAACTGATGTTAATTGATGGGAGAGAGAAGTTTCAGCTTTCATTTTGGTTCTCTTTTCTTTGTCAAGTGAGAATCATCTTTGGACTGAATAGGCAGAATAAAAATGTCCAATAGATCTTCTTTTTGTCCAGCCTAATAATGAGAATCATCACAAAGTAAAAAGGTCTTCACACAAAAGCTAGTCAGTCAGTCAGTCACGGAACATTTATGTTGTAATATTCACTTGTTCAGTTTATGTTGGATTCTTCACAACCCCATTTGGGATTTTCTTGGCAGAAGTACTTTAGTGGTTTGCCATCTCTTTCTCATTTTACGGATGAGGAAACTGAGGCAAACAAGGTTAAGTGACTTGCCCAGAGTCACACAACTAGTAAATGCCTGAGGCTGGATTTGCACCCAGAAGGACGTCTTCCTGACTCTAGAGTTGGCAATCTATCCACTGTGCCACCTAACTACCCCAAGACATTTATGAAGACTCTATTATGTGTCAGGCACTGTGCTTGACCAGGGATATTGTAGAAGGGATCCATGGGTGGCATTAGATGTCATTTGAGGATCCTTCAAACTTTGAGATTCTTTGACACTTCTGAACTTGGTTTCCCCTGCATAGGGGTTGTTGTGAGGAAAGCACTTTTTTTTTTTTTTACATATGAACTATCTTATTCTACCCACATACTCCCCTGCATTTCCCACTGACTCACCTCCCTAGGGACCTGGTGCCTTCATGCTGTTGCTGCTGCCTGAAGGAAATAGAAATGTATTTTACTCCCAGAAAGGCCACTCTCCTGTCACAGGGACAGTTAGATTCTCAGGGTCACAGATTTAGAGCTTGAAGCTAATCCAACCCTCACAGATAAGAAAACAGGTCTAAGACCACACAGCCATCAAGTAGCAAAATCAAAATTTGAACCCAAGTTTTCTCAGTCCAAGTTCAATCCACTTTGCACTACACTTGCTGCTCCTTCTGTACTGAGTGGGCACACTCATTAGAGACTATTCCCAGGAAAAGACATCCAGGACTGCCACCCAGTGTTCAAACAGCAAAGACAGTACGCCCAATTCTACTTGCCTTGAGACATCAGCTCTTCAAGAAATCAGTGCCAATCAATGTGTCTCTACACGATAATCAAAGAGCGATGAGTCAGAGGATGAACTGGAAAACACACACAAAATACCCCAATATTTGAATCCCATACTCTAGAAGAGACATTTTCCAATAAATTTTGTTGTGGGTGACTAGTGATCATTTTATTTAGCTGATCATTTGGATTCATTTATGGATACTAGGAAACGGGGATGGAATGTGGGGGTAGGGGACATCTAGTAGCTTTACTTAGATATGAAGTTCCATCTTTTGAAGACTAAAAACAGAGTTGCAGAGAGGCAGTGTGATATAGAGGAAACAAGAAAGTTGTAAGTTAAAATGTCACCTCAGATACTTACTAGCCGTGTGATCCTGGGTAAGTGACTTAACTCCTCTGTGCCTGTTTCCTTCTTTATAAAATGAGGGGTCTAGACTTGATAACTTCTAAGTTCCTTTCTGGCTCTAAATCTACAAACTTATGAACCTGTTTAGAGATGGTAGTACCCACATAAAACAAAGTCAGGATATCTGTATAACATCATAAAGACTTTAGTCATTGTGTAAGAAAAGACTTACCTAAAGGGAGGAAATAGATATGAAGCAGCTAGGAGACTCAGTGGATAGAATGCTGGACCTGGAATCAGGAAGACCTGAGTTTAAATCTGGCCTAAATACTAGTTGTGTGATTCTGGGCAAGTCACTCAACTCTGTTTGCCTTAATCTACTGGAGAAGAAAATGGCAAACCATTCAAGTATCTTTGCCAAGAAAACCTCATGGATAGCATTGGCATGCTATGGTCCTGCTACAGGTTCCTAAAAAGTCAGAGAAGACTGAAAAACAACTGAATAATAGATATGCATGCACATGTTCCCCAAAACTAGCAACAAGTTGAAATTGATCAATAAATAATCCCCTCTCTGCTTTGATAAATTGCTCTGTGGATCTATCGAAGACATAGAAAATAAAGTTCTCACTCTCAAAGTCTTTGGCACTGTCAAAGAATTCAACATGTGAAACCAATAGAATTTTATCATTGGAAGTGATATTAAATAAGATACATTACCTTCTACATTACTGTCTGCTCCTCAAAGACCATGGGACCTTTCCATTTTACTTGTAGCTGAAATCTCTATGTGTTTTCTACCCCTTTAGAATAAAAACTTATTGAGGACAAGGACTGTACCCATTGTTCTCTTTTCTGTATCCCAGCACTTAGCACAGTACTGGGCACATAGCAAATGCATAATATATATGTATAGTACTCATTTGTTCATAACTGAGATTTCCTCCTAATCAAGAGATAGCTCCATTCTGCCAATGGTTAAGAAATGTCAAACCCACAGGAACTTCATTTCTAGGGGTGCCTCTCCATTTAGCAAAACATCACTAAGGAAATAAGGAGGCAGGACTGTGTCCAGACCTCATTGCTAGCTAGACCTTTGCCGAGCTGCCTTCGCCCTCATCTGTCTTTGATTTAACTTGATTCCCTCTCCTTGTAATTTGCTGGATTTGTGTCTCAGCCAGGATATATTCTCCAAAGCTGATGTTTTGATTTCTTCTCCAGAGTGCCTGAAATGGGATTTTTCAGTACTGATATTTTCTATTTTATAAGAGAGGCCATGAAATTCAATGTGGCATAATGAATAAAGGACTGGCCACAGAATCAGGAAGACCTGTGTTCAAATCCTGACACTGTCATTTTATTGGCTATGTGACCTAGGCAAGCCACTTAACCCTCAGTGCCTAAGACTTCTAAGACTAAGTTACAGATTGTTGCTGACTGGCATCATTGGAAGGAGTTTCCATACTGGGAATTCCTGATGCTAATGAAATCATATGATCTGGTCCAAGAATAAGATTGCATGTTATAGTGTAATAGGTTCTGGAGGATGTCACTTCTTAACCATTTGACTGTGGGCAAGATTTAACTTCTGAACCTGTAGAATGGGAATAATATTTATACAACATACTTCATAGGGCCATTAGGAGGAAAGTGCTTTATAGTATCTAATGCTCAATTAAAATGTGAGCTACCATACCCTTAGGGAAGGAAGATGGATTAGGGACCCTTTCCCAAGTAGTTTAAAGCAGGACTTCTTAATCCTTTTTGGGGTCAGTTCGGTGAAGTTTATGGATCTCTTCTCAAAGCTGTTGTTCATTCTCTGTTCTCAGAGACGATGGGTGATGTCTTGATATGTGTGAATTAGATCTAAGTGAGGCAGAGTTATCAGCCTCACTATCTTCTCCAGTCATTGGAGTCCAGTGGCAAAACAAAAGTCAAGACAAAAATGTGTTTTTAAAAAATCGTTGAAGGAAGTGCTAAATTTCAGTTTGAGGTTACTAAACAATGTCATTTTTTTTTCTCATCCAAATTCATGGGTCCCCCTGAAATCTACCTATAGATCCTTGTTAAGAACTCCTATCTTACAGTGGGAGTATAGTGATGAAATCACAATGGGAGACATCGGACTTGTTACAGAAACCTTATTCAACTGCCTTTTTTTTCCCAGATGGTGAACAAAATACATTTTCAAGGACCTAATGAGAAACAGATTCCATTTCTTGAACTGCTTAGGAGAGATATCGCTGGTTATTACTGGCAATGATCCAGAAGCCATATGTGCTCTTTTTTATATATCTAGGAGCAAGAATGAGCTAGGGAGCTGGGCTGTGAGCTATTTGGGCTACTATTTATTTATGTGTGGAATAAGGATAAAAGAAAAAGAACTTGACCTCCTCCTACCCATACTCCATATTTTTCTTCATAATAAATCCAGCCATGTTTGCTGACCTATTTGTAGGTTCTTAAAGGTTCCAGGTATAAAATTGTTATCTCTGTAGCTAGCATATACCTGGGTACCAGGATCACTGTTTTAGGCTATAACTACCCTAAGATCTCACCCATGACAGGGCACTGGGCTTCAGAAGGTAGGACCACTTTACAACAGTGACCGTATTATGATAAGTTTCTTTCAGCATTTCAATAATCCGCATCCCTGTTCCTCCCTCCGCTGAGGGATACAGAAGACAGGACTTCAAAAATAGCCCAGTGAAACCCTAGGGTGCTGTGGGAGTAAATTGCTCTTTACAGAAGTTGTTTTGAAACAAATAGCTTTTCAAAATTGCCATTTAAAGAAGTAACTTTAGGAAGACTTCCATAGCTAGTTGGATGGCAAGTTGATGTGAACAGTCCCTAAAAAAGAGCAAGTTCTTTTTGTTTAATTATATGAACCCAAGACGGTGTAGCATAGTGGAGAAAGAATGACCAGGAAGAACTAAGTTCCAATTCAGCCTCTGACATATAGTGGCTGTGTGACCCTGGAGCATTGGCTTAACCCCTCAGTGCTCTGGGCAACTTTCTAAGACTACTGTAAAGAAGGTGCTTACCTGCATTGGCAGAGGGAGTTTCCTCACCAAGGAATTCTCCAACACTTAACACAGTGCCTGGCACATTGTGGGCTCATGATAAATTTTTATTGATTGATTGATACCGATGCTATTACAAGTCCTATCTCTACCCCCTCTCCTTATATAGGCTCAAATCATCTCATACCCAAAATATCTTATCAAAAAACAGACGAAAGCCAACATCACACAGGGAGCTATACTGGGAAAAGTTGAACCCCTGATTGATCTACAAATGTCAATGGAGTAGGTGCTGTGATGGAGAAGGCAATTTTAGATAACCAGGAGGGGCTTATAATCCATCCAGAAAGACAAGCCAAACTCATATGAAAAATTATATACAATGATGTGAAAATATGTTTAATAAGAATGTATGTATAGAACTCATATAAGATTGCACACTGTCTTGGGGGGAAGGGAGGGAGGGGGAGAAAATCTCAGACTTATGGAAGTGATTGTAAAAAATTGAAAGCAAATAAATAATAACAAAAAAATAAAAACTATATACAAGATCACTCAGAGCTAACATGGATTCATCAAGAGTAGATCGCAGACTAACTTAAAAATATATATGTATGTATACATATGTATATATGTGTGTGTATATATGTATATTATGTATGTATATGTATGCATGTATGTATGTGGTTACTGGGTCAAGGAAATGCCATACACACGGTGTAGGTTGATTTCACCTGGATCCTCCACACAATTTGTTGATGATAAAGTGGAGACATGTTGGTTGAATCTGGGAATTTTGGTGCGTTTGCATGTCTGAATGATCTGATCCAGAGGGTAGAGATTAATGATCACTGGAAAGGAGGTCTCTGGTAGAGTATGACAGAGATCTCTTCTCAGCCATGATATGTTAAACACTCATTCATTACCTCTCTCTCTCTCTCATATATATATATATATATATATATATATATATATATATATATATATAATATACATATACAATACATATATACATACATATATAATATAGGCATAAAAAGCATACTTATCACATTTTAGGGATTATGAATTTGGGACAGTCAGTTAACATATTCATTGGCAGAAAGTTCAATAAACTGCCCAATTACAAATCTATGGCTGGACAAAAGTTCACTTCAAGAACAATCGTGGTTTTTAGTGAACTCCCAACTCAGTATAATCCAACAATGTAACATTTCTACATTTCAATGTCTTTATCTAGAAAATGAGAATAATGTTAATTCCTATAGTAATAATACGTCATAGAGTCATGGTGAGGCTAATGTGGATGCAGAGTGCTTTACAATATTTAAAGTGCTCTAGAAAGGTCAGTGATGATGATGATGATGATGATGATGATGAATGCCAAAAATCCCATTCAGATCAAAGGCTACATTTATAAAAGAAGAAGGGATCTGACAGTCCCTCTCAGGTTTGTCCTGGTCACACCACATCTGTGACATCTCATTCTAGGCATCTAGGCATCTCATTCAAAAGGACTTCGATAAGCTGAAGCAAACACCACATGGAGGCAGTCAAAGGACCAGAGTTTTTTGGGGTTTTCTTGACAAAGATCTTAAAATGGTTTGCTATTTCCTTCTCTAGCTCTTTTTTTTTTTTTTTTTTTTACAGATGAGGAACTGAGGCAAACAGGGTTAAATCCTTTGTCCAGGGTTATGCAGCTAGTAAGTGTCTGAGGCTGGATTTGAACTCAGGTCCTCTTAACTCCAAGGCTGGAACAGTTTAAATTTTATGTATTCCCTGTGGGACCTTGGGCAAATCACTTAACTTCTCTAGGTCTCAGTTTCCTTTTCTGTAAAATGTGGGGGTTGGACTATTTGGCTTTTGAGGTCCTTCCAGCTCTACCTCCATGATCTAGAAGGCAGGGATTATGGTGCTGAGGTAACCAGAAACTATGTCATACAACATTGGTTGAAAAAAAATGAGGATATTTAGGCTACAGAGAAGAATTTTCTTCAAATTAGATAAAAGACTTTGAGGGGATTAATTGCATTAATTACAATTGTTACATTTGGTCCCAGAAAATAGAATTACGACAAATGAGCGATCCTGATATAAAGAAAAACATTCTAAAAATTAGAGCTATCTAAAGTTAGCTTCTGAAGACTTTCAGAAGCTGGACAGCAATTTTCTTGGGGATGCTGTACAGGGATTCTTATTTAGGTACAAGTCAGAACAAAGGACCCTCCCCCCACTCCCAGGTCCCTTGCAATTCTGAAATACTATGAATGGCAAAGTTGCTTTTTCATTCTCAAGGATAATTGGCAACTTTAACTCCGACTATCTCAAAGTGAAAGGACAAATGAAAACAATGGTCATCACATAATAGAGCATTCACTATGTTACCTCTAAGGTCTCTTTCAAGCTCTAACAGCCTATGCTACCTATACTTTCCTTACTCCATATAACCCAATATTTCAATTAGGTACCTTTCTCAAAAAACTATCATGCCTTTTTATTTCCTAGCAGATAAAATCTAAATTCTTTTGTTTGCCTTTCAAAGCCTTCTCGAAAATTTGATTCCACCATT
This sequence comes from Potorous gilbertii, assembly GCA_028658325.1. Classification (NCBI taxonomy): domain Eukaryota; kingdom Metazoa; phylum Chordata; class Mammalia; order Diprotodontia; family Potoroidae; genus Potorous; species Potorous gilbertii. The sequence continues at coordinate 576,663,330 of CM053769.1, read as the reverse complement.
CCCTCAAAAGGTCTAAGTCACTACTGATTATGGAAATGCAAATTAAAACAACTCCGAAATACCAACTCACAGCTATCAGACTTGAAAAACATGACAGAAAAAGAAAATGACAAATGCTGGAGGGGATGTGGAAAAATTGGGACACTAATACCCTGTTGGTAGAGTTGTGAACTAGTCTAACCATTCTGGAGAATAAGTTGGAACTGTGTCCAAAGGGTTATAAACTGTGTACACCCTTTGACGCAGCAATACCATACTAGGTCTGTATCCTAAAGAGATCAAAGAAAAGGGGAAAGGACGTATCTATGCAAAAACTATTTATAGCAGCTCTTTTGTGGTGAAAGAAGTGAAATTCTGAATACAGATTGAAGCATACTTTTTGAACTTTATTTTTGTTTGTTTTGTTGTTGTTGTTTGTGTTTGTAAGACAGATAAACGCAGCACACAGGTTCACTCTTGATTTGGTCAGACAGGAAAGACACTTAGGAGGTGTTAATAACCTTACTTTATTCAAGTCTAGTTTTCTGAGGAGAGGGTTGTTGATAACGAGAGCACAGACTCTTACAGCATTCCCTAATCACCCTTCTCACAGCAGCCGGCAAGAAGGGGTGGGGGGGTGGGGGCAACTACCCCTCCCTCTTGATGGAGTCAGTGGAGACCCGAACAATTTGTGCTTTCCCTAAATCCCCTCAAGACTCAATGGAGGCCAGTTGAGGTACACACAGCATTGTGGATTCAACCCTAAGGGTTCCCCTTTCACTGTTTAACGACCACCTGCTTTATAGACCAACAGACAAAGAAGGCATATTGCCAGCAAAAGCCTCACAATTTTACATCATCCCATCCCTGTATCTCACTGTGCAACCTCTGTGGATGTTTATATCATTTATCATTCTATAACTCTGCGTAAGCATGGTGGAGATGTTTGGAATCGTAACTGTGGTAACTCATATATTGTACCTGGGAACAGGAGATTTTTACACGTAATTGGGAAATATTTAATGAAGTAAAACATTTTTAAATTTAAATTTAAAATAATTTAAATTTAAAACATTTTTTTAAAGTTTCAAAAGTGTCTCATGGTCAACAGATTGGCCTTTTCACAATGCCCCAATCCCAAATCCCCTCTGTACAAGAGAAAAAAAATGGAACTGTAATACAACAGTTTGAATTCATTTAAATGACCTGATCCAAACTGGAGTCTCACCCAATTCCATTTTCTTTCTTACCTTTGCTTCTTTGCTTAGGATGTTGTTCTGAAATATTCTTCCTTATTCTAGTCAATAGTCCCAATCCAAATTATCCTTCAAAAACGAGTTCAGTTCTCACATTCTCTAAGACTCTTCTTTGACTACACCACTCCACATTGATGGATCTTTTTGACAAACATCTATGTAGCCAATAGTTTATAACTGACCTCTTGCCTTTATAAAGCTCCCTTGCACTCTTCCCTAATTATTTACAGATGAGAGATATCCCTCTCCAGTTCGTCTAGTCACCTGAGGTCTGGAATTGTTTTCAGTTCACTAGACAGTATGCAAAGCACTATGCCTCTCCCCAAATCATCTAGCATAGTGTTAGTTGGGCTTAATGTTTGACTTGAAAGTGAGCAAAGATAAATCCTCAGGACATTGGAGGCACTGTTAAAAAAAAAAAGAGATGTTTTAAAGCCATAGAATCTACAGGAAGTTAAGTAAACCAATCCAGAAACTAAAAGTTTCAACCCCTTTTGCTTACCATCTCTTGTCTATTTGACTGTGGTCTTCTTTAGAGTCCAAAGAGGAAGAAAGGAATGGACACATCTTGTTCTTTAGTACCCATAGATGCTAGTTATAGTCTAGTATTTGCTCCAATCAATCAATCAACCAACCAATCAAGCATTTATTGAGTTGCTACTATGTACCAGGCACTCTTGTAAGTTCTGAAACAGCCCAACTACATGGTCCACATGCAACATGGTTGCAAGTTGTCTCGTGGAAAGACCACTGAATTTGCCTGTTTCCTCATCATTAATATGAGGGATGGACCTAGATGAACTCTTTCTTCCAATTCTAGAGTCTTTGATCAGATATGACTCAATGATGAACATACTTGTTCTTCTGGCTGTGACACCTATGGGATTAATGGCCAGCTGTGTTTTTGTAGGAGGGAGGGGAGAGGAAAGGATAAGAGAGGAGAGAGAAAGGAGAGAAATGAGGTGAGGGAGAAAGGGAGGAGGGGGAGAGGGAGAAAGAGAGATAGGGAGAGGAGAGACAGACAGAAATAGAGAGACACACACACATGAAAAGCTATTCAGGAGCTTAATAGACTCCTTTAACTATATAGTTGTGTGCTTCCTGGGAGTTCATGATTTTCCTACTTTTTTTCCAAAGCACTTTTAGCTTCAGCAGTGCTATATGGGACAGTTAAATGTCATCAGAAGTGAAGGTCCAGATCCTCCCAGGGGAATGGAAAAAAACCATTGAGCATTACTTAGCTCTATAGACCACAGATTTTCCTTTCCCAACCCAGCAGCCTCGTCTTACTACCTTTCCCTTTATGCCGATACCAGGAACCCTTGAATCTCTCTCATTTCCCCTGGATTCACTTTTGTCATTTGCAGAGATTTGAAACATCAGGAAGTGGAGTGGGGAGGGCCAGCAGAGATGAACAGGGAGCCTTTCCACAGCTCCTCCTGACTTGGGTCCATCCATGAGGATTCTGGTTTACGGGCAGATGTTGGAATAAACACAGTGTCTTGATTACGGGAAACGTTTCTTCAACCTTTGTTCCTGGGCCCAAAGGAAATCTAAACTTCATTTTCTAAAAATAAGCTCTGAACTGACAGCCAAATGAATCCTAATATGGGTACATGGGTGTAAAAGTGGTTGTGATCACATCCTGAAAATGGCATTACCCTGGTATTTACATCCAACTCCCAGATCCAGGAAAGAATGAAGGGAAATTTGTGGGTCAAACCTTATTGCCTAAATTGTGGCTGAAAATGTTTCATTCTTCACTCTTTGGAGCTTAGGGTAGCTTAGGATTTTTGGCAGTTGGTTATCAACTAATTCTTAGGGGAACAGGAAGTTAAAAATAAATTGCTAGTGATTTGTTTGAGGACTATGGTTACCCACCCTTACAAGGCATAGTGGATCTGGAGTAAGAGACTGGAGGTCCTATCCCATCTTAGACTCTTAGTATTTAAATATAATCTACTATTTATCAAACTCTTGGCAAGTCACAGTCTCCCTATGCCTCAGTTTACTCACATGTACATAACAGCATGTATTTCACAGATTGCAAGGATCAAATGACAATAAGAGCTGCCTTGTGAGCCCTAAGACACCATATAAATGTGTGCTACACAAAGGATCTGGGAATTCTTGATGTAGGAACTCTTTCTACCAAAGCAGACTGGAAAGTCTAGGACCAAGTTAGTGAGTCAGTCAGACTATAAGTAGGCATTTACTGAGTGCCTATTATGTACCACATACTGTACTAAGTTTTAGGGTGCTGCCTGAGGCTTGTAGAGACTCAATGACATCCCTTGGTCCTACAGCTAATAGGAGTCAGAGGTAGGATTGGAACCGAGTTTTTATATTTTCTTCTCCAAATCCAGTGTTCTATCCACTATACTACCTCTCTACACCTATCATTACCTTTTCTAGTAATGTTTAACAGGACTTAGATAGAAAACAAAAGGACTGAAACAATAGTCATTTGGGGACTAGATGTGAAACAAGAATTAAGACCACAATAGTAAATCCATTCACAACCCTGGACAGACCATCCATTCCATTTAGTCAGATGCAAACTTGAAAAAGATTCCTGATAGCAACCAATCAACAAATTTTTATTAAGCACCTATTATGTGGCAGGCACATGACAAAGGATGAATCAACCCCCCAAATTCATGAAAATAGGATAGAGAAACCTTCTTAGAGGAAGAGCATCCAAACTAATCCTAGATTGCAAGTATGGAGGTTGGCTTGTATAAATGTACAAAGGTAGGAAACCAAATGTTGAGTTCAGAGAGTGATAGCAGGGGTAGTCCATTTGACTACAATGTAGAATTCATGAGGAGGAAAACTGAAATAAAGCTAGAAAGTAGGTTGGAGACAGATGGTAGAGAACCTTGAGGCTAATGAATATTTATTTTTTAGGATTTTTAAAAAATTTATAGGCAGTAGGAAAACCCTGCAGGTTTCTGAGAAGGGAAGTGACATGGTTAGATGTGTGCCTAAGGAAGTTTTCTTTAGAAAGGCAGTTGGGTGGATAATGGATTGCAGAGAAAGAGACAGGTAACATGACCAACTGGGGGCCTCTTATAGTAGACCAAGTGAAAGATAATGCAGGCATGAAGCAGGATGATGATCCTTTAAGTAAAAAGAAGGGAATAGATGTGAAAATGTTAATGAAAAGGATTTTTAACCCGAGAAATGAGAACTTGTTTTTTAAAATGTTTTTAGTACCTGTATTTCAACATAATTGACTCCCTTCAAAATCCAATAGGTATGCCCATCAATTGGAGAGTGCCTGAACAAGCAGGATGCTTCCAGAAAAAACCCTGGAAGATTTAGATGAACTGATGCAAAGTGAAGTGAGGAGAAACAGAACCGTGTACATGGTAACAATATCGCATCATGATCAACTATGAATGACTTAGCAATTCTCAGCAATCCAGTGATTCAAGACAATTCTAAAGTATTGATGATGAAAAATGCAATCTATCTCCACAGAAAGAATTGGAGTCTAAATGTAGATTGAAGCATACTTTCATTTAAAACTTTATTATTCTTGGGTTTTTTGGGGGGAGGGCTGTTTTCTTTGGCAACATGGCTAACATAGAAATGTCTTGCAAGACTGCACATGTACAATCTATCAAATTGCTGCCTTCTCAAGAAATGTTGAGGAATGGAAGACAGGGAGAGAATTTGGAAGTCAAAATTTTAAAAAATGAATGTTAAATTTCTTTACATATAATCAAGAAACAAGAATTATATGTAAAAAATATATCAATTAGGTTTCTAGGATGATTTTATTAGGTCTTAGGGACGAACTAATACAGGCTAGTTTACATGGCAGAAACCTTAGTAGATGTAGCACTCCCAGAGCTGTTGGGGAAATGGAGATTTATGGTAATGGAGGTTGGGATGAGTATGATGAAATCAAGCTCTAAACCCAGGCAGTTTGAAGCATAAGGTATCTTGATGTTCTCCCCACCTCCACATACCCTTCTTTTCACACTCCAAGTATGGGAATTCCTTAATTTCCTGTTCCACTGGTGGATGACTGAATTGGAACAAAATTTCTGTAGATGTTAATGGAGACCAGGAAGGTACCAGAAGGCCTCCAGTTCCAGGTGGCCCCGAGTATGTTGTAGTTTCTTTCATTTATTTTGACTTTTCATTTATAATCAATACCACTCAGTTGAGCACTTTATTATGTTTCAATTGTTTCACCTTTGTCAAATTTGCTTCCTCAACCAGATGGTAAAATCCTTGAGGGCAGAGAACATGCTATATATTTGTTTAATATAGCCTTCAGGGTGCTAAGTATTAAGTAAGGCTCAGTGTAGTTAAAAAAACCCAACACAACTCTGGAATTGGAGTCTGAAGTCCTGGATTTGAATTTTGAAACAGCTACTTACTACCTGTGTGCCCTTATACAAGTCCTTCCCACTCCTTGACAAATGAGAGTTGGAATGGATCATGTCACAAAATGGTCATTTGCTTCCTGGATCCCCGAGATCCTTTCAGGGTGTTTTTGAGGTCAAAACTATTTTCATAGTAACACTGTCTTTTGCTTATTAAAATAATTGTTCCTTTTCAAGCTACCTATCTAAGGCTGGATTTTCTTTATATGCTTCAATCAAAACAATGTATTGCATCAGATTGAAAGCATAAGCATATATAAGAATCCAATTGTCTTCTATTAAACTAGATATTAAAGAGATTTGTAAAAATATGCAAAACAATTTCATTCTCACTAAATCTTTTCTTTTAGAAAATAGTTTTCATAAAAATGTTAGCATGTAATGGTATTATTATTTTAAAAGGGCTAGTAAACATTAATATTTTATCAATTTAAATTCCTAATTATATAACTCCACATAAGCCAAAGCTCTTTGAGGTCTTCAATAATTTTCAAGAGAGTAAAGGCGTCCCAAGACCAAAAAAATTGAGAATCACTTAAATTGCAGCTCTGAAATCCCATGATCCAATAATATGTTTGATAAATCACTTTGATGAGCTCAAGATTTCAATGCCCTGCCAATGATCTTTCTAGGTGCCACTTACAAGGTAGCGAATTCCAAGCAATCTTCAAACATCTCATTTTCTAAGACAAAAGCTTAGAACACTGACTTAACATTTTGTTGGACAACCTCAAAATGTTGAGGGAAAAGAAACCAGTAAATGCTACCATTGACCAATGACCAACACCCAGATATTTAGTCCACCACAATGTGGGTTACAGAAAAGGTAGCTCCCAAAGTCCATGAAACTGCTCCCAACTTTGGAGGAAATAAGAGCATTAAATGTAAACTGGAGAGAAATTTCTTTGCCTCAGTTCCCCAGGGAAAGGGGCAGTTTCAGTAAGTACTTGACCTTAAGGCCCTTTCAACTTCAGGTCCTCTTTCATTTATGGAAACAAACAAATAGAGGGTTTAGTTATCCATGGCACTTTTTGGCCATGTTAAAAAACAAACAAAACTATGAGAGGAATGGTTGGGCAAAATCTGCTTCTAAGACGCACAGTGGCTGTATAACCACGGGCAAGTCACTTAACTTCTCAGTACCCAAGGCGTTCTCTGTAAGACACAGAACTGTTGTCTGTCTGTATTGCTAGAGGGACTTCTCTAATGGTGAATTCATGATGAAATCACAGATCTGGACAAAAAAGCCAAAATTGGCACCTCTTCCTTTCCATCATAAGGGTCTTCAATTTCCTGGTTTAAAAAGAAAGAAATTGTGCCTTGTCTGGGCAATGATTTCACCTTTGGATCTCTACTGGATTATAGGGCCCTTGATAAGGATCACACATGTTCCTGTGTTCCTGTTTCTTTGATTCCCATTCTTGACGGTATAGGTGATTGGAGTTATGTGCCACCCCCTGCTACTCAGCGTGCTCATACACATTCTTACTCTCTCAGACCTTCACACAGATTCATTTCTTTAAAAGTTTATTTCTGGTGAATACAAAAAAATAATTTCTGTGGCCAGATAAATAGCTTACAGACACTATGACATCAGGGATGGACCATTCCTGATTCCTTCTGGATTTGCAGCTTGAGAAAGGCAAGCTGCCAAGTCAAAGCCTGTCTCATATACCCAGGAACAATTCTGAGTTCAAGGTTGAGCATTTAAAACACGGATGCTTGTAAGAGGGATAAGGAAGCAGATTCACAGCCAAGAAAAAGCTCAAACTTCATTTAGAAAAAAGAAAAATCCCTTCATACAAGTGTTTCTTTTTTTTTTTTAAGAGAAGACTCAACATAATAAAGTCCATTCCTAACGACTTATAACACATTACCATTTATAGAGGGAGCAAGATGGTGTCAATGAAGGGTATTAATCTTATGGGACATCAAGAGTCCATTTTGGGTCCATTGACCCAAAACCCAAAGTCTGTGGAGCTTTGACCCAACTCCAGGGAGATGACATTTAACTTACTTGCAATATGTCTCTAAAGCAGAGGGACTCAGATACCTTTGAGACTTTTATTTATGAACTTTAAAAGCTGGGGAAACCTATATATACACTACGTTCACTTTCACCTTCCAAAATGCTAACACTACAAGTGGGGTGTTCTTATGTTGTCCTTTCGTGTTGTAGAATGGAAAAGGTAATTTGCACTAAGTAGTAGGAAAACATAATTCCAGAGGAACTGATAATGAAGAATGCTGCTTGGTTCTGGTCAATATGGGGACCAGTTTTATTTGACTATGCTCATATACTATAAGGATTTTGTATTTCTTGATCACTTGTGGTACCCAGCCCTCATTACCTCCCCCTCCATTCAATAGCAGGGTAGGAGAGGGAAAAAAAATAAATGCCTGTTAACTAAAAAAGTAAAACTAAGGTAGCGGAAAGATCACCCAGGCTATAATCCTTAATTCAGAAAGTTAAATTCAATGACATCACTACTATCTTGTTCTGTTGTTACACATGCAAATACTGGACCATGGAGAGCACTGCCCTTCTAAGGAGTGGCCAGGCTTTACTCCGAACAAGTATACAAATTCAAGCTGTTCATACATTATGTTGAAGACAGTATTTTGTGTTTCTAGTACTGTCTTCTCATTTGCTTACTAGAGTCCTCATTATGAGAGTATAACCTAAAGCACATCTTCAATTTGGTTTAAAGCAAGGACAAGAAGTCACGACTAAGGTTGAAGATTTTGTAACCCGATCTTTCAGTTCTATATACTAACTACATATATCTCCTTTGGGAGACTGATTTTGCACCTTTCCCTTTTGGCTAAAAATGGCCCAGTGCAACAATATGGGACAAGGAACTTTTTTTTAAGAGGAAGGCACAAGGATCCTAGAGCTACCCGAGGAAAAATCACCTCTGTGATTTGAAGAGAGAGGTTGGATGTTTGCTCTGGGACATTTTGAGTTGGTGGATGTGAGGCATTTTTAAATGCTGCGCTTAGGGGCTGGAGTCCAATGACTTCTAGTGAGATACCTTCGTCAATGGTACTAAAAATACCAGCTGGCAACTTTGCATATGCCTCTCAGATAGACTCTCTCTCTCTCTCTTTGTCTCTGTCTCTCTCTCTCTCTCACATACACACACACATACACACACACAAGCAGCATAGGGGAATTATAAAAAAATGCAATTGTAAATCTGATAGAGCACAGTATTACAACAGAACCCAAATTTTAAAAGTGTTCATAGATTTTAGTGTTTTTTTCTTTTGTTGGTGATGGTAAAGAAGACTGTCAATTTCTTTGTCCATAAACTCACTGGCTGAGTATTCACAGAGAAACACTCTCAGAAAACCAATACTTGCAAATATAAGAAGCCATAAGAGTTCATTTCCATAAGTCTGATGATTTCTATGAAATTAGCATATAAGAAGCTAAAAAGACGAGTAGTTCTTAGACTGTGGTCTAAGCAGAGCAGAGGCCCAGGACATATCATTGTTGGCTGGTCTATCATCCTATTACAGTGCAAATTTCAAAAAGCTACGTTCAATGAGCTTCCAGGTTCCCCCCATATTCTACACTGACGTTGGGTATCACTGTTGATCAGGAGATGAGTCAATAATTAAGGTCTATGACTGAAGATAAAACATTTAGCACCTGTGATTTTCGGATCCTTTAGCCCTTTGCCCAAATGGTTTTTCAGAAAATCCAGTACGTTGGGTATTCTACTGGTCATTTCCATCTCTGGGCATAGCTCAATTTCAGAGCACTGGAGATCATTTTACAGAAAGACTAAGCTGCTAGTTTCCCTGTGTTCAATGCAAAGTAGACTCCTCAAATATTCAACAACAACTCTTCAGTTAGCAGGCCTTTGGACCTGGGGATCAAAGGAAAACTCCAGGTCCTAGCATAAGAAAAGAAGTCAATGACCAGCACATTCCACATTTAACAGGCAACATAACCTCACAAATATCTTTATTGATTACTCTTATCTAAACCAGAGATTTGGATACCCTTAATTTATGATCCCCTTCATGACATAACAGTCAAGGTTGAATTTGGAATCAGGAGACCTGGATAGGAGTCCCCACTGTCATTTACTAGATATGGGATCTTCAAGTCATTTCATCTCTCCCTCTCTAGGCCTTAATTTTCTCCTATGTAAAATAAGGGGTGGGAGCCTGGACTAGATCAAGTTTTTTTAACTTGTGTTATGAACTTAAAAAAATACTTTTATAATTATATTTCAATATAATGGGTTTCCTGTATAATCCTATATATTTTATCTTATGCATTTAATAAACATTAATCTGAGAAGGGACCTGTAGGCTTCAAAGTAATAAAGAGGTTCAGGACCCAAAAAAATTAAAAGCTCTCCTACATCTATGATCCTATGAAAAGAAAGTGATTTCCTGAAATCAAGATTCATGTTTGGGGATATCACCCTTTAGAAAACTTTGAATTTTAGCCAGAGGAAGGTGCTCTCTTAAAAATGTAAGAGGTATAAGATTTAGGGGGAACAACTACTGAAAAATGTCTAAACCTACCACCATGTTATGGATAAAACAAAGCCCACATCTGATTGCCCAAAATGAGGATACTCACATAGGGTGGTGTGTGTGTGTGTGTGTGTGCGCGCGCGCGCGCGCATGTGCATGCATGTGTGCACACATGTCAAGTGAGGAAAGCACCAGCTAAGTTACACCGCATGGGATAGCATATCTTGAAAACAGCATCCAGAAGGGTAACAGCAGCAGCCAACCCTGACAAAGGGGAACATTTAGGCTCTACAAAAATAAACTTTTCTCTTTCTTTCCCGTTTCTCACAGCTGCAAAGGATTTGGCTTTCTATTTTGCCTCTTCTGCCAGTTTCCTAATGTAAATACATTAGGAAACCTCTCTTGAAGTTTCAGACTCTTCTCACCAAGCTATGTGACATGAAAGAAGAATCTTTGCTATCATGATCACATGTGGGAGGCAGGAGCATGGCAAGGGGTGAATCCCGAGGGGATCCCTGAAGAGGCCCCGGGCCAGGCCACGCTCCAGGCAGCATCCACACAGACCAGCTGCCACATTCCATGAGCTCTCCACCTTTTCCTGAGATGCCACAGTTCTATCTATTCCTTGATTCTGGGGAACTGGTAAGATCACTGCCTTCTTAACTCAATTCCTTGTACACATTCTCAAGTTAAAACAAAACCAAAAACAAACAGACACTATCACCTTTAAGTTTCTACTAGTCTCTAAAAAACTTCCCTGATATGTATAGTGCATGCAAGTCTCTTAAATAGGGGAAGTCTTCAATAGCTAAATGGTACTTGAATACTATGAGATTGCTCTGAAGTCCAATTAGCAAGATTTCAGGAGCAAAGATGGCAAGATGGACGGGCTAGGACTGAGGTCTGCCCTATAAGTGATTCATTTGGAAATGTATTGCAATCTAAAAGGGAAGCCTTTTGAAGGCTGGAAAGGCCATCTTTTCCCATTCTAAGTGGACTTTCCTATTCATACCATACAGAGCCAATAAGAGCAAAGAAGGAGAGGGAGATAAAGCTAACACTCTCCAGGAAAGAGGTAGAGGGTGAGAGCTTTGTCTGACTAGCAGCTTCTGGAAACCATCTCCCTCCATGAACTTTACAAAGGACTCTACTTGGGATGACTGGCTCATCATACATGTACCTTCTTTAATAGGCGCATCGGAAAACTCTTGGGAATTCAGGGAAAAGGTGAAGAAGTACCTTATGATGCACTGCATTTAAAAAAAAAAAGAAAGAAAAAAATTCCAAAAAGGAGTGGGTAAAGGGGAAACACCATAGGACATAAAAAAATAACAAGGAGAAAGTTCTGATATGATAAACTATTTCATACTGATGCTCAATCAAAGAGATGGAGCTTGTGAGTTATTTTCTCACCTCCAACTCGCCTGGACAATTGAATTTACAGATCTGGAGACTGACTTCTCCTGAGAATACAGTAGTTTGGATAAGGTCTAGGGATAGGAGAAGAGGAAGGAGAAGGAGGAGACACTGAGCAATTCATCCATTCTGGATGAATGCCCCCAAGTAAGTTTTAAAAGACAGCCAATATACTTAGACTTGAACTAGAAAATGTATGGGTGTATTTGTGTGTATGAATCTGTGCAAACCTAAGCAGCTTCAGAAGACTGACTAAGCATGCATGTTCTATTGCAACCCCTTGCTTTCCAAGGTCTGACAGGCCTCCTTTTCCTTAGCCCACTGGAGTTCTGGAGAGGAAAAACAAAAAACAGAAATAAAAACAAAACAATATTTCACTTCCTGGGCCACAGAATATACAATTGGTACATATCATACAAGTAGATGATAGAGAAGGGGCAAGAACAAACCCACAGACTAGTGCAACTGGGAGCAATGATTCTTCTAAAATCCGAGGTGAGTCAATTACCAAAGCACACAATGGGCGGGGGGCACACATCACCCTCCTGGAGTCCATGCTGGCTTGCGTTTGTGGCTTGTTTCCAAACCACTTCTGCCATCTTCTCTGAAGAAGAAGAATCATTTACTCCATAGTGGTAGATACCTGTGACGTGAATGACTTTTCCTCAGTTTTTCTTTCTTCCTATAAGATTCCCCCAAAGATCCCAATAACAGGTCAGAGGGAAGGATTGACAAAATCCAAGTGTCAGAGAGTGACATAATACTGATTAGGGGGAAGGGAGGTAATAACAGTTCATAAAATGTGTGTCCTCTCCTGAGATACAGTGAATGAGAAAGGGGAGGAGAAGATGGGGACACTGTACCGTGGGGACAACACGATCATGCAGCTTTTGCTGTACAGATGAACAGGAACATACACACACATTTGTCTGGTGCTCATTCTAAGCACCAGCAGGCAGTTTCCAGGTAAGCCCATGGCCCATCAGAATGATGTCAGTTCGATTCTTTCTAGAGCATCTCCTTGGGCTCTCATCCTCAGCTCTGGAGTTTAGCCCTCATCCTCTCTCAGCTCTGTGGGGAGGAATTTGTACTGCTGCTGGCGGATCTGAGCCAGTTTTTTCCTTGCTTCTTCTAGTTCTCGCTCTTTCTTTAGCATTTCTTCTTGAGCAGCAATGATCTAGAAGAAAAGCGATAAGGTTTGATGGGCTTGAAGGAGATATGGGCAGGCCCCTGCTATGTTTTCTTTACCTGTCATTTTTTCTGTCCCTCTCTCTTTCTCACCAAGCAGGAGACACACTGGTCCTTCATGATACGATTAAATTTTGGCCACTACCCATCACCTTCCCTGGTAACTTCTCTATTTCCCCAAGAAAGCTCCGCTTAGATGGAGAGGCTTGGTACCAAAGACTTGAAGTATCAGAGAAAAGTACCATTCTTGGTCCTTCTCCATTTCTACTCCTTCTTCATCTCCTTTCACTTTTTCATCAACTCTTTGCAATCTAGCCTCCAACCTCATCATTCCACTGAAATGGCTCTTTCCAAATTGACTAATGGGATGGATTTTTCTCAATCCTCATTACCCTCCACCTGTCTGCTGCACTTGACATGGATGATTACCTTCTGAATACTTTCTTCTCTCCCTGGGTTTTCATGACCTGATTCTCTCCTGGTTCTCCTCCCACCTATCTGATGGTTCCTTCTCAGTCTTCTTTTTTACAGTTCCTTATCATCCTGCCCTTAACTGGATATGGATATTCTCCCAGGTCTTAGCCTCAACTCTCTTCTCTCTCTCTCTCTCTCTCTCTCTCGGTAAACTTATCTACTCCCATGGGTTAGCAATCATCTCTCTAAATGACTCACAGATCTGTATTCAGACTGACTTTGTCCTCTGAGCTTCAGAATCACATTACCAACTGCCTATTGGACATGTCACACAGTCTTATCAGACATCTTAAACTCAGCACCTCTAAAACTGAACTTAGTGTCTCTCCCCCTAAAACCTCCCCTGTTTCAGACTTCCCTATTCCTCTTGAAGCTACCAGCATCACAGTGTTAGCCGAGACTTCTCACTCTCTCTTCACCGTATATATCCAATCAGTTGCTGTTAAAATCTTTCTTTTACAATATTTCTTTCATTGGACCCCTCTTCTCTCTCATAGTTGTCACCTTAGTTCACGCACTCACCACCTCTAACTGGTGACACCTGACCATTTAACTTCCCTTCCCAAACAACTCCAGTGGTTTCCCATTGCTTCTAGGATAAAATGTAAATTCCTCTGTTTAGCTTTTAAAGATCTTGGCTCCAAGTTATCTCTGCAGTCTTATCAGAAGTTACACTCCTCCCACTTAGTGTGCTCTGGTCAAACTATTCTTCATGCTGGACACTCCATCTCCCAGCTTCCTGATTTTGCACTGGCTGGTTGTCTCCCATGCCTGGAATATATCCCTTCCTCACAAAGAATGAGTCTCGTCTTTCAAAATTCAGTTTAATTTTCTAGATGAACCTTTCCCTATCCCTCCAATTAATTTACACCCTCTATCCCAAATTAACTTTTATTTAACTACTTTTTTGCATTTTATTTGCAAATACATTTTTATTGCAAATAATTTAGGGGGAGGAGCCAAGATGGCAGAGTAGAAAGACACACATACGCTAGCTCTGAACCCACAGCCTATAAAATATCTGTAAAGAAGAACTCTTAACAAATTCTGGAGCAGTGGAAGCCACAGAACAATGGAGTGGACGAGATTTCTGTTCCAGAGAGACCTGAAAAATGGTCACCAAAGGTCCATCACTCATAGGACCGAGAGAAGAGCCCAGTTCTGCCCTGGCCGTGCGGCCCCGAGAGGAGCAGATCCGAGCAGGCTTCAGGGACAGAATCTCCAGCGGCCACGAAGTTCCCTCTACCCACAGGTGCAAAAGTCAGTGAGAGAGGGGAGCGAGGTGTCTCCATAACTCAAGCCCCCTTGGGAGGCAGCAGCAGACGGGGATCCCAAAGCAAACAGGAGCTCAGATCCATTGTTGAAGGTCTCCACATAAATCCCCTGAGGGAACTGAGCCCTGTGAGACGGCCCTGCTCCCACCTGAGCAGTTAAACTTAATCTCACACTGAATAGCAGCCCCCACTGAAAGCCCTGAGGCTGGGAAGCAGCATTTGAATCTCAGACCACAAGCACTAGCTGGGCAGATCTGGAGGTAAGGTGGGTGTGGAAAGGTATCTCAGAAGTCAAGTAACTGGCTGAGAAAATGCCCAGAAAAAGGAAAAAAAATAAGACCATAGAAGGTTACTTTCTTGGTGAACAGATGTTTCCTCCTTTCCTTTCTGATGAGAAAGAACAATGCTTACCATCAGGTAAAGACATAGAAGTCAAGGCCTCTGTACCCCAAATATCTGAAATAGATATTCAATGGGCTCTCAGGCCATAGAAGAGCTCAAAAAGGATTTTGAAAATCAAATTAGACAGGTGGAGGAAA
>CM053769.1:576610353-576647801 GCA_028658325.1 Potorous gilbertii | reverse complement strand
CTGGCCCTATAGGACAAAAGAGAAGATGGGGTAAGGGAAGGGAGGGATGAAAGAAGAGATGGCAGAGGGGAAATTAGAATGCTCGGTGTATTGGGGTGGGGGGAGGGGACAAATGGGAAGAAAATTTGGAACCCAAAATTTTGTGGAAATGAATGTATAAAGTTCAATAAATAAATTTATTAAAAAAAATAATTTGCATTTAAAATTCTCTTTATATTTACTCAGACTATATTTACTCTGGATATGTGCCCATTATCTTTACCATTTGAATATAACTTTGTATTTTTAAGGATGGTTTCTTTCTTTGTACTTGTATCCCTAGTCCCTAGAAGGCCCTTAATACATATTTGTTGACTGACCCTTAGCAACCATTGTGGGGGCCAAAGTTAGAGGGTACACCAAGTCTTAGTCCCCGAGAGTTCACACACCTGAGCAATGCCACCCACAAATTTTGTCTTCACCACCACGTCGTCATCATCAGCTTTGCCAAATGCCGCTTTCTGTGCTGCACGTACAAGATTGTCAGATGCTCTTTTCACAGCATTTCCTGCAGCCTAGAGTGAGAATGAAATACAAATCCTATCATTAAAGACACATTCTTATTAGGCAAAACAGACCTTCAGATATAGTCAAACAAAGATAAAGACTTCAGATCTATGGGAAGAGCAAGGTTGAAGTAAACAGAATTGAGAAAACATTATAGGTAATAACAACATTGTTAGTGGAGATAAATAAAATGACCAACTGGTCTTAGAGAAAAGTTCAGAAAAAAATGTAAGTTTTTCTCTTCGTTAAAAATGTGAGGGGATATGGGTGAGAAATATTGCATATAATGTCAATGTGTTTCTTTTGCTGACTTACTACCCCATCCACCTCTCTTCAGACTCCCCTGACTTTTTATTTTAAAATCTTTGTTTAAAGGATTGGCTCGCTGGGTAGATGAGGAGAAGGATATCTTTAGAAGTGACTGTGATTTAAAAACAAAAAAATTAAGAAATTAAATTTTTAAAGATGAAGTCAGATTAATCAAACAATTAACTCTAAATAACAAGCATTTCTTTAGTGACTATAATGTACCAGGTACTGGGGATTCAAAGGCAAAATCAGAGTCATGTATCACAGGATCACAGATGAAAGGAATCCTAGAGGTCATCCAGCTCAAACTCCTCATTTAAAAAATGAGTATCTAAGGTCAAGAAAAGTCAAGACACTTGCCCACTGTCACATAGGTAACAGCAAAGCCAGGATTTGTTTTTCAAAGCATTTTTTCTAGTATTCCTTCTTTTTAAAAACAATTTAAATTAATATTTTATTTTTATATTGCCTACATTTTCTTTGGTATCTTCCCCATACCCTTCTCAAAGAACCATCCCTTATAAAAAATAATATTTTTTTTAAAAAGAAAGAGGAAGAAGAGAAAAATATCAGTAAAACTGATTAATGCATTGGAAAAAATCTGTAAATATATAAGACCTCCCACCTCTTCAAACGAATGCTGTCTTTGGGGCCATGCTTGTTCTTTGTAATTTTGCAATGTTCCTTTTCAATTGTTTAGTGGTTATCAATCTTTACAATTTTAAAGAATTATTGTTCATAATTTTTACTTGGCTTTGTTTACTTCCCTCTGAATCAGTTCACGTAAGTCTTCCATGTTTCTCTGTGCTTTTTACTGCACAGTACAAAGGTACATTTACGTACCACAACTTTTTTAGCCATCTCATCTGATGGGCATCTATTTTATTTCTAGTTTTTTGCTTCCATAAAATGTCTCTTATTCTTTCTAATGCCCTCTGCTGCTAGAGTTCCTGCCCTCCAGAAGGGCATCAAAGTTTCATCAAAGTCAACAACACTCCATTTCTCACTCATATTATTATAAATGAGATTACTCTAATCAATAAGTAGTGAAAAGGACCTTGAACAGCTTTGCCCAGTTCACTTTCCTGGTTATAGCTAAGTTTGGTGTTAGGTTTTTCCCTCAAGACCAATTTAATAACTAAAGACTTATTACTCTCTATTTAATATGGGATCATGGTGGTCTTTAGGGCTGTAATACTTTTAAATAGAAAATGTAGATCTTGGTCACATATCCCAGCCAAAAGTACTGAGTTTTGTCTTCATGAGTGGGGTATTTCTGTCTGCACCATCAGCAGACCTAATATTCAGCGCTATTTTTTCAGTTGTGATGACGAATTGTGATATGACGTCTGTCTCCCCGCTCCCGTCATTTTCTTGTGTGGTCTTTTTTGTGACCAATGATTTGTGATGTTTAAGATGGAACTTAAGAATTAAAACCTAGCTGGCTCACTTGAGTACTTCAACCTCTCATCTTGGCATCACTGGCACAGCCTTTAACCAAATGAGTAGAGTGGTCCAGAATTTGAACCCATACAGAAAACTTAAACTTAAACAGATCACAGGATGACCACAAGAGATGACTTCATTTCTGCTCTAAATCAGCTGTATGAACTATTAAGGTGTGCATTCTAGCCCTGAAAATAATGAAATGAGATCTCTGTTGATTCCTGTCTCAAAGGGAAGATGGCAGGTCTATGCTCCTCAGAATGACCTGGGCCTAGGAATGACTCCTGTACAAAGAGAATTCGACCTTCAAGCTGCTGCCTCCTATGAACAAGTGCTGAGCTGTGGGAGATGGCACAAAGAAATAGCAGGACTGAGGCCTGTGAGTTGATATTTTGATGACAAACAGATATTGTCACTAGTGAGGGAGTATTGTTGAGACACTGCTTCCACTTATAATTTTGTTAACTCACATATAAACATCTATGGGTGTGTATGTGTAAATATGTATATATCAACTTACTAATATAAACACATCGATGGCCAAGAGTGTTCCCCCATCCATCCCCCAGCACAAGGTGCTCCTACCTGTAACCTCCGCATGGCCTCCGAGTCCTGGTCAGCCTTCACCTTACAAGCCACAAGTAGCTGAGCTGTGGAAGCTGCAACTTGCTTGGCAGATGAGATTAGCTTTTCCTCACTGGCATGGCCCTGAACGGAGGCATTGGCGGCTTCACACAGGCTACTGGTTGCTGCTGCCACCATCCTGGCCTGGAAATTGTGAACAGAAAGAAAAAGAAGCTCTCTAACTTTCCTCAAAGAATTCAGAAAGCAAGCAAAGAGAGAGGAGAAGGCAATGACTCACAGCAGAGATCAGTCCCTGAGACCACTGTCCATCGTCAGCAGCATTCGCGGGGATTGCACCAACCTAGTGACAATACAGAGATACGGAGAATGAGAGAGCATCACTCCTCCCTTCCCTTGAAATACACTTTTTAGCCCTCTGTCTTCTAAATCTAGAAAGAGAGCAAACTAATTTAGAGTCACACGTGGGACCACAACCTAGAAATAGCATCAGTATGAGAACAGAAAGCCCTTTCTCAGACAGGACCTGAAATGCTTTAGGAAAGGCTATCTGAGCAGATCCTAGCTGGTCTCCACTTGGGCTGTGTAGAGTAGATAAGAACAGTTCAGAGTGACTTTGTTTTAGTTTCCAGATACTAAGTTTCCCAAGAAAAGCTCCGGGAACCCTTAATAGGTAAGTAAAAGACCAGTCTTTTACTTACTTCCTCGGACAATCTCTCTCCACTTGAAATGTGGGAGGCTCAATGTCCCTGTACTTCATGGGATGAGGGAATAGAAATCTCCCCAGCCACTAGAAAGAGGCAACATCACTTTCTGGCAGATGTCTCAGAAGAAAAGTTACTTGTCTTACGGTTCATAAACTCCTATGACTCCTTGTCTTCAAGAAATTCAGGCTGTTTCATCAGGGGAACAAAATCCTGAAGACAGCCTGGTTTTGTAACAAGAGATGTAAAAACAAGGGGATTTGTAGTGAGGTTTTGGGGAAATATTTTCCTTCTAGGCAAGCACACTGAAGGTTAGTGGCAATGCAAAGTTTTTGCATTTTGGCTCATGTCGAGAAATATGGAGGGCCTGGATCCCACTGCACTGTCCAAGGAGACCTCTAGGAGAAAGTGCAAATGGAATCATGGTCTTTAAGGTGACTTCAGAGATGAAAGACTTAAACACCAGGGGGCATTGCATAGAGTTGCTATTATGAAAAATGGGAAGCTGTATCCATAGACACACATTTTTGATGATATTTTCATTTCTTTGCTCTGCTTTAAGGTGGGTATGATTTGGATAGGGAGCAATTGCCATCTAAGTTATACACTTTAAGACTACAATTTTTTAAAACAGGATATAATTATTAAAAGTATTAAGTTTTTCCTATTTTGAACTGGATCTGCGGTTTCATTTTTACAGATAACTCCCAAAGATGACTGGCAGTTACTTCTGCAATCAACAGCCTCAGAGGGTTGTTTGGGGGCACTGAGGAGGAAGTGACTTTCCCAAAGTGACCCATGTTAGAGGTAGGCCAGGACACAGGTCTTGACCCTAAGGCCCTCTCTATCCTACCCTCCTTCTTCTACACTGTTATTCAAGGGGGTTCTAGCATTATAATGCTGAAGGGAATATTAAAGGTCATTTAATCCAACCCCCTCATTTAACAGATGATGTAAAAAACAAAAACATCCTCCCCTGCAAAAAAACCCCTGACTTCCATGCAACTGAATTTGAAGAGATGGCAAAACTAATAATCCTTAGGTTAAATAAAGGAGAACTAAGAAGCACTATTTTGTGGTGAGACTGAATGGAATGGGTAGTTACAGGTGACTCACATCTAAGAAGCTCTTGATTGAAACACAAAGTGTCATTAGGACACTTGGCACTCAGAGACTTACTAGGGCAAGTCACTTAACCTTGTGGGACTCAGTTTTCTCATCTGTCAAATGAGCTACAGAAGGAAATGGCAAACTACTCTAGTAACTTTGCCAAGAAAACCCCAAATGGAGTTACGAAGAGTCGGATATGATGGAAAAACAGCTGAATGTCAACAACAAACTCAGAAGAAAACCATCTATCTAACTCTGGTCACTCATTCCAAATGGAGCTCAAATGCTACAGAATGAATGATACTGTTTGGAACTAGGAATAGGAAAAATGGCATATTGACTGTACTGGCTCCCTGGCTCTGGTGCTTATACAGTCAGCTACTCACAAAGGGAAAAAAAGATTGTTTATGACTCAAACAGTTCAATGGCACAATGGGAATATTCATGTTTAGTCCAGGACCTGTCTCTCCATTCTAAAGTGGAATGCCTTCCTTAATAAGGAGCAGCTGGAAGGCCTGGAATCCAAATACTTAATTATGTTTGTCAAGTTTATATAAACAGAGTTTTAGGCCAAACTAGACCAGGGTTGGCAATTCAATAAGATGTAAAGTGCAGCTATTTTGAATGCTACCCTGGATCACTCAGGCCCTCTCTCCAGATGTTTTTCTATTCCTCAGTTTTCTACCACTTGCCCATGCTGGGCTCACTTACCTTCCCTTGGGCCACCAGTTCTCTCTGGGCAGCTGAAGCTGACTTGACAAGGGCACTCGTGGCTGCTGCAATGGATTTGGCTGCTTCTAAGATCTGTTCTTCAAAATCCAGAGTCTCATCTGCTTGCTATAATTAAAAGAGAGCACTGTCATATGTAGTTCATATGCATGAGGGGGCTGTTCCTGGCAACCTGCACCATGCTGTCTCTTCCATTACTGGTCTTTATTGTTTGTAAAACAATCACACCTGTAGAGTATAAGTTCTCTGCCATCTGAATTGTGCACACCTGTACAAAAAAAAGTAAGAGCTGACCACTGGCAGGTACTGCAAATATTTCAAAGGTGGGCAGATTGTAAAACGCATATTTCTAAAAGCCATATTTCCTTGTACCAAACTACAACAGAATCACATTGAATAATATAATCTGAGTGCATGCTTTTCCAATAAGATACTACATGAGTCCTAGGGTA
Organism: Potorous gilbertii; assembly: GCA_028658325.1. NCBI lineage: Eukaryota > Metazoa > Chordata > Mammalia > Diprotodontia > Potoroidae > Potorous > Potorous gilbertii. Next base: position 576,641,923 of record CM053769.1, on the reverse strand, counting down.
CAATTTGAAGGTCAGGTTTCTGAAGCTTGTATTCTCTCTAGGGCCCAGAATAAGGGAAGGATGGCTATCTTTCATGCTGCATTGTGAAAAAAGAAAACAAAAGAAGGGTGAGTGTTAAAGAAAACCCATACTGGCAACACAATTAGTGCCAGGGACACAATCAGGATAGTGTTGAAAACCTTTCCAAATGTGCTTCAAAGTATAAACTATTAAGTAGAAAGAATCTGGGCCTGGGGATATGTCACTTGAAATATAAGGCAAATGTCATTTTTGGCCAATTTAATTTTGTGCTATGACCCTAGGCATATCATCACTGGATCATCTGACAAGACAGAGACAAAGTGTTCCAGTTCAAATGACATAGTACCCTGGGATGCTGAAGGTGTGGCAGACACCTGACCAAGGGGGTGTCCAAGAATCATTGCCAAATGCCTAATGCGGCAGGTTGGGAGACTTCATCAGTCAGTCCTTAAAATCAGACTTGGAAACAATTCAAATCATATATAACTGGTGATATCAACATTAATGTAACCGGTCTGTACATTTGTGTCCTTAGCAATTGTACTCTGACCCCAGCAAAATGCCCAACTTGTGTTTTCACAATACAATTAAAAAGAAATTTCACAGCAAAACAAATCCTTAAAGCAAGAGGTAGAGGCACCTCTAAGAATCAGGAGATAGCTTTGGTGCAAGGATATGTGTTATATCCTTCTTATCCTGGAACTCTGCTAGCTATGTCTGACCAGGGAGTGGAATTCAGATTAAGACTGAGACAACCTGGACTCCCATTCACTAAGTGAGTGGAAGTAGGGTGGTTCAGTTATTGGAATTTTCCAAGGGCTTTACTACAAAACAATTTCACCTAAAATATGGTCCTATGACGTGGGACCCTAAGGATTATATTATATGAAGCTTCTACTGTAAAAGAATAATCACCGAGGTTAAGGAGTTTGCTTTTCGGTGCTTTGGAAATTCATCTAAGAGAACCGTGTGTATCAGAACATTTTGATTCTGGGAAATCTATGGAATGTTGGAACTGGAAGGGACCTTAAATAATCACTTAGTCTCACTCACTCATCTGGAATAAGAGAAAAATGAAGTCCAGAAAGAGTGATGTGCTCAAGGTTAGACAGCAAGGTCAAGGTAGGGCTAGGACTAGAACCCAAGCTGCTAGTCTACTATTCATTCTTGTGTAACAGAAGAGCAATTGATGATCTGCTCAGAAGAGTTCGTTTTCCCAAACTATGAGCTTTTAAATAAATCCATTCAATTTAACAACATTCTTAGGCATTCTTAAATATTATTCCCAGTACAAATGGGGCAAAGTACTAGCTTCTAGTAGAAGATATAGAGTACAAAGAATTCCAAAGATGTGGAATTTTATCAAATCTGTGAATTTGGCAAATTAAGCAAACATCACATCTTATTAAATAACAAACCCTAAGAGACCCTCCAACTTCTTCTGTTGCTCTGGCATCTTATGTCGTTAAATAATGCTTAAAATCTATGTCCTTCTGCCTGGGCAATTAGAAATCTTTTTGATGCAATGAAATTCTGGTTGCCAATAACATTTATTATCATGCTATTTGACCAGTACTTGTTTTGTTTCCAACAGTACATACTCTATGGCTCAAGGTTGTTTTGAAAAGCTAATCTGTAGAAAGCCACTGATGCTACTGCTGCCCTTTTAAGGGCTTCCGATGGTCAAACAGGGAAGGTAGAATGGAAGATAATTAGACATTAACTGGGGTTTGTTTAGAGCGATATAATGAAACCTGCACTATGTCTACTTGTGCATCTGCCTGGAAGAGTTTTATCAGTAAATCTAAACCTACTCTGCTGAAAGCATACATCAATTAGAAGGGCACTTAAGTCTCCTATGTGGTGTATGACTCCTTGCCTGAGAGCTGGGGGAGCTCTCCCAAAGCCATCATGAACTTTGCAGTTCAGTGTTTACGAATGTAAAGGCTTTAATGGAGATCCTGGTTACCCTTAAAGTAATTATTCCCCACGAATGGCTTCCTTTTCGTGATAACTGCCAATGGAATATACTAATGGGAAAGGAGAGGAAAAAGAGAAGAAATGCTGAATCAATGTATCCTACAAAGGTCTGCCTGAAGAAAGGACCACAAAAAGGATGAGTGACTGTTAAAAGAACAACTCACCACTGTGGGTAAGCCTTATTATCCTGCGGCTAACGAAGTGAATGTTAACAAAATTCCCTTGGTATAATGAAAAGAACATTGGCTAAGAGTCAGGAGACTGGATTTGAGTCTAAGCCCTATAACTAACGAACTTTATGACCTTGAAATAAGTCTTCAACTCTCAGGGCTTCCATTTCCTCAATTTTTTTTTAAATACAGAGGTTTGGTCAAATTATTTCTAAGATCCCTTCCAGATCTAATGGTTTACTTTAGACTTTTTATTCTAATTATGACCATTGAGTAGAGCTCTATTCTCAGATGTAGAAGAAAATAAAGACTTAAAAATAACCCTAACAACCAACAAAACCTTGAGCTCTAGTTTCTAAGAACTGACTGTAAAAAAAAAAAGTCAAGGTGCTTTTGTATGAATCTGCTTTAAATGAAAATATATTGTGACTGATCACATAAAAGTAAGCTAACTAGCTGACCAAAGACTGCTTTTCAATTGTTTTTATCTACTGGAGTTGTATGAGGGACTTAAAAAAAAGGAAGAAAAATGCTGCATTTAAACAGGATAACCCATTTCAAGGTGGCACTGTGGTGCAGTGATAGTGGTCATTTTGGCATCAAGAAGATCAGCATCCTAGCCTCATTTCTGGTACACAGTGGCTCTGTGATCTGGACAGGTCATTGAATTTCTCAATATCCTGGGCAAGGCTCATACTCTTGAGTATGAGTTCCAACATGTTATGAGCATTACCATGCCAACAGATTCCCTCCTTATTTCTAACTGATTTAAAAAATATTCACTTACCAGAACCTGCTTAATACGAGCCATAAGAAACAGTGAGTATGAGGAAGCAGAGAAACATGGGAAGACGTGTATGAAGTGATGCAGAATGAATAAAGAACCAAGAGGGCAATAGGCACAGTAACACAGGTAACATTAAAAAGCAGCTGCATTCTGATCAAATGTAATGAAACATCTTTGGCTTATTGAACTGACAAAGAAATACACATTTTCCCTTTCACTAGAGAACTGGAGAGTACAGATGGGGGATATAGTATAAACTGTCAGACCAGGCTACCTTACTGTCAGTGGAGGAGGAAGAGAAGGAGTTCAGGGAAAATGACCAGTATTAAGAAAAAAAAAAGGTACAATAAAAAAAATCATATAGACAGATGAATGAATGAATGATTAAAAAGTGAGACATACAAGAAAAAAAAGAAAAGATTTGCCTAAAGGGTACTGAATCTGTGTGATCTATGTCCCCCTCTCCCCCAATATTATTAACTGCCAGGGCTATTTTTTTTGGAGATCTATAAACATTTCAGATGCCTTTCTGTCAACTGTAATGAACATATGGACATTGAACAGACTGTGAGACAAAGGAACTGCTGACATGCAGGGGTGAAAGTTAAAATTTCCTCCCTCCTTCCACATCTAGTCAAAAATTATGAAGGGGGTCTCACTCCAAAATGTTGCCCCACCCCTCCTCTGAATGTCCTTATCAGGCACTTTTTTTGGGAGAGGGGGAAGGGCATCTTTTGTGGGATCTCCAAAACTCTGTAGGACCTGCTTGGGCAGTAGCTATACTTGGGGCAACAGATTCTCAAAGTGGTAACTATGATGGCTTCCTTAATGTGCTCATGATGTGGAAAAGAGGATTGGTCACATACAGGTCCTATTCACAGTCATTAGTATTTTGTAGTGTACTTCATACACTACATACCTACTGAAGGTTCCGAGCATATGAAAGTATATGACTGAGTCTAAAGCTTCCTTTTAGGATATCCAAGATCTGGGATTTAATCATGTTTTGTATAAATGCAAACATGCTTCCATTTCCTAAAGGCTACAATTGAAGAAGGAACTCTCACTTAAATAGTGTTGGGGAAAGAAAAGTAGAAAGAAAAGCACAGTTCAAGAATGCAGTGGCTGTTTTTTCGTTGTTAGGAGTCAGGTCTTCAGCCGGCAAATATGCACATGCACAACATCTTTTATTACTGTACAATTAAAAAATTTTTTTTTACTTAATCTTGGCAAGTTTACCACCAGAAAACTAACAAGTTTTTCCCAAAGAAAACAAGATGAATGTTGCTTTATTTCTGCCTTAATAATGACAAAATGCACAAAAAGATATAACGTTATCTACTCATCCAAAGGACTAAGGGATCAAGAAACTCTCACTTCTGACAGTCTCTTCTTGAAAAATAAGGGCCAAGTAGGCTAATATGGGTAAGATTGCACTATTGCTTTCCTTTCTGTCCTCTTGGAATTGGCTTCTCTTGGAGATCAGTTCTCCACCTATTTAGCCAAGTACTGGAGCTCTCTCCATTCCATGGATGGAAAGCATCAAAGTTGTCTCTAATGATGGACTCCTCTGGTTCCTTCTCCCACCTCTCTACCTCTCAAGTGTACTAAAAGCTCATTATTATATGGGTTTGTTTTAATTGGGGGGTTTTAAAGTTTGACTTGTAATTCAGCTCTAGAGCTCAGATACATGTTTTATCCCTGGGCTGTTTTGTTTTTTGTTTTTTTTTTAAACAATATAATCTAAACAATTAAGGTACTAATTGTAGTTTCTGATTACAACTCAATAAAACTGGAAATGAAAAGAAATGGAAAATAAGTGAGGCATCAAGTAATGCAAAATTTTGCACCCAGCTCTTGCAGCAATGTTTGACAGCTGCTTTCTGGGGTGGCTTGCTCCTCTGATAGGGTGTGGCTTAGTACAAAGAGCACTGGCTCAGGAGTCAGGAGGTGTGGGTCTCAGTACCCATTCTGCTGCTATCTCATCTCATGACCTCAAGTCTCTTCATCTCCCTGAGTTTCAGTTTTCTCATCCAGAAAATGAGACTACAGGGCTAGATAAACTTTACGGTCTTTTTCCTTCCCAAAATTCTGTGATTTTCATATTAATCTTTCCTGGTTGAAACAGCAAATAAAAGGTACTTTTTTTTTTTTGGTTTCTACTTAAGTCAAACCCCTAAAGTATTTCCTTTCTTAGAGATTTTTCATCCCTCTTCCTCAATGTTAATAAAATTCCTCCCTGTCCTTTCATCCAGTTATTCCAGGTTACTCACAGGATGATGTCAATGCTAGTAAACAAATTACCCTCTGAGCCATTTGTGACTTTTCTTTACCCTTCCCTTGCTGTTTTACTCCACATGTCTCTACTGAATCAGGGCTCTTCTGGGATGGGTAAGAAGGAAACAGGAAAGAATTTGCCTTTCTTCTTGCTCACAACTGGAGGCATCCCTAGCGCAGGATAAACAGAAGATGTTGCCCAGGTCCCAGTACTCTGCCCCACCCACTCACCCTACCCAAGTGGGTTTGTACCTGTGCCCAGGCATAGCCTTGTTGCTGGACAAAGAGAAACAATGATCACTTTCTATATAGTTTGGTTGATACAAAAGCAGGCAGGAAAACAGCTCATTATACAACCTTTCAAGTTAGGAATCCTTGTTTTATTTTGACAGCAAGACATAAAAGTTGAAGTCTAATTAGACCCAGTTATGTCAGTATACTGAAGTGTTCCTGTCTTATGGGTCAGGTGAATTTTCAGTATTATAAGCACAGTTAGCTGTACTGACAAATACGCGCTATTAAAAATAAGGATGTATCCTTCACACCCATTCCTTACCCCGCCTCTAAAAAAGAGGATTTGATCTATTTAAAAAGTGTGAATATTTTGCATATATTTAAATGCCCTAAAAAAAGAGGACAACATCTATAACTCTCATATATAGGCAACTGAATCATATTTCCTGCTGGTTGAAAGTCTGTAGGGAAAAGGGAGGCCCACGTATCTCAAACTCTTCCTCATTTTTCACTCTCAGAGTAGTATATTATCTGCCATGGGGCCCAGGGCCTGTACCCCAAACCCAAACTAAAGATAGCCTGGGGACATGGAATCTAAGAACTTAAGCATTTCTTTTTGATAATGACATTTTAATATAATTGGTTCTCTATAATCCTATGTAGACATAGGCTGATTCCTGTTTTGGAAGGCTGATGGGAGAATTGGTTGGTTCTAAGGCACCAGCCCCTCCTTCTAGCTCCTAAAAAATCTTAACCTTTTCCCAAATTTCCCCTCCAGGCTTGAAGGAGTTTGGAGCCTATCACATGGCTACAGAACAAAGAATCTCCTAAGCGTCTTTCTACTTCCCTAAACTAACCTGGCTCTATAGAGGACACTTTGGAAGATTCAGGGAAAGAAGTTTATGTGACGTGTGAAGGAGGTAGTGTTATGAAGCGTTCTTGTGCCTTTTATACTCATATTTTTCAAAATCAAGGGTAATTCTAATGTGACCTAGAGATGTAGAATTTCTGTGAGAAGCACAGCTCTTCAATGACTTGATTCTGCTTTCAAAAAAAAGCACGAACATATCTAAATAGCTGGAGTGGAATCATTAAAAGAAGGAAAAGTCAAAATATTGGTAAGCTCATGGTTAATCCTGGATACATCTGGGGAGCAGTCACTGATGACAAAACTGTTTCAGTCATCAGGTTAAACAGATGTTGACTATCACTTCATTGGAGTCTCAAATTTGGGGATACATGTTGTGAACTTGAGTTCTGAAAACTCCTTCCAATATTACCCCTTGACTAATACCAATGAGAACAAGGCAAGGTGAGGTGACAGCTTATAACTTAACCACTCAGAAAGCTTTTTCCAAAACATGTCCCTCCTACTTGAGTTATTTCCATTCACCTTAGAAGCATTAAGGATACAAAGAAAAGAAGGTAATTTATTTTAAATATATTTTAAAATTTAAATATTTTAAATAACAGTGTCCTTTCCATTTGATTTGTTAATTTTAAATTAAAAGAAAAAAAAACCTGCTCACCAATAAAATTCACTGCATAGATTTTAGATAACCACTTGCTCAAGGAATTTCACAGCAAGACAGTTACCTTGGCCAGATGACTGCAGCCAAGTGACAAAAGCTCAAGGAAGTTGTTTATTGATAAAATGAAGATGGATTTAAGTTTTGGCAACATAGCACCGTAGACAAGTTTTAAAATCTTCTTTTTAAAAAGAATTAAAGAAATAAGGTATTTATTATTGTCTCGACAGGGCTCAAGGAGTTTGGAAAGGCTATCTTCTATGCCAGGAGACATGAAGAGCCAAGAATACATACTATTGAGAGGCCTGGTAGATATCACGTTTTATAACATTGAGACCAAATAATTCTGGGTGGTGAAGAAAGTTAAGAGAACATTTCTATCTGATGTTAAGTCCCTAAAGATATGCTACTGCTGATTTTGCCACTTCTGCTACCCAAATACCTAAAATTCTTATAAAAACTTCTTTTAAAAATCATTTCTCCCCCATCCTGGTTTTTTATTGGCAAACTGAATCCCTTTATATGTAATATAGCAATAATAAATTCTGAAGCTAACTCTGAAGGACAACAAAAACTTTGCTTCCTTCTCTGACAGAAAAGGGATCCAAAGTTATTTCAAGGAGACTCATGTACAAGGAAAAGAAAATTTCTAAAACATCTGAGTCCTAAGTTTTCAACTACAACAGATTAGGTTATTTGTCAGCTTCTGTTTAGTAACAGGGCTACCAAATTATAAGCTATACCAGCCTAGGAAACTCACTGGATGAACCATTATTAATGCTGCATTATTTTTATTAAACTTATTAGAATCTGTCCTTTTTTTAGGTTGTTCTGCATGACCTCTGAAGTCCCTTCCAAATCTGAGCTTGTAAGATATTATGAAGATTCTCATCAAACTGTCATTGTGAACCTACAACATAAATCATAGGGCAATTGGATGTTCTACTTTTCGATAAATCATAGGGCAATTAGATGTTTTTCATCCCCTTATATTCTGGCTGAAAATTTGAGACAGCAACACTTTGGAGATGTATTGAAATGGAGAAAAGAAAGAAATTGCTTGCGTTTGGTGGCTATAACAGTGATCTTTATCACTTGAAACAAGAAGGTGCTAGTTGGATTACTCTACCTTTTTTGTCACTGAGGATACAACCCTGAGAATTTGCTATTGCATAGATCTATGAAATATAGTCCCCTGAACCCTAAATTCCTGAGGAAGTTCTACTAATTATGTGATTTGCATCTATAATAAAAAATCTTGCAACACTGATACAGTTCCCAAGTACAATCCAAATGAATGGAATATTCCATATTTCTACAACATAATATAAGGATGAGAGTATGAAGTCTTCTAAATATCCTTGTGACCTTAAAATACTCCTCCCTGTTGCCTTATATACTATATTATGAACCCCCGGAGACAGGGCAGGACACTGTAGGAATATGTTTGATATATAGTTGGATTAAATAACAACCTAATATATCAAACATATCACACAGAGGCCTGCAGAAAAGGCATCCAGGTTTGATTGAGCTTGAAAATGGACACAGAATTGAAGACTATGACAGCAGGGAATGGTCATCGGCTACTACAGACGCAACTTCTTGACCTGTCTTTGGAGGCATAAGCCTATCTGTGAGTGTGGAAATAGCACTATTAGCAATATGGCACATGCAAAAGCTCTCTAACATTTTTATTCCATCATCATACCACATTTCCAATCAAAAATTCAGCAAAGTGTATTTTTTTGTGTTCCTCTTCTGAAGACCCAATGAAAAATGATGCTTAAATTTTAAGAATCTGAGCTGGGAGTATAGCAGGCAACATCTTCACAAGTCAAGGACCATTACATCCTAAAAATAGGCATTTTGAGTATATGGCAAGCAGGGTAATTTTACCAACAACATCACCTCCCCAAAGGTGGTTCATAAGATCAAAGGAAGTGCCCAATGGTATGCATGACAATCACTAGCCCCCATCAAATGTTCAGGGCCCATCACGGTAGACCAAATACACTTTCTCATAAATAGCAAAAATGAATATTACTTTTACACTGTATGTGAATCTGTTTTCCTAAAGGTGGAAAGATGACAATAACTGATTATTAAAATATTTCTGAAAAAAAGTTTAAACTAAAAAAAGGATTAGAGAGAGATGATGAGAAGAGTTGAGAGAGGGGAAGCAAGGAGATAGAAAAGGAGTACAAAAATGAAAAACTTAAAAGTTTTGGACATTTAATTATTTTCTACTACTTGAGAAATCTCTCTAGGCCAGGGCTTCTTAAACTTTTTCCACTTTTGACACCTTTAGCATTTTTTTAAACTAGGAGTAGTGACCCACAGTTTAAGCAGTGCTGCCTAGGCTAAAATATTTTATTTTATATAGACTTCGGTGGAAAAGCAAAAAAAAAAAAAGCAGATGATTCTCTAAGACAGATTTGAATACTATGGTTTGGGTAAGCAGTTTCTCAAAAATGATTAGGCGGATAACATAAGACATGTGGAAGGCTCTGAATCAAAAGTTGCCCACCATCTACTTGGAAAGCAGAGACTGGCTTTGGATCACTGAAAATATAGCTAGCCCTGAGTAACAATATACTCTTCTTACTGGGGGACCAGACCTCAAATATGTAGCACGAGGATAAAGACTCACATCAACTACTTAAAACAGGACTCTCACTCTAGCTAAATCATTTTGTTTTGGTATGAAAACCATTACCTTAAAACGTGACATCTGTAGTAACATCTGTAAAGAAAATAAGGGCGAGAGGCCTGAACTACAGTCTTGAGAAGCTTTCTTAATCTGGTACCCAAAGGTACTAAATTTTGTAAACAATGATCACTTGGACTCCATCCTAGGTTAAATGGGAATTTCCCTTGATACCTATGAAGTAACTTATACTTTTAACAGTTTTCTAGTGGACAGGAAGTAGGAACATCCCTTTTAATAACTCAGATCTTTTAGATCTTTCTCTTCAGCTTCTGAAATGAGTCTAAAACATTATGACTCTAAGGAACTGCAGCCTTTGATCCACAGCTGCTACTAAAAACAGTGAAAAATTTAAAATACAGCTGGACATATGAGGGGAACAGTAGCATACAAAACTGTATCTATATTGAAATGGGTAAGCTGTATTTTTTTTTTTAAGCCACTTATTGGTTAACTGGACTCCTCCAGAGGCCAGACAGGCATTTTCTCCAGGTTACTGTGGATTTATGGCGTTTTTTTATATGGGATATAGAAGGAAGTTAGAAACTTTCCTGGTAGCCTGGTATCATGTGCCTCTACCTTCTATATCCCATATCCTGGTAGCCTGGTATCATGTGCAATTACCTGGCCTGTTTTATCGAGGTTGTTCCACCCTGTCAAGATGATTTCCAATTGGCTAGAACTCTGTTCTCACTGCCATGAAGGGGAGCTCATAATAGAGACTTAAGTGCCATGGTATTCAAATCCATGGATCTCATCCTCCCTAAATCAAGTGAAATGACATGTCAGGTGAGTATCAGTTAGATAGAGAGAAACTGAAATTCCAAACCAGAAAAGAACTAAGGATAACTTTTTAAAAGGAAAAAAAAATCATAAAGTACAGAGCAGGCAGTTTTAGAAAAAATTGATAATTTTCAAGAAACCCAGAAAACAAAGAAGACTTTTTTCCTATACTTTGTTGTTTGAGTTTGAAAGAAAAATAACTTTCCCCAGGCATCTCACAATCTCTTTGGGATGGAAACTACTTAGGGGAGATATGATTTTGTGACAAACTGAAGAAACTAAAATCCTAAACTACTAAGTCATCTTAAAGTATTTATTGTTATTTTTTGAAGGTTTATCCTTAGGTCAGGAAGACATTTGTTTGGTTTAGAAGAGAACTGTAAGAAATCTGAGTGCTCTGGGAAAGGTCCTCAATCTTAATAAATTCATTAAATGGTGAGAGATGTTATATACATCAGTCAGTAACCTTTCTCTTGAAGGAGTCAGATGTAGTATTTTTGCACTCATACCTTCCATGAAAGGCTGGAGAGACTGTGAAGAGTGGAGGGCCTGTTCTTGAGCTACTCAGGGTTGGTTCCCTAATCTTTCTGTGTAGAGAAGCTACTTATTATTTTTTGAAAGCCTCCCAGTCAAGAAAGTTAACAGGAACATGGAGGATTATCTTAACCAGTAAGATATTCTTTGTTGGTTCTGTCCATGGTGGGTGGGGAGGCAGTGGTTATTACTTTATGATGGAGGCCTATTACCCAGTTGGAGAACCCTGATATAGATTTATATATAGCTTTTCCACTTTAGAGCTTCCTTCTCTCTATAGTACTTTTTGAACATAAGTAGTTCACTCTGTGAACGCAGTTCTCTATCTCTTTTCCCTCGCCCCTTCCCATCTCTCTCACACCCAGACATATGTGACCTTAAATTCCATTGTCTATCAATGAGCTAAAACAAAACAAAAAACTTCAAACTCCATTCTCTTAATCCTCCTTTGTGAAAGAAGACATTTCCAAATGACTCATTTAGGACAAGATCTCTCTGGATTAAACTTGAAGGATGGACCAGCAACGTCTAGCTTCCTTCTACAGAGACATTATCCAATTTCCTTCAGTAGTCCCAAGAAAGCATTTTACAAATATTTCTATGTGTGAGATAGAAGGAATTCTATACTATGAAAAAGTTATTGACAGAAATGATGATATGGAAGCGGACAAGCTGGAGTTCTACTGTAGCTTTACTAGACCTCCCTGTCCCTCTCCCACCTCCCCATTTCTGGAATCATCAAGTCACTCGGTTGATGTCACAGAAGAAACAGTGGATAGACACTCACTTTTGGTTTAGCTCTTGGCTTCAGTTGCTCTAACTTCTTAGCTGCAGCTTCAATTGAAGCCGCAGCCCCCAGTAACTCAGTTTCGGCAATGACTGTCGGATCTTCTGGATCCACCCACTCTGTACCTGAAAGGAATCCAAAGCATCATCATTCTTGGTAGCCAAGATTCTTGTTCTACTGCTGAGATTCAACACAAACATCCAAAGAGACCAGGGAGTGGTAGAACTCTGATGGTCTCCTGGAATAGGATTTTGTTTCTTCTCATCTCATTTAATGCCTCTAGTTTCAAAGAGAGCACTTAATTACACAGACACCTTGGGTAAACCTTTGTTTTGCTATCACTTCTTGCACAACTGTTTTCTAGGAGTAGTTACTAGTAAAGAACTGTAGCAAACAAGCTCACACAAACCAAGACTGTCTTTTTGTGGGATCTTACTACTGCCTTCAGCAGAAAGTTCTAAGAAGTCTAGATAACTCAACATTGTAAGGGAATTGGCCCAAAATGATGGCAATATGGACGATAAGCCCCAGGAATTCTTTACTTCAATCTTCCTAAATAGAACCTGGGATAAAATCTTCATCTACAGCATATAAATTTAGACTGAAAGTTATCAAGTACAGAGAAGTTTGATAGAAAAGCAGCACCCAGAATTAATTAAATTGGCTCGCATATTTTTGGTAATTCAGGTCTTTGGGGACACTGTGACATCGTGGATGGACAGCTGGCCTAGAAGCTAGCAAGATATGGATCTGGATTCAAATCTTTCCTCTGACACATGCCAGCTATGTAGTCCTGGAGTCAAGATGACCAGAATTCAAATCTGACCTTGGTATGTAACAGGTGTTTAATAAATGCTTATTTCCACCTTTGGTCCTTTTAGGCAACTCTCTATGACCACAAATCACAAAGATACCAACCAGCACAGTAGAAGGAATTTCCTCATCTGGTAGTTTCCTACACCAATAAATTTACAGGTCCATTGCCTATTTTTATTCCTAGACTTTGAATGAAAATATATATAAAATAAATGACAGCATCAATCAGAGGGAAAGGAGTTGTAAATTGGCTCTTCTTTATAAAAAAGAGAGGGGGGAATCTTATTATTTCTTGACTATCTCTAATCTTAATTGCAAGAGATTCTCTTTCAGAAAGGACATTAAAAAAGGGTTTGAAGTAGGTTTTCTTTCATCTTAGCATATGACCAAATCAAAGCCCCAAACAAATAGACCCTCTTAATGATGAGGTGTTGTCCACCTAGGGCGTGATAAATAGAGAGACTCAAACCCACCTTTCATGGCTTCTGCTGCCTGGATAAGCTCGGTCACAGCACCTGCCACTCGCTTAGAGAAGGCAGCCAACTGATGCTTTAGCTCTGGTGTTGGCTTCTGAAGAATCTACATACGAAAAGAAATCAGAGGTATGATTACACATTAATGTTACAGAAAATATACTCCTACGTTGACCAAAGCTTACAAATGAGATAAAGGTCTAAACCTTAAAACAAACAAAAAACCCACCCCAACTCCTTACATATCACATCCAAATTCTAAGGAACACACACCCACACATCACTGAAGGCACTGTTAAGTACAAAAGCACCACCAAATATCTGACAACAAAGCAAATGTGTGACCTAAACCTAATGGCTGTGAGTACCTAGAAATCCAACAGTGTCAGGAATCCCGAAGATCACAAGCATGATAACCTTAGACTTTCAAGTATGATTTTTTGAAGGTGCTGGTAGGAGGGAGGTGAGGTCAAACAGGAAGGGGCAGTCTAATGACTGAAAAAAGAGAGGATGGCTTTCATCCTCACATGTTTATTCAAGGTTGACTTTTTTTTTTACTAGTTCTTTCTCTTTCTATTCCAGGTCAGATGACCTTTTTCAGCTGAGTTTTTCTGAAGTCCATCAAAGAAAGTCATTAAAGTTGCTCAGTCATTTCAGCTACATGAGATTCTTCTTGACCCTCTTTGGGGTTTTCTTGGCCAAAGTCATGGGATGGTTTGCCATTTCTTTCTCCAGCTTATTTTACAGATGAGGAAACTAAGGCAAACAGGGTTAAGTGACCTGCCCAGGGTCACCCATCTAGTAAATATCTAAGGCCACATCTGAACTCGGGAAGATGAGTCTTTTTGACTCCATATCCAGCACTCTATCTACTGCCCCACCTTGCTGCCCCAAAGAAGTTACTAGAATTAAGATAATGTGAACCCTGGTTTCCATCTTCTACCCAAGGATTTAAGTCCTAATTCTACTCTATTAAAACATGATTTTCAGACTCCTTTTCCTAACGCACTCATTCCTCAGTCTCTCCCTCTGTATTCACAGTGGCAATCTCCAGATTTAGAGAACTTAAGTAATGAATAGTTGATACTTAGGCTTTTTCATTTATTGCATTCGTTTGTGAACTCATTGTGCTACGACGACAAAAATGAAAGACAAAAAAAACCCCTTCCTTATGATGAAAATTAATATTGTCAACTAGGTGCAGGGTAATGAAAGACAATCAAACCCACCTTCCATGGCATTCCTCTTGGCATTTCCTAAAGCCCTTTGGACTTGTGGCATTCTGGGCCCTTAGTCCTACCCTCCCTTTGCCCTCCATCCACTAGATCCTAAGACTACCAATTACCTCTCTTCTATTAGCACAGCACAAACACATTCAAATCACCCTACTGCAAATACTCAACTTGCAAAAACCAAAAAGGTTTTGGAATGCCAAGTCACAATCTCTTGTTCCCTTTCTTCTTTCCTTATCTATATGCTTTATAGTCCATAATCCCTCAATTCTAGCTTTGCTGAAGATGCTGAAGAGGAAAGTCTCCAACTTTTAGGTAAAGGGGAATCAAAAAGGCCTTAAAACTTTAGCTGAATCAACTAGGCTACTAATTCACATCACAAGATGGAGAAGCAAGATTGATCACCAACCTAACACACTAAAATGTTCTACAAGTATTACAGATAGACACTTCTAACATTAACCTGTCTATACCTCTGCAAGGTGTAACCTCTTTATCTCATCCTGCTTTCCTTGAGGCTACATTATTGATTTGTTGCAATTTAACACCACACATATATCTTGGAATTTTTTTTCTCTCTTAGATCAACACTCTGCTCTTGATTTGCAACTTTAACAAGAGATGTATAGTTATAAATAACCACTCAGAATTCCCTTAATAAGATTAACCCCCTCTCCATTTCCTTTTATTAGCTGAGAATTTGTATAGGTATAAGGATTCCATTCCAGTCAAAGAGCTCTCCCTCAATTGTTCTACTTGATGTGGGAGACTGATATTATTTCTTCAACCACTTCCCCATTCTCCCCACTTTCATCCTTAGACCCAGCTCAGTGCTATACAGACAACAAGCAATCAGTAAGTTGAATGAGTCCTTTAGCCAAATTATATTCAGATTTCTGAGTCTAATTTTGCAAAAACACTAGAACAGTAGGGGTCTACTCCTTTAAACTATAAAGAGTTAGAACTAGTT
The DNA here is from genome assembly GCA_028658325.1 of Potorous gilbertii. NCBI lineage: Eukaryota > Metazoa > Chordata > Mammalia > Diprotodontia > Potoroidae > Potorous > Potorous gilbertii. The sequence continues at coordinate 576,626,620 of CM053769.1, read as the reverse complement.
TCCCTAATGCTATGAGTTCCTATTCTATTCTACTGAGTTGGCACCAGAAGTCTTTGTGACTCTCCAATTTTTTCATGCTTGACAACTCTTTGGGCCAATTCTTGTGTGGTAAAGTGGAGAAACCACTGGATTTTCAATCATACACCCTAGGTTCAAATCCCAGCCATGCTACATATTATGGGATCATGAGCAAGCTGCTTAATGTCTCTGGGCTCTCAGTTTCCTTATCTGTAAAATGAAGGAATTAGATTCTAGCTCTCAATCTATAACCCTACATTTTCTAAAATCCATTATTTTCAACGATCAAGGAGACAGCAAATATTTATTGTCTACTGTGTGCCTTGTAAGCGCCATGTTAGGCAGGGTGGAAAAACAGAGAAATACAAGATACAGTCCTAAAGGACACTACAGTCTAGTTGGGAATATCAGACTTATGTTCATTGACAATGCCTACCTCAGTAGCACCAGACTCCAAAGGCAAGAGACTCCCACACTGATCTTACTGAGTATTTTCAGATCAGAAGCTTCAATATTACAGTCACTCTGAGTCACAGAAGTACAATGAGTCACTATTGCTGAGCTGTTCAGTCATGTCCTACTCTATGTAACCCCATGGACCATAGGATGCCTGTACAGTGCAGGGGGTTTTTTCTTGGCAAAAGTAGTGGAGTGGTTTGCCATTTTCTTCTGATTAAGGTAAACAAGGATTAAGGGACTTGCTTAGGATGACACAACTAGTAAGTTTCTTGGGGTCACATTTGAACTCAGGACTCCAGGCCCAGAGTTCTACCCAATGAGCCATCTACTGCCTAACTATAATGAGAGGTAAAAGGAAAAGATTAGAGTTGCCCTTGTCAGAAAGGGAAGAAGTCAGCATTTTTAAAGCATTTATGGGTCATGGACCCTTTGGCAGTTTGGCAAAGTCTAAGGACTGCTTCTCAATATACTGATTTTAAATGTGTAAAATAAAATATATAGGAAAACACAATTTTTTATGACTCCTGTAAAAACCTCTTAGAGGACTTTGTTCAGCAGAAAGTTAAATGGAATATCCAATCCCCACTCCTTCCAAGCATACTTGCTTTAATTAAAACAATACAGTGACTCCAAATTCTTTTGTAGACAGTAATTTTTCTCTTAAAAACAATAACTCTAAACTCATACCAACTGTAATATTTACCATCTCTTTATAGGTTTGGGTTTACAAGGTGAGCTTCCAAGTGGTCATCTGGAAAATCCTTGGGCTCCAATAGGACATCCTCCTACTAGAATAACATTTGGTTGTTTTTTGGTTATGTCTGACTCTTTGTGACCCTATCTCGGATTTTCTTGGCAAAGATGCTGGATTAGTTTGCCATTTCATTCTCCTTATTTTACAGATGAGGAAACTGGAGCAAACATGGTTAAGTGACGTGCCCAGAGTCACACAGGTAAATGTCTGAGGCTGGTTTTAAATTCAGGTCTTCCTGATTCCCAGGCTCAGCAGTCAATCCACTGCACCACCTGGCTGCCCTGCTACCTGAAGAAGAGTGGCACCTTAGCTATGGTTGCCTGATCTGAACAGCCAAGCCTCCCAGAAGCATGGTTAATATAGAGAATGTTTAAAAAGATATTACCTATTTGTGCTGTATCAGCCAGCACTATTCATACTATTGAAGAGGTGGAAAAACCCCTTGTACTCAAACTGCTTCAGACAGCAATGAGGGAATAAAGAATAATGCTTGAGAAAACAGGAGAGAGAGAGAGAGAGAGAGAGAGAGAGAGAGAGAGAGAGAGAGAGAGAGAGAGAGAGAAGGGGAGAGAGAGAGAGAAGGGGAGAGAGAGAGAAGGAGACAGAGAGAGAGGGGGAGGGGGGAGAGACAGAGAGAGAGAAAGAGAAACAGAAAGATAAAGATAGAGACAGAGAGAGAGGGGGAGAGAGACAGAGAGGGAGACAGAGAGAGAGAGGTCACTTCTGTATAAATTCTGAACTTGCAGGAAAGGAGAAAATTTATACTAAACAGTCATATTTTGAGGGTGAAGCAGAATGAAACAGTTTCTGTTTTTCTGTTAACATTCCTTCACAGACACAGTCTGGGAGTGAGGGGATTTGGAATGGAAGGAAAAAGAATGGAATAACCATTCTGCTGGTAGAAATGGGGGTGATTTCCGAACCACTTCAGGGTCACATATTATGGTTGTGCATAAATGTTGGACTCTGATTGCTATGATGGATTCTTTCACTGAACGTTTATAAATGAGCTTACAGGTTGCCCTATCATCTAAATTCTCTATGACTTAAAGTCAAACAGCAAATGGGCTGGGCAAAATGCTATACAAAGAGGTACCTTTGAACACCAGGGCAATAAGAAGTATATTTGGAGTATGTCAGGGGATATAAGCTACATGGAGACTGGAAAGGTGAGAAGAGTTTAGGGTGTGAAGGGCACTGAATATTAAGTAGAGGATTTTATATTTGAGCCAGAGGTGACAGAAAATTATTGAGTAGAGGCAAGTGGGGAGATGTAGTCAGACCTGCACGTTAGAAGATCACTTGGGCAGCTGAGAGGAGGCAAAGCAGGGAGAAATGTGTGGTCGGGAAAGTAAGCAGTTACTGCAATAATTCAGGCTTGAGGTGATGAAGCCTGTGTCTGAGGAGAGAAAGGGTCATATACAGGAGAGGATGCAAAGGTAAAGTTGATAGGACTTGGCAAGAGATTGGATGTGGGGGGTAAGAGAGAGTGAAGTGTCAAAGATGGTACTTGGGTAGGGACCTTGGGGACTAGGAGGATGGTGGCCCCCTCCAAAGTAACAGGAAAATTGGGAAGTAGGGAGGATTTCAGGGGAGGGGGCATTTAAATTCAGTTTTGGACATGTTGAGCAATAAGCAGAGAGTTTACGGCTGGATAAGTAGATTTGAGAATCATCAGCCTAGACATACTTGAGTTGATGAGATCACTGCGTGAAAACAGCATATAGAGAGAAGAGAATAAGGCAAGGACTGAACTGACCTTGGGCAAGTCACTTAACCTCATTTGCCTCATCCTGGGTCATCTCCAGTCATCTGGTCACTGGATTCAGATGGCTCTGGAGGAGAAGTGAGCCTGGTGACTTGTCAGCCCTCCCTCACTCAAAACAAAGTCAAGTGCAAGTCATGTTGTCATTTCTCTGATGGCATGGTCTTCTTTGGCAATGAAGGATGAACATACACTAGGCATGTGGAACACCCATAGTTAGGTATGACTTGGATGAATATCCAGCAAAGAAAATGGAGGAGAAGTATAATAAGTAGGAGAACCAGGAGAGAATAGTGTCAGGGAAAGCTAGAGAAAAGAAAGTACCATGATCAACAATGCTGAAGGCTACAAAGAGGTTGAAAAAGACGGGGATTGAGAAAAGGTCATTAGATTTGGGAAGTAAGAGATATTTAGTAGCTTTGGGGAGGGGCAGTTTTGGTTGATGACATTCACAGTCAGATTGCAAAGAGTTAATAACAGAGTGAGAGGAAAGGAAGTGGAGACATTTATGGTAGACAATATTCTCCAGAATTTAGCCATAAAAAGATAGTAGAGATATGGGATGATGGATATCAGGGATAGGTGGATGGATGGGTGAAGTGGGAGCTGTTTGAGGATGGAGGAGACATGGACATGTTTGTAAGCATAGGAAGCCGCCACTAGACAGGAGAGATTGAAGATAAATGAGAGAGGACACAATCGGTTGGAGAAAATGGAATGGAATGAGACCACTTGCACATGTAGAGAAATTTGCCTTGGCAGGAGAAAGACTAGCTCAACATTGAGATGGGGATGAAGGAGACAGTGGCAGAAGGCATCAGGTTAGTAAGAAATGAGGATAACTGGAGAAGGAGGTCTTGGTAAATGGTCTCAAGTTTAAAATGTGAGGCAAAGACCTCAGCTGAGAGGGTAAGGGAGACAGGGAATCATGGGAGGTTGGAGGAAGGATTTTAGTTACTGAGGTATAAGATGATTCCCTTGTATCAGGGAGGACCCAATTTGAGGTTGTATACCATGAATTTGTGGTGGATCCAGTCAGGACAATTTCATGGTTTTCGTGAGTTTTGTCAAAGCAGGGGCAAAGGCAGAAGATGGTAGGTGAGGTCTGGCTGGACAAGCCTGGGCATATGGAAGGGAGTTTGAGAGAAGTGGCAGCGTAGAGCTGAACTGGTTCATGAAAGTGTCAGGTTGGGAAACGGAAGAGAGTGGAGCTAGTGCCGGGGTGATGTCCTGGGAAAGAACTGAGGGTTTTAGAACTTAGAGGTCACAGTGTGAGCAAAGAACAAGATCTGAGATGTTAAGGCAGAGGAAGTGGTGAAGTGATAAGAGACTGATTAGAAAAGCAAATTTCAGAGTTCATAAATATGGTAGTTGACGTCAAGCTTGAGGGTATGACTATCTTTGTGCATGGCAGAGGTGGGCAGAAGGTAAGCTGAGGAGCTAGGAGATTAGGATATTTGAGGAGATAGCGAGGTGTTTGCTGAAGTTCCCCAGTATGAGGGCAGGAACCGGGGAACAGATAAAGACTTTGAAATGGGCACTAACATCACTGAGGAAAGAAGGGAGTTGTTATAAAACAGCTACGAGAATTTTGATTGGTTGGGTGGTAAATATATGCATATATATCTACATATACATACAAAACAACACATACATGCATATACAGGTGTATGTATATGCACATGTATGCACATGTGTAAATACAAACATGCACACACGTGCAAATACAAACACGCACACATACATGTGCATATATGTATATATGCAGATACACACATATACATATTCGTGTGTGTGTGTATGTGTGTGTGTGTGTGTGTGTAGGCAGAGGAGGATGTGCTGGAGGGGTTAGAGATTTGAGGCAAGCAGACCTACCAGCACCTTTTACAATAATCCAAGCATGACACGATGAGGGCCTGCACCAGGGTGGTGGCAATGTCAAAGAAGAAAAAGCAATATATACAAGGATGATACAAAGGTAAAAATCAACATGTATGTATATACGTATATATACATTTACTTATTCCTGGCAGACACTTTAAATAGACAATGAACCTGGCTCAGAATAAAACAAGAGAGAGGGTTTGATTTTATTTAGAAAATTATATAACCTGTTCAACAACTTTAAACTTCTCCCTGAAACCAAAATCCATTCCTTGCATCTGCAGGTCTATTCTTCCAGTAACGATACAGAGATATCAGTCATGCAATACTACCAGCTCCAAATCTTCCTCCATACTGGAACAGTTGCTAAAAATAGGACTAAAGAAAATAAATTGATCAAACAGCAAATACAGAGTGTCCCAAAAGTCTTAGTATGGTTTTAGGGTAAGCTTTAAGAGCTTATATAAGTTCTTTAAGCTTTTAATGGCTTAAAACTGCACTAAGGCTTTTGGGATGCCCTGTATTTATTAAACGCCTATCATGCACTAGGCACTATATGAGTTGATAAGTACATAGAGACAAAAAAAATCAAATAGTCTATGCCCTCAAGAGGGGGGCGGAGTGCGCAATATGAATATATATAGGAATACAAAATATATTTTAATTAGTTAAAAGACATATCCTTTGGAGTAAAGCCCTAACTGGCATTGAGAACAGACAACTGGCCTCAGAATTAGGAAGACCTCGGTTCAAATCTTGCCTCTGACAGATTCTGGTTGTGTGACTCTCACCTGATCTACAAGTACTTGACCAGGGTCACACAGCAGGTATCTGAGGCTAGATTTGAACTCAAGAAGATGAGTCTTCCTGACTCCAGGCTCAGCTCTCGAGCTACTGCATTACTTAATACCTGCCCCAAGAACTCAATAATAACATTCAAATTAAATGAATATATAGTTTAATACTCAGTGACTTCAAGGCAAATGGAGGAACAGGGGAGGAGGATGAAAAATGTTAGAAAACATGGTTCAACAGAGGCCAAACAGTTGTAGACAATACAGAAGCCTCACATACCATGACTGCTTCCTTCAAGAAAATAATCAGAAGGCACTGGGCATGGCAGCCCTGAATACAAGCATCTCTCCGTCTCTCTCTCTCTCTTTCTTTCTTTCTCTCTCTCACTCTCTCTCTCTCTCTCTCTCTCTCTCTCTCTCTCTCTCTCTCACACACACACACACACACACAGAAATGTATTTTATTTTAATGTATAAGATGTGATTGGTTCGTTGATATGGAAGTCATTCCTAAGTCAGTCGGACCACTGACTTATTCAAAGATCAAATTTGTATCAAGCTGAAAGAATAAAAATTGAGAAAAAGATGGGGCATATGATTAAATGAACTCCAGCCTGACCTCTAGAAACAAGGAAATGAGGCTGAAAAGGGGGAAATGTATGGAGAAGGCATTAATACCAATGACAACAATTTTGTACAGAAGTTTTAACTGGATTACCTACACCAAGGAGACTGTAAGAACCACTTAAGCGGGGTACATCCTTTCAAATTTTTGTGGCATTCTCAATTATAATTCAAATTCTTGGTCATACTGGTTTCTTCTTTTGCTACTAGGATTATAAGGAATATTTGGAATAGTAAAGTCTCCCCTACTTAAGGAGATTCACACAGTTCTTTTACTCTACTTTGTATGAAGTCTACTTTAGAAAATTAACATTTTAGCATTTTAACAAAAATTAATATAATGAACAAAATAAAAGAAATGAGTTCTGATAAGTTACCAGTTCCCCAAATGCACAGGTAACTGGGAAAACAAACAGATGGGGAAGAAACCCTAGGACTGAGAAATAATCGTGGATTATTAATAGTACTTACATTTTAAATTTGCTTCTTGTAAGCCACTGGGATTGACCTTTTTAAAGAGCCTATTGGATAACTTCAATGATTTAAGCAAGGGGATCTTAACCTTTTTTAATGTCATGGACTCTTTTGGTAATTTGTTGACCATTTTCAGAATAATGTTGTTAAATGAATAAAATAAAATACATAGAATTTCAAAGGAAACCAAATGTACTGAGATACAGTTACCAAAATATTTTTTAAAAAACCATAAATTTATAGAGCCCTGATCTAAACTGATAGAAAAAAATGTAAATATTCCCTTTTAAGATTATCTTGAAAATCAGTATACGGGTTCAGGGTATTTTGCAGATTTTTTTAAAGACTCATTTTAACTTCCTTTTCTTTGTCTTCTGTTTAACAATTTTCTTTTTAGAGCTGGCTACCTTCATATTACAAGTCTATACAAACTGCCAAGCAAAAATGAAGTACATTTCCTCTATAATTACATGTTACAATGACAATAATTGTGTTGAAAGATGAAAAAGAAACCCAGGTGGTAGGTTTGGAAGAGACACATAAACTGTTCAATTGTGCAGAAGTTAAGGTTTGAAAGACCTGTTTTCATAGTAAATACAAGGAAAAAATGAATCCATAATAGACTTAGTTTAACGGAAATGTTGGAACTACTTAAATAAAATAAAAATTCATGGTAGCAAGGTAATATTGAAGGATAACTGTCTATTAAAAAGAAGTCCCCCAATCAGAAGAGTTCACAGTTGTTCCCTCTATTATCTGACCCACCCAAACCTGAAAGCTATCCAACTATCTAAGACATGGATATACATCCCACAGCCCAGGAATAAATGGTATAGTAGATGTTGTGCTAGCCTTGAGTTAGAAAGGCCTGAGTTCAAATGTGACCTCAGATACTAAATGTGTGACTCTGGGCAAAGTCACTTAAGCTTCATTTGCACATTTCACTTGATGTTTATGATCAGTGTTACCGAATACAGTTACATCTGTTGGAACTTTGGTGGGCATTTTGTTCTATCAAATAAAATGCTTTTTCATAATCTACATATGATAAGCAAGATAGGATTCATAGTCTCAATATCTTTCAGTCAAGTGCAAAATGACAAAGATGTGGTTTACTGTTGATTATCAGCTTCTTCCCTACTAAAACCTTCCTCAAGGATGACCTTGATTTATGTATAGACAAGTTGGAGATGAAGATTTTGTGTAAGTTGGAGAGTACGCATGTGGGTCAGTCATGAATGTTTTCTCAGTTACCTTTTTTGGGGGTATAGCAATAAAGGACATGATTTTTTTATGCCTTTGGGATATTCCCCACCTTTGGAAAGGTTGGCTATCATTCCATCTTCACCTTCACAATTAATGGCTCCTCTAGAATGGATATCATTTGAGGTCATTTGGTCCAGTAGAGTTGTTTGACCGACTTCTGTTTTCTCTTTATTTGTACTTCTACCTCCCTTATAAACACATGCGGAACTGTTATATTAGGGTTCAAGGGCAGTGCTTCCATTGCTCTTAGTGTATAAAACATTTGTTTTAATAATCTTTATAGATCTTTTCCATTTTTCTTCTATTTGACATCATTCTTTCATTTTTGCCCTTTAAAGGAATTTGTGTTTGAGCCTGCTTGTTTACTTGTTATTTCTTGCCAAGCTTTAAAAAACCAAAACCCCTGGTATTACCCTCTAATGCTTTTCTCTACTTTATGAGATGATATTCCTCCTAATCATCCTTCAAAAAATTTTACAAATGAATTTATATTTTAAACCACCATAGCCTTTGGCAGCTATCTCTCTACTTGGCAACTACAGTAAATCAAATGTTTGCTGGCTAAGGTGATTTCTGGGTTTTTCTGGTATTCTTGTGGTAATAAATTTACAGTGTAAACTCTGGTATCAGTACTTGTAATCAGTATCGATGTCATCTTTATGTTCATTTCTCATTATTGATTTCTTTTAATGTCTTAAAGGAGAAGATACCTTGCTTGAGAATATCCTTCAAGGATATATCTAATTCAACCAAATGAAATGCTTTTTTAAAAAAATCACTCAATAATAGATACCACAGGATCTTATTTTCTCTATACTTCTATAGTCAGTTCTGTGGCATTAAAGATGGAATCCATGAAAGGAGTTTTTTCAAAGAAATCCTCAATTCATGAATTCTCATTGAAGCTTTCTCAACAACAATTTTTTGGGGGAAGTGAAAGTATCAATTGTAAGCCTTCTTATTCTTCTAGAAATCTTTATTCTACTTGAGAGACTTTGAAAATCAATTCCTAGGCACCTTAAAAATGGTGTCCACTCCAACATGACAGATGTATAGATTTTCCTTATGTATCTGATCACATCTACGAGCTCTTTTAGACAATGTTCTTAAATATCATTGCCATTTCTGAACATAGGTGAAAGACATCAAATGTGGTAATTCTACTAGCATTGCTAAGAAATGTAGATCAATATCTGTTCTATTTTGTGTTTTTTATCCTCATTCTAATTTCATTTTCAAGCACTATCTAGAGGATTGGACATAGCCAGATCTCACGAAAAGCTGGCTGGAAGCTCATTTTCCCTTCAAAAACTTTACACTATTTTATAAGAACATACTGCTTGAAGTGTTCTATTTTCTTTCTTAATGCATTCTAAACCAAGGTTATCCCTTGGTTACCATGTCTCTCCATTTAACAGGAAGATTAAGTATTTTCTCTAACTCTTATCTCATTTAATCTGGTTTTGGTGACTTTTTTTTTTTATCAATTACACTTTTTTTATGATAGAGGCAATATCTTTATACTTATCCATTTCTCATTTTAAAAAATTAATAGTCTGTCTAAATACGTCAGGTCAGAGCTACTATAATCACATGTGGTCTCTACCCTCTAATCTTTATCCCTCTGTTTGATTTGTTATTTAATCAATTTTTATCTCTAACTATGTGATGGTCTGATTATACATACATAGGATTTTGTCAAGTTCAAGTTCTCTCTCAAGTAGAATCCAGATCACCACTTAGTCAATAAGCGTTTCTTTCATGTCTACTATGTGCTAAGTTCTATGCTAAGCAAAAAACAGTCACTGTCTTCAAACTTACAGATCTGATGGATGAAACTGCAAACAACTCTATAGAAACACAAAATACACAGGATAAATTGGACAGAACCAAGATGGGGAAGGCGCTAGCATTATGGGGGAATCAGAAAAGTTTTCTTATAGGTGAGACTTTAACTAGAACTTGAAAAAAGCCAGAGAGGTCAGAAGATGAAGATGAAGAGGGAGAGAATTCCAGCCATGCATGGGAGACAGTCAGTGAAAATGCCTGGAGTTGGAATACCTTATGTAAGGGAGAAAAACGAGGGCCGAGTCACTGGATTATACAGTATGTTGAGCCGGGGGAAAGGAAAGAGGAAGGATGTAAGGAGGTAAGATGACTGGAAAGGTAAGAAGGGGTCAGGTTATGAAGAGCTTTGAAAACTAAACAGGGTTTCCTCTTTGCTAGGGATATTTAAGAGGGGTAGCATGTGTATGAGTTGTGTTAGAAGGCTTCTGAGATCTTTTACAACTCCAAGAGTCTATTATTCTAATAGCGCCTTTATTTGCTTATTCAAATAAAACCTATGATGCATTCTTTCACTAAGCTAAAACTTTTTTATGTCTTCTGGATTCAATTATGCTAATATGGAAGTAATTTTGTTACTTCTACACAGGTTGATTTAGTGTCAAGTGGTCACATTATTTGAAATGTGCACTATTCCAAGTAAGATTATATGTAAAACAGGATAAACAGATCAATGGAAATATGCAGTGCAAACTCAAATAATGCAACCACTTAGCAGGGATTCCTTATTTGCACTAATTGGGACCTAGCTTGAACATTTTAAGTCAATTTATTTTTATCTGAATAAAGATCACAAGAGAGGAGAGCTAACAGATAAATGAACTTTTACGGAAAGTTTAAGAACTGTGATTCTTAGAACCCTTTGCCACCACTGTTCTCTAAGGGAAGGCCCCCATCCAGCATGGAGAGCCATGTTGGAATTTTGTCCATTTTATGGGTTGCTTTGGCCAAAAAATAAATCATGACGATGACTGATAATGAACTCTTTGAATCTAGTTAGACTGGTTCTTGGACCTATACTCCTAAGAGAAAACAGAGTCCCTCCGCACCTATGTGGCAGCACAGGTGCACGTAAGTGGTTACCATGGGGCAAATTCTAATACGGAGGTCTCATTGGTTTCAGTTTTCTTAACTAGGTTTCTTTGCAGTGTGTGTATTTCAAGTTTTATTTTATCTAGATTTCAAAAGTTAACCAATTTAAGTAGACATTAAAGTTGGCAACAAACATTTGCTACTGTTTCCTTTCCAGGACACTCCAGCCCACAGGTTTCTGCTCAGAGGATTAAGTATATCAGCAGCCTACAAGGACACAGACTAGCAATCTCTTATTACTTTACAGACTCAAACGATAAAAACATTTTAGAGTCTGAATCTTAGAGATCATATCATCCTTTCCATCTCCTCTTCCCTGCCCCAACTGGAACTAGAGTAAGATAGATGTGACTTCAAGTCAGATTAGATCTGTTGTACCCACCAACTCTTTAAAGCTCTATTTGCAACGTTTTCCTTAACTGGGAAATGAAAATAAGAACAGCACCTACGTCCTAGGGTGATGAGATCAAATGTGATATTAATAAAATGCTTAGAACAGAGTCTGGCACATAGTAGGTGCTTAATAAGGACCGAAAAAGCATTTTTAAGTGTAGCAACCCTGAGAGGTTATTATTTTCATATTACGGTTGAGTAAACTGAGGCAGCTAAAGGTTAAAGTGACTTGTGCATTGTGTCACACCGCTACTGGTATCTGAGGCTATATTTGAACTCAGATCTTGATTCCAGGTCTAGCCTCTACATACTGTACCACCTGGCTGCCTTAATAAATGCTTTTTTTAATGCTTCTTTATTCTTCTTCTTACTTTACAGATAAGGAAACCAAGACACAGAACTTAGGGAATTTAACTCAAAAAAATTAATTACTAATTAACTAAAAGCTACTTAAATTCAATATACTTTTATTAAGTGGTAACTATGTGAATGGTACTGTGCTGGGTGCCAGACATGCAAAGACAAGTTCTTGCTCCTAAGAAACTTACATTTTACTGGAGGAAATCATCAAGGATGCTGAGGGGTAACTAAATAAACAAATAAAAATCTACTAAGTCAATATAAAGTCATGTTTTAGTCTGACCAGAATTTGGAGTTCTTGTCACTTGTGGCACCAACTTTTCCCCTTACTATTATTCTATGCTGTCAAGGTCATCTGAACAAAATCCTCTACTTTCTCTAGAATATCTGCCATTTTGTGGAACACAGGTTTTAGGTGAGCAAAAAAAGAAGTCAGGTTAAATATCCTAATAGATTTGAAGTCCAGAATAGAGACTTTTTAAAATATTATGTAATGGAAGAAGGTAGAGTGCCAGGCTGCCTGGAAGTCCTTTCTATTTCTCAGTTTCCTTAACTGAAAAATGGAACTACTATCCTCTTACCTTCCATTCTAATGGGGTGATGCGGCAGTAAAATAAGATGACAGATGTAAAGGCATTTAAAAAGGTATGGAAGTAAAACACTATTGTTTCCCACTGTATGAGAAGGTAGTCCATGGTCTGTCTCCAGAAGGAAAACATACAAAAACCATACATTTTAATTCTCAGGAGAGACAAGTTCTAAAAACATTTTACTGTAAAGTGGTCTAAGAAAGGGAAAGAGAAAAAGAGAAAAGATAGAAAGAGAAAGGAAGAGAAAGGAAAAAGGAGAGAAAGAGAGAAGAAAAGAGAGAGAGGGAGAGTGTGAGAAAGGGAGAGAGGGAAAGAGGCATGACAGAGAGGGGGAGGAGAGAGAGATGGAGAGGAAGAGAGAGAGATGGATAGAGAGAGAATGAGAAATTAAATATACTTTTCTTACCACAAGGACATGTTCCAGTAGATCCAGGTATCCCAAGGTGCATTCTGTTCCATATCGCAAAGCTCTGGTTTTCACATCTTCAGCAACATCAGCATGGTAGGAAGCTTGCTAAGGAGAGAAAGGAAAACATACCTTGAAGTAAGAACTAATTACATGCCAATCAAAGAAGATAAAGGAAGCTTCCCCCTCAAACTCATAGGATCGTAGTGGTAGAGCTGGCAAGGATAGACGTCTCAAAGACCATCTAGGTCAATGCTCTTATTTTACAGATAAGGAAACTGAGGTCAAGGAAGATGCCTAAGACTGAAAGTTAATGAATGCTTTAGTAGAGAGAGTTTCTCCAATGGATTTCTTTATACCTATTAAATCACAAGTTTGGAACAAACATAGCTTTAGAACTCAAAGGGACCTTAGAGAATTAACTCATTCACATGTTATTTAATATAAACTGTCTTGTCCCTGGTCCCACAGATAATATGTGTCAAAGACAGGAACTCAGGATCCTGATTCGACATCCTGACTCTTTCCACTGCACCACAGTGAATTTTAAAATCTAATTTCTCAAAGTTATTAACATTGCAGGGAGTGTGGAGAAGGAAGGGGAAATCTACAAGTCTTACTTTGAAATATTATAGAAATGGTTCTCAAAAGTGAGGAAAATAAAGGGTCACAAGGCGAAACATTTTTATACTATCCAAAGATATAAATCCAAAGTTAGAAATAATCTAGAGAAACTCAACTGGCCTTTGTGTTAGGAATAGGAAGAAATTAATCATTTAACAAAGATTTTATTTTTTATTTGTTCAGAACATCAATAAATACAGATAGAAATTTAGCAATTACTCTGGGTAAGGGCAAACAGTAGACAACTCTGAGATTGTTTTCTGAGTCTCTTATCTGAAATCTAAGAAGCCTGCTATTACAGAAGTGAATAAAATATCAGCTTTCAGGAGAGAAACAGTAGTAGAACAGACACTTTCTCCCAGAGTTGTAAGAGTGGGTGCAAGGGCTCATTCCATTACAACATAATTTAGTTCTTTCTTTTCAAACTGAAATCGAATGGTTACTTACAACACTACTCACTTGTTGCTATGACAGGCACCTTAGCTTGCTGACAACAGCCTGGGCCCTGGCAGCAGGCTAATTAATGCTCTCTCTCTCTCTCTCTCTCTCTCTCTCTCTCCTCTCTCTCCCACTTAGAGTACTGTGAAATCTCTTCATCTGTCTCTATACCTTGCACTTTAAATAGAAGTGAATTTCTGTACTCCCTCAGTGAAGCAGACAAAAAAAGCCAAGCAGTGGAAGCTGGGGTGGGCCCAAAAGTAAGCTGGTAAATGTTTAACAACAGTCTCTCCAGAAAAAAGAAATGTACCCAGGATACACTTTTAAATCTGCATTATTTACATTTTCTCCATCATTCTCTTAAAATCAACAAAAAATGAATCAGTTGTCTAAGGGGCAAACACATGGAAAATTGAACAAATGGTGAGTGCCTCCAAGCACACACCTGGTTGGAAGTGGGACAACAGAATATTACAGCTGGAAATGGCCTTAAAGATCATCTAATTCAACCCTCTCATTTTAGAGGAGGAAATAGAAGCCAGACAGGGTTGGAATATAAGCATAGACCATTCAATGAGTTCTGCAAAACATATCAGGCTAGATTTTTATAGAGGTTTGGTGGTTTAGGATATATACTTTGTGGGACTTATAGTCAATGTATGCTTGGATTCAAATCCCAGCTCTATAACACTTTGATTATGTGACCCTGTCATGTCTCAGGGGCCTAAAAATGTGTTAATGACTGCTTTAGTAGAGGGACTTTCTCCAATGGGATTTCTTTCTAATTATTACATCACAAGTTTGGAACAAATAGACGTAGCTTTAGAACTCCCAGGGACCTTACTTAGAGGCTAACTCATTTGTGTGTCCTTTAATAGATTAAGTAGCTAGGCTGAGCAGTTGATTCAAGCACTACTTAGACTTGAGATCTGGAAAACCTGTTTAAATTGTGTGTCACACATAAACAAGATACAACTTTTTTCAGCCTCAGTTTACTCATCTTTGAAATAAGGAAAATAATAGTAGCTATCTCAAAGACTCACTGTGACGATCCAATAAGGAAATACATGTAAAATGCCTTGCAAACGTTAAAGCAACAGATAAATAATATAATTGCTGTTTTTATAAAATAGGTTCAGGGTAATTAAAGACTTTCCCAAGTTTACACCAATTGTGACAGAGCTGGGCTACTCTAACTCCCAATCCAGGGATTTTTTTTTTTTTTAGAGTGTCATGGGCTTTCTAAACATTTACAAATGGATGAGTTCCATGTATGAAGGCTTCTTTGGGACTCTGTCCAAAGTAGCCCTTTGGTCTGTTTTAGAGGGACATTCCCCTCAGAGTTTTACCAGATAATGCAAGAAGGATGAATGATTTCTCAAAATGTAATACAAAATATAATCACAGAAATGCAAACAATATGTAACAAAGTACCAGCTTCAAGAACAGTTAGTTCTTGTTTGCTGTAGATGTGCTTCTGGATTGTATATAAATTAAATTTTTGTAAATTGAATCATATTTGAAACACGCTGGAGAAATGTGCTATTTGAAAAAAGAAGCCTGTGAAACAGTCTTATCACAAAATAGATAATCTCTTTGCAATACAAATAATTGTCCCTTAATGTACTCATTTGCTAAATTTAGGCTTATGTATAATAGGTTTGCAGGATGTGCCTGTAAAAACATGATGATGCTGTCAAAATTCTATTATCTGTGGAGGTAGAGATGGATTCTGGTGAATTATTGTACTTGGTTTTATTCTGTAGTTTTTTTTGTTTTGTACAGTGTTGTAGGATTTTTCTAGGCAATAGTGTTACCTTTTTTAATGACCCTTTCTTTGCTTAACAGGAACATTAGCTTGGTATAACAGAAAGACCACTGGACTGGAACACGGTAGAATAAGATGCTGCTAACTTGTTACAACTGGCATATAGACAGCTTAGTGGATAGGGCATTAGGCCTAGAATTAGAAGATGTGGGTTTGAATTACGCTTCAGACACTTACTAGCTTTGTGACCTATGGCAAGTCACTTCACCTGTCTGCCTCAGTTTCCTCAACTATAAAATGGGGTTAAGAGTAACTTCTACATCCTAGGGGAGTTGTGAGGATGAGATAGGATGATATTAGTAAAATAGTATAGTGCCTAGAATATAGTAGGAGAAATGAATAACTTCTTTCTTTCTTGGGCATGTCAGTTGACTTTTCAATCCTGAGTCCCTTAAATATAAAATGAGGGAATCTTAATCAGTCGTCTCTAACATCCCTTTAAAAAATAAGGCAGGGTAGAATGCTGGAGTACAACTAATCTGGAATTTGTTATGGAGAAGACGCATCTAATTTATGTACATAATTACTGGGAAAAAGCTGATCATGTTAAATTAGAAATAAATTAATTTAAAAATAAAAAAAATTTAGAGAAACTCAGATTTTTGTGTTAGTAACAACTTAGGTGATAGAATTAATAACTTATTTTAAAAATA
>CM053769.1:576369281-576609853 GCA_028658325.1 Potorous gilbertii | reverse complement strand
TGGTTCTAGAATATCAGGGCAATTTTCCTTGATAATTTCATGCAGGATGATGTCTAGGCTCTTTTTTTGATCATGGCTTTCAGGTAGTCCCATTATTTTTAAATTGTCTCTCCTGGATCTATTTTCCAGATCAGTTGTTTTTCCAATGAGATATTTCACATTCTCTTCCATTTTGTCATTCTTTTGGTTTTGTTTTGTGATTTCTTGGTTTCTCAGAAAGTCATTAGCCTCCATCTGTTCCATTCTAATTTTGAGAGAACTATTTTCTTCAGTGAGCTTTTGCACCTCTTTTTTCATTTGGCTAATTCTGCTTTTGAAAGCATTCTTCTCCTCATTGGCTTTTTGAACCTCTTTTGCCAATTGAGTTAGCCTATTTTTCAAGGTGTTATTTTCTTCAGAATTTTTTTTTGGGTCTCCTTTATCAAGGTATTGACCCGTTTTTTACACTTTTCTTGCATCTCTCTCATTTCTCTTCCCAGTTTTTCCTCCACCTAACTTGATTTTCAAAATCCTTTTTGAGCTCTTCCATGTACTGAGCCCATTGGATATCTATTTCAGATGTTTGGGCTACAGAGACCTTGACTCCTATGTCTTTTTTCTGATGATGAGCATTGTTCCTCCTCCTCAGAAAGGAAAGGAGCTAACATCTGTTCACCAAGAAAGTAACTTTCTATGGTCTTATTTTTTTCCCCTTTTCTGGGCATTTTCCCAGCCAGTTACTGGACTTCTGAGAGTCCTCTCCACCCCATCTAGATCCACCCAGCTAGTGCTTGGGGTCTGAGATTCAAATGCTGCTCCCCAGCCTCAGGGCTTTCAGCTTCGGAGGGGCTGCTACTTAGGGTAAGATTAAATCAGGTTCAGGTTCTCAGGTGGGGGCAGGGCCTCCTCCCAGGCTCAGTTCCCTCATGGGGTTTAGGCAGAGACCTTTTGTAATGGAGCTGCTACTGAGCTCCTGCCTGATCTGGGAGCCTCTGGCCACTGCTGCCTCTGCTGCTGCCTCCTGAGGGCGCCTGAGTTATGGAGACACCCCGCTCCCCTCTTGGCCAGCTCGGAAGTCTCTCTCACTGACCTGCAGCACCTGTGGGTGGGGGGATCCCCGTGGCCACCAGAGATTTCTGTCCCTGAAGCCTGTTCACATCTGCTCCTCCCGGGGCTGCGCAGCCAAGGTAGGGCTGGGTTCTGCTCTGGTTCTGTGCGCGACGGACCTTTGGTAAGGGTTTTGCAGGTCTTTCTGGAACATAAATCTCCTCCACTCTGTTGTTCTGTGGTTTCCACTGCTCTAGAATTCGTTAGGAGTTCTTCTTTACAGATATTTTATAGGCTGTGGTTTTGGAGCTAGCATAAGTGTGTCTTTCTACTCCGCCATCTTGGCTCCTCCCCCAAGACTTCAGAACTCTTAATGACCAAGTATGACTCCAGAATCAATGGTCAACCATGACTCTGGAGGTCCAATAATAGAGAATGCTTCCCACCCCCTGAGATAGTAGTGATGGTCTAAATATGCAGAATGAGACATTTTTGGACATGATTAATAGGGAGATTAGTTTTGTTTAATTATGCTTAAGTTTGCTACAGGTTGTTTGTTTTTAATTGTTGGGGGAAGGGGGGGAAGTAAAGGATTTGGGAGAGAAAACAAATAAATATTTTGTTAATTGAAAAAAAATTTTCCATGCAACCTCCTGATGAAAATTAGAACACTATTTTATGCTCTCATTTTCACCTGGCATGAAACCAAGGATTCTCAGCTTTAACCTATAAATTCAATGCTCATCTCTCACCCTGAAAAGGCAGGGAAGATGTTACTGATGTCTCTTCCCTGGGTTTCTGGGTTTCTACCTGCACAACAAAATGCTAGAATAGCAAACTGATGCTTGTGACAGAGATACTGCTGTATTCAACTTGATATGTCAGGCTGAGATGTTGACAAGAGATCACACAAAGAGCTAAATAAATCACTTTAACAGGTTATTTCTGTCACCAGAAAGACCATGTTGCTAAAGATAATTTCAGACGGCGAGAGAACAAAACTGTAAGATTTTAACCAGGTAATCATCGCATGCTACAAATAACCAGACCATGAAGAAAAAGAATGACCTCCATTACAATGAATTGCCATTGGAAAGACAAGTCAGGGGTAAAAAAGAAGCCCCCCTTGTCTACCTTGGCTGCACCCTTGAGTTGGTACATGGATGGATCATCGGCAGGCTTGCTGGCAGCTCCTTTAGTAGCACCAATAAGATCAGAAAGTGCCTTGGCCACATCTTTGATGGCATTGATCAGAACCACCTAAAAGAAAGGAGCCACAAAAAGAGAAGGAAACACTCATATCATAACCCCGTCCCATGAAGAATTGGGTTAGAGGCAAGGATATCTTTTAAAAATAAAAATGTTTTGTTGGGTTATTTCAATGATCCGAGGAACTTTCAGAATGGAAATTAATCTCTAATGTCTACCCTTCAGAGAAACGCCCAGGGCACCAGGAGGTACAGGTGCCTTGCCCACCAGCGCACAGGATGCATATTTCAAAAGTGGGGCCTTCCTGACTCTAGGAGCAACCTTTCCTTCAGTACAAACAGCTCCGCTAAACGTCTTTTAGCCGGTGGCTTGGCTGACCTGGTCTCATTTCCTACCAAAAGATTCCAACAGAGAAGCAATCATTATACCTCAACACCACTCTTGTCTCAGGAGACCCAATAACTCGATACACGCCAGCACGCTCTTTCACAAAATGCCTCATGTTCATCTGTCTTATTCCACGCTAACTAACTACCTGTCAAGTTTTTGCAACATTCCTTCCCTTCTCTTAACCAGTCTTCCATTTTCCTTTCATAAAAGAAGTGCCAAATTTCTGGGCATAGAGAAAGGATGGATGTTTTCTTTGTTTCTACTGACCATGTGCTACCCTTACGGTCACAGGGTACTAGGTGATGGTATTACCGTGTGTCTGGAGATGTAAGAAGTGGGCAAAAGTGGGGTCATCGGTTTCTTACTTTTCCTTAACTTCTGAGTGCTTCCCAACCAACACGTGATTAGTGACATTGGGGAGAGTTCTACACTGGTCATTCTGCACAAGAAATCAGGACAATATCTTCTGGGTATTTTCAAAAGCTTGGGAGTCCACAGAAAGGCAGCAAAGTACCCTAAGCAACGCCTGTCACCATCTACATTAAACTGAACTCTCACACTTCACCTTTGAAGGTAGGCTGGCCCTGCATTTTCCAGAGTGGAAACACATCAAAACAAACGGTCATCAATGTGTGGCTCTAATTCTAGTTATCAGGTTATAGTCTTACAGTTCTCCATGGGGTAAGGGATTGTGTGAATACTTAAAATTCCATTGGGCGGCCAATTTGGATTCTGATGTTATCAAAAAGAAATCCAGAAGGGAAAAAATCTGCAATTCAAGGAATGTTTCCCCTCAGAGTTATGCTCCATTAGAGGATGTCAGACAAGAAAAGGGGCACAGTCATTCAGAGAAAAGTTGCTAGTGGTTTATTAACTAACTGTAATCATTCATTAACGATGCAAACAACACTATTTGCTCTCTGTCATATAAATAAAAAGCTCTAGTCTGTTATGAGCCATCTGAACTGAAAGAATGGACTTGTGGGAAAAGATTTAAGAAGCTAGGTCTGAAGAGTTTACCACCTGATGGGCTGGAACTAGCCAAATAAACAAGAAGGAGTAGCAGCTTTTCTTGGAGGCTTCTAAATGGTTAGCTGTTCTCTGAACCTGTTTGTATTTAAAAGAATATAAGTGAAAATTCTAGGGCTGGGACAGAACCTACAAGATCACTGAGTTCACTTTCCTCTCCCAAAGTCAAACATGCATGAAATCATATATTAACTTTAAGTTCTGTTCTACTTTCAGAGATCTGAAGACCAGCGTCAGTTATTTTGTACAACTGAAAAGGCCTTGCCCACAAACACAGGAATGGCATTACAAACCAAGAACTGAAAGACCATCTATTATTTTATAGCTGAGGAAACTGAAGCCAGGGAGGTTAATGAAGTTATTACATTCAGATGCCCCTAGTAATTCTCATACCTGGGTCTCAGGATCATCAGAACCTAGGCTGGCCGCTCCTAGCTTTACCACCTCAGCAAGCTGGGTGATGGTGGCTGCTGATGACTGAGCTGCTTGGGCCAGTTTATCTTGAGTTGAAGCAGCCCCTGACACCAGTAATTTTGTATCCTCCACCAAGGCCTTTGCTGTTTTCAAAATGTTCTCCCTGGGAGTAAAAATAAGGCAGAAGAGCCAAGACTTTAAAAAGCAACACTTGGAGAAAGCCGTTCTCAAAGGTAGAGTCTACATAAAAGGATTTCCTTAGACAGACAGACAGACAGAGAAAGAGAGAGAGAGAGAGAGAGAGAGAGAGAGAGAGAGAGAAAATGTGAATCAACCAATCACCCTCTAGAAGGGATGGAGAAGTTGCCAATTGACAAGTAGCAAAACTGGAAAGGACCTTGGAGGGGATCTACTCCAGCACTCTTATTTCACAGTTGGGGAAACTGTGGCCCAAAGAGGTTAAGCAATTTGCCCAAGGCCATATATGAAAGTGGTAGAGCCTAGATTTGAATCCAATTGCTGACTCTAGATCCATCATTTTTCCCATTCTGCCATGATCCAGAGGCACAAATTCACACAGCCGAACAAGCTTAGGAACTACACCAAAGTCAAATGGTTTAGTATTCTCCCTCTCTGGCAATCGTGGCTAGGTGACTTTCCCAGGATCATACAGCTAGTAAGTGTCTAAGGTCACATTTGAACTGGGGTCCTCCTGACTTTGGGGCTGGTACTCTATCCACTGAACAATCTAGATGCCCCTAGTTTATGGCCCCAAATAACTAGCAGTGGGGGATTTTTTGAACGTGTGACATCCTTTCTCACAAGCTAAGAAATGAAACAACTCACTTAGCTCAATGTATGAAATCAGAAAAGTGGGGCTGGAAGAGGAGCCAGGGGAGTCATATGGATGGGAGTGAAGTTCTCCACTGTATTTTATGTTGACATTTCTAAACCAATGGCAGGAGGCAAGCCTAGGAGGAAGAAATGGTGGGAATCTCTTCAGTCTTCCATGCCCTACTAAGCAGGATCAGAGACAGAGAGGGGTACATAGTGTCTGCAAGGATGTGACCTCCAGCAGTATACACAGAACTCTGATAGTTCTAATTTGGGAGGTCCTGAGGAATGCGTATTCCTTAGCTGCTGTTCAAGGTCTCAAACTCCTGACCCAGGCAAGGAAAAGAGCTTAGGTCTGGAGCATCACTTTCCCCAAATAAGTTAAAACCTCAAGGTTCCTGGTCAATTCATTTCTCTATTAGTGTTACGTACAATTGCCATGTGGTTAATAAGAGAATGAGTTACAGGAATGGTTTCCTGTTTTTCTGAGTGAGAACATCATCCTTCACTGGAACAAACTTTATTTGGGTTGTGAAATGGAAGGCTCAAGAAATGATTCTACTTTTAACTCTAGTAAACAGGATTTATTTTGATGATCTGGCTTGCCCTACTTATCTAACTGCTTCCCTTTCTCCCAAACCCCCTTTCTAGTCCTCTTCAGAATCATAATAAAGTTTTTACTTCCTTGGGTTGCCTCTTGGAGCTAGAATGAATTTCAGAATTATCCTAAGGCAGGTAAAACTCAATCTTGACCATCACCATTGGCTGCTTCTGGGATGTCTACCATGTTGTCTTCAACCCTCCATACCAGCCCTCCCCACTTTATTTTGACCAAGCCCTGACCTGTGGTCTGCAAAGGTTTCATTGTTCTCGGCATTGAGGGTTCCAGCTGTTGCAAACATGATGGTCGTATCCAGATCAGCAATGATGCCCGACACAGCACTGGCCGCTGTGATGCAAGCCTGAGTCCCTTTATTCCCTGCTTGGAGGGCAGACAGAACCAAAGAAACCTGGAAATGAGAGACAAAGGAAACAAAAAGAGAGACAAAAGAAATTACCCAAAGATGAGCAAAGACTTTCCATCATGGAGACGATGTCTGTCATCTCTCTAAGCTCTCTTCCAGTCCATGAAATTATACAATGGAAAGAGCATTGGCAGTGAAGTCATACCCTTGGGATCAAATCCCACTTCCTGATACTTACAATCTGTGGGACCCTAACATTTGTATTTCCTGGGTTTGAGTTTCCTTATCTTTAAAATAAAGGGATTGGCCTATATATAGCCTCCAAAGCCCTTCCAATTCTACATATATGTTCTAATGATAAGTTTATAGAGTTATGGTTTTAGATCACATTTAAAATTAGGAAGAAGGAATATTCACAGCTGCGATACCCTAATATTTTGGTCCAGGGGTGGGGAACCTGCAGCCTTGAGGTCACATGTGGTCCTCTAGTTCCTCAAGTGTGACCCTTTGACTGACTCCAAACTTCACAGAACAAATTCACATGTAGCCTTGAGGCTGCAGTTTCCCTACCCCTGACCTGGTCATTTCACATTAAATGGACAGAATCAGCTTCTCCTCTAACCTTGTTCTTTACATCTCTGTGCACAAACTCGTGCAAGTAGGTTTTCTATAGCCTTGTGTTTTGTGTCTTGGGATGCCTCTTGATCAGAAATGAACCATGGTCAAGAAGCACCCCGCCTCTGCTTTGGATGTAAAGGACCAGCCCTTCCCCACAACATGGGAATGATCAGCATTCTAAGCACTCATCTTTTCTAATAGTCTAGCAAAAGGAAAAACTTCCCTGGATCGAAAAAATAAGAATTCCAGTTATCTGGTCATATGCAGCATAGTAGACAATACAGTAACTAGCAGCATTCATTTTCCTATCACCAAGATCTTTAGGCATTCTATGCTGGTGCTCAGTAACATAGTATTCATCTTTCCTTTAGTCATTTGTCACACATAGAATTTCTTTAAAAATTTTCAAGTTCGAATTCTCTCCCTCCCTACTTCAAACTCCTTCCTGGCCAACTAAGAAAATCAAAACCCTTGGATAGTCAAGCAAAGCAAATTCGTGCTGTGGCCATGTCCAAAAGAAAAAGTTTCAATCTGCATTTTGAACCATCACCTCTCTATTAGGAAGTGGGTAGCATCTGGAATTGTGGTTGGTCATTGAAAACAGAATCTCTTAAAAAAAATCCTTTCTATACTTCCTCCCCCAGAGAGTCCCACCACAACAAGGGAATTAATGTGTGTTTTTAATCATAGGTTGTTACAGGGAGACAAAAGGAAGAGTGATAGTCACTTACAAAAAAGAACAGATAACATTCCACCACATACCTACTTATGTATAACGTAAACCCTTGGATAATGATGGACAATTTCCATTTGAAAAACAAATGACAATGAGAGGTAGTAAAGGCACTGAGGGAGCACAGGAAGGTATACTGGAAAGAGAACTGGGCTTGAAGTCTGAAAAACTGGACTCAAAATGTACCTCTGAGATTTGCAAGTTATTAACCTTCAAGCTTAACTTTTCCATAAAATGGGAGTAAGAATATTTATGCTGCCTACCACACAAAGTTATGAGAATCAAGTGAAATAATAAAAGTTTTTCAAACTGGAATAGAAATTGTTAATGGAAGCAGTAAGAACACAAACGAGTTTGAGAACCACATTCTTAACATAATGTCATTGTAGTGTAGGAATTCTTTCTTTCTTTTTACTTTTCTATTTATTTATTTTTAACATTCATTAAAAAAAAATCTGGGGTTCCAAATTCTCTCCCTCCCTCCAGCCCTCCTCTATTTATTGAAAAGGCAAACAATATAAAATCAACTAAACATATGAAGTCAATAGTGCAGGGATTCCTAACCTGGGGTCTGTGAACTGTAATATTTTTGTTAACTTAATTTCAATATAATTTGTTTCATTTTTAATCTCATGGATCTTAAGTATTTAAAAACATTTATCAGAGAGGGATCTATAAGCTTCACTGTCAAAAGAATCCATGATAAAAAGAAAAAAAACCCCAAACACTATGAATCCCTGATTTATTAGAATAAACACAGGAAAGAACAAGAACTTAACTTGACACTATGAAGCTAGCAATGGTCACAGCATGCTTGGGGAGCGATGGCTCACTGGGAACCATAGCAGAGGCCAATCCATCAATGAGAACACTGACCAAGTACTCTCTGTATGCAGAGCCTTGAAATATACTGCATCCAAGTAGAGAACTGTTACCTTTTCTCTTGTTTCTGATTCTAATTTCCCCAGTTCCCAAGTACCTTTGCAGCCACATTAAGAAAAGACAAGCCAGAATTGAAGCAAATGGACATTATGTATGAGACTTTAAATACCAAGAAGCTTGGCAGAGTGCTCCTACATGCCAGGTAAGGTACAAGGCGTACAGAAGAAGGATTCCGAGCCCGGGGGTGGTTTAGGAAGACCAAAGACATAGTGAAGTGACAACTTTGAGAATGCAACAGAAAATTTTAAAAGGGCAAACTATTTTCAGGAAACTAATTAGAAGTGATCCAACAAAATTTACATAGCTCTTCATTCCCTTTGATCTAGTGAAATATAAACTAGCTGAGGGCAGGAATTATATATTTTGTTTCATTTTTGTATCTCTAGTGCTTGGCACAATGCCTTGTATCTAACAGCCATTTGGTTGTTAACATCTATCGCACTGGCTGAGTGGGGCTTACAGAAAGAAAAGATCCATATGTACAAAAAGATTCATACTAGCACTAGTTTTAATATAAAAATCTGGGAACCAACTCAGTGCCCAAAGATTAAGGAAGGGCTGATCAAACTGGTGGTATTATTTTCCAAGATGTTGTGAGCATCAAATGAAATATTGATTGTGAAGCACTTAGCACAGTGCCCGGAGCTTATTAAAATAACGATAATGACAAGTAACATTGATGTAGCATTTTATGGTTTATAAAGTGCTTTACAAATATTTTCTCATTTTATCTTCCCAACAACTCTGAGAAGTAGGCGCTATAACTATCACCATTTTACAAATGAAGAAACTGAGGCACACAGTGGTTAAATGACTTGTCCAGGGCACACGGCAAATAAATGTCTGAGACTGGATTGGATGTATGAGTGAAATGGATGAGCTGTCTGCAAGAGAGCATGCGAAGAATTCAGAGAAACATGAGAAGACAGGAATGAACTGATACAATGTAGGAAATAAGAAACAAAATATCAATGGACACAATGACTATAGACAATGTAAATAAAAACAACAGCAAAATGCAATAAAACTCACATCAAGCACAAGGACAATTCTGCTTCCAAATGATTAAAGTTAAAGTGCACATTCATATTATTAATTTCTGTTAATTGGTAAACCTCAAAAAGGGAAAGTAGCATGAACTATCAGTTACAATCACTCCATTAAGGCGGTCATAACTTTTTTTGAATGGGAAGGACCTTTTGGAGATGGGGGTGGGGTTTTGTTAGAACATTAATAGGGAGGTTAAAGACAGTATTTTGAGCTGGCAGACAAATGAGTGGAAGGCAAAAAGGTGTGTGATAAGGAATATTCAGATCTCTGTTGCTGAATGTCCCTTCCAATATAATCACTGATCATCTTAGTTAAAAAGAGAACTCATTACTAGGACAGGATGTTATCTACATTGTCAACGTGGTCACAGGACTGGATATCTAATTGTTGCCCCTTTTCACAAGTAAAGGGCAGTCAGGACCTGTGGAGTGTGAATGGAGAGGGCAATGGTTTCCTTCCTAGAAATGAAAGTGAGATGAGCAGCTAGTGGCACAGTGGATAGTGTGCTGGACCTAGAGTCAGGAAGACTCTTCCTGAGTTCAAATCTGGCCTCAGACACTTATTAGCTCTGTGACCCTGGGCAAGTCACTTCACCTTGTTTGCTTCAGTTTCCTCATCTATAAAATGAGCAGGAGTAAGAAATGACAAACCACTTCCCCTATCTCTGCCAAGAAAATCCCAAATGGGATCACAAAGAGTCAGAAATGACTGAAAAATGACTGAACAGAGACATAATGTTATCAATATGATGTATTTTTAAAGAAAAAATAGAAATAAAATAAGTGAGGCAGTTAAAGGCAAAATTTCTCACACTATTACTAAAGTACATAGCCATGACTTCTCTCTTCTAAAAGAGCTGTTCTGCCACCTGGGGCCCTGGGGCTTAAATTCTCTTCCATCATATTTCAATTTCAAGTGGCCTCCTAGGACGAAATTTGGCAGCTGTAACTGCAATCACATAGGGCAACAGGAAAGTCCTCAAGGATATGCATTAATTTCCTGGTTCTAGAATGTCTCTAGCCTCCTGGGAAGTTATTTCAAGCTACAAGAACAGACATTTGGCTGGGGTATGGATGGGGAACACCCTCTGCATGGGTGATTCCCAGTGGAAAGGTATATTTTTCTTATATTAGGTGGCAAGATTGAGAAAATTTCCCAAACAACACTCATTTTTAATTTGTCTTAAAAAAAAAAAAAAGAGATGCTACACAGCACTGCTAAGATGGGATGGGAGGGGGAGGCTGGGTATGTCAAATTCACCAAGGTTCAAAATCACTGCTCTAATTAACCTGGTACAAAGCAATCAGTACCTTTACTGTACAACTATGTTCAAACATAATCCCTAATAGTGGTTCATGGGATTTTTGGTTTTAAGCCAAAGAAGTCATCATATCCAAACCCGTCATTTTACAGATGAGGAACCAGGGGCACAGAGAAATGAAATGACTTGCCTAGGTTCGCTGAGCCAGGTTTTCCTGACTCCACTGCTCCTCAAAACAACAGGAGCTCCACTGAGATTAGTTCCCTAATCTTTTGAGTACGAAAACTTTCAAATATCAAAGAATTTCATAGATCTTCTCAAAATTATAGTATCAGAGAAAAGAGATGATGAAATTAAAATGCTTAAGTGTGCATAGGGCCTCCTGGATCTCTTGCAGTTACCCAATGACACCCCCAAAGATTGGTGTCTTATGAAAACTCTACTGATCTATTACAGACTAGGGGAAAAGAAGTGCAGGCAGAAAAAAGATACAGAAATTGGCTTCAACTAGACTGTGCCATAATGGGGACATACAGTTCACATGCACAAAAAATGATTCTGATCAGCTCCCTAAGAAACATGGGGAAAAAATGCTACTTTACTGTGGATTATAAGAATTGTTGGATATAAAAGAATCACCAGAATGGGAGATGGTTGATCAGGGAAGACTTCCTAGAGGAGACAAATTTCAAAGGCAGGCATGTGGATTAGCAAAAAGTGAAAGAGGACTTCAAGCGGATGGACAGCAGTTGCAAAAAGATGGGAAGGAGGGATGAGAAAATTGGGTTAGTGCATGCATGTGTGTGTGTGACAATGATAAATTTGTTGGAACTTAAAGTTTAAATTCTGCAACAGAATATTTGTGTACATGTCTGCATATGCATGACACCATCATGTTAAGTACAAGCAACATGGGACAAGAGGTCACTGTGTATTTAGGGGAAAGATGTTAAGGTCCTACAGTCTCTAACCCTGGCACAACAGGAAGAATAAGGGTCGAGTAACAGTAGTCAAAAAGCCACCATTGCCCATCCTTCGGTGCTTCCAGTGCCCAAGTTGTTAGGTAGTTTGCATGTAACTCAACGCACTAAGAATACCCCAGATGAACACAAACTGAGGCACCCAGAAAAAGCCACCCAGTGACTAGATCCCAGAAGCTGCCCTGCCTTTTCATAAAGGCTTCATGTCGCTCTTTTCCTTTCCCTCCTTCCAATGAGCATTATTCTATGGCTACAATATAATGGGCACTCCTACAGTCCATTATACCCTCTGCTTCCAAGTTTTGTCTCAGACTGCAGCTCTTGCTTTCCTGCCCTAAAGACCACCAACTCTGCCTCCCTTATCACAGTAAAAGATAAAGGATACTTAGGTTGGCAAATAGCCCTCAGTGCTGGAAGGACCAGAATCACTGTTCAAGAACTCCACCTTCCACTTACCATAGATCTCACTGCCGATGCTGTCCCTGACCATCTGAGGAGTTTTTAGGAGCATCTTTCAGGAAAGGAGGAATGCAGTGGCTATATGAAGGCGATTGCCTGATAGCCATGCTCACCCCACCTGGAGAACAAAGCTTCATGGGGGATTTATCTGTACCTATAGCTGATTCTCAATTATTCAGGGGAAGAGAGGGCACAGTCTCTTCGCTGGATCATCACTCAGTGATTCAGAAGGTGATTATAACTTCTCTCTTCGTTCATTACCCATTAGCACCTTTGTCAGATGACAAGGAACTAGAGGGACAATAAAACATTAACCAATTGTTCTGTCTACTTTTTAGTTCTGTGGGGAGACAGATGAAACCATTGGATTAACAGATGTTTTCTGAAAGGATTTCACTTACCTATATCATCCCTGTTGCTAAACTTCCGGCAACGGGAAGCTGGCTCTGTTTACTCATCGTGATCAGAGAGTTAAATTTCTTACCTTTTCCGTGACTGAGCGGGCACACTCTATCAGCTCCCTCTTAGTATAACTATCAGTGGGGCAGACCTGAAGAGCTCCTGCCTTCTGAACGAGGAAGATACAGCCATGGCCGAGATCCTGAACACGGGTCCGGATCTGGAATCCAATCTAGGGGTGGGGGAGTAGAGAGATATCATAGGTCTTTTCAGTCATACCTTCTCATAGCATGGAAAATTTCTCTTTAGTTATAGGGGAACAAAGCTAGGAAAATTCCACTGCTCTTAAGATTCCGTATCTTGTGAAGTGTGGGAGGGGATAGGAGCTAAATTATACTTTACAGATTCTAAAGGTCACCCAGATCCCATAAAGTATGTCCACATTTTGTGGTGTTACTTTTCATCTACGTCTATTGTGTTATATACAAGAGGAAGCCAAGTATGACCCTTGGCAAAGCTGTTCAACAGTTGGGGCCGTTAGCTTTTTCTGGTTGTTCTTCACCCCATCCTTCCCCTGTGTCACACTACTTTCATGACTCCCCCTTTCTAATCTGGAAGATTTCTAAGGAAAGACTCAGATATTAATAATTTATATCTTAGTGCGAATATAAATCCAGTGCTTAGCACAGTGCCTGGTGCACAGTAGGGGCTTACTAAATGATCTGTTGACTGGCTTACATTTCCCTTCCTGTGTCTTTGCATTTTAATCCTGATTTGGGATTATGGAAAGAAGACTTGGTTCTCTGTAGAAGGAATTTCAAACATAAGCAATCAATTGGGAGAGCACCTTCTAGGGGTATTTGATGAAGCTGTACTACACAAGAAAAAATTAACATCCATAACCATAACCCCAAAGCTCTCAAAAGATCCTGGAATGCTTTCCAAAACATCAAAGGTCCTATGTTCAGCACAGTTGCATAAGAAACATTTTTACTGTATTCTGTTTCTTTGAAAACCAGTATTCCCTTCTAGGTATATTTAACTGGATTATTCAAGTTTCCAACTAAGCTAAGAAAGTTTACTCTCCCAAGAATGGGTGCTTAAAAAAAAAAAAGACCAGTTTTTTAAAAAGTAGTTGTTAATTAGTATTTATCTCTTAGGGTTGAGTTAGTACAAATTCTTTTAAATGAACTTGTTCTTTGGATAAGCAATCCTAAAAGTATCTAGGCTGTGCTTCTCTGTGTCTGCAGTCAAATCAGTTTTGCCATGGAGAGCTGCCAGTCATCTGATTTGAGTTATAACAAATAATGCCTCCTACCCTAATTTGCATCCCCCTGGGCCAGCACAAATCTGTTTCACATCAATTTTTATTTTGGTTTGATCAATAAACCTGTCATAAATAATTGGCTGTTCAGTTCAGCTAGACGATTTTAAAAAAAATTCAAAGTATAAAGTCAATATGTATTATTTTCAAGAATCCATACCAACTAAGACCTGTGGCTCACACTTGAGAAATTCAGCCACCTCACTTCTGAAAACGTCTTTGGAGGCATGTAATTACATAGAAGCTTGGGTGACCACTTGGATGGAAATCACCTTCCCAGATAATCTCATTTACTGGATTAGAGGGAAATCTCTTTGATGCCAGTTTAACTTTGGAACAGTCATGGTAGAAAAGAAGCTGCTCATTTTACCTTGTCGACAGAATACATATTAAAGTCAGTAAAAAAAAAAAAAAGAAAATCCTTTAATTTATGTTTAAGCATGTCTATTTGTTGGGATAAGATGGAGGTGGTTTTAAAAATAAGACACTTGAGACAGGAGGCTGTGACATTTTAGATCCAAACCTAACTTGGTGAGCAATTTCACATTCACTGTGAAGGAAACCTAGAGCTTTAGTGTAAGTATTTAGCTGCCAAAGGGGAAGAGTTCTGCAGAGGCCAATGGTACTGAATCTGAAAAGTTTACGGGAGCATTGAAAAGCAAAGAGGGGAGAAAGAAGGTGAAGTGATTCTCGACTTTTTAAATTGGAAGTATCTTGGGGGTGATGTAGCCCAAGCACATTTTTTTTTAAATAAGGAAACTGATTCAGTGGCTAACTGACTTCCCCAAGGTCAAAGCTAGAGTCCCAATCCTTAGTGTTCCTTGTACTACAGGTACCCTCCAGAATCATGAATGCAATTCTGAACTGACCAGGGTTCTGCCTGATGACAGTTCTTTAGTGTGAGATGCTATAGGCTCACCATGCCTTCATTGTCACCTAGAAACAAAGCCACCTTAAAGTAGAAACACCTTTTACCTCTCAAGGAATTCAATGTTTTGTTGTTTTGGAAAAAAATAATCACAGCAAAAAAAAAAAAGATTTTTTAAATTCTAATGCAGTAACTGCGATTTCAACAATGTTCCTAGGTCTGGATCAACCCCCCCCCACCCCCAAATGAAGAACTGGTGATATTTAGCAGATGAAGTAAAATTCTAGTTAGGCAGGTCCCAAGAAAGCAGGTGACCAAGGAAAGAAAATGGCAAGGCTAAAATAACAGGTACGAAATCCCTTTAAGGGGAAGTACAGGCTCAAGATATTAATGTTGTGGCGAGATCAATAATTCATTTTTAGAATCCAAAATCCCTGAGATCTGCTGTTGATGAAAATCTCATCTATTTCACTGTGCTACCCTATCAGGGTGATACTTGTAATGTCAATAATAATGAAGTATTAATATTATTATTGAAGTTTGCTCACCTGGAATTTTCTGTGCCAGAGAAATCCCAGTGCTGAATGATGATGATGATGGTGAAGATGATTTGCGTGTCTGTAGCACTTTACGGTTCACCAAGTATTTTTCTGACAATAAATAACCCTGTGATATTGGTAGTGGAAATATTCCCATACCCATTTTACAGATAAGGAAACCAAGGCTATGAAGGGTTAAGTGACTTTCATAGTTACACAGCTCAAGTGGCACAACTGAGGCAGGACTAAATCCATTAATTAATTAATCAATCAATTAAGTGCATTAAGGATTGAGTACAGATACCCAGCCTAACACTCTTTCCACTACATCAAGTTCAGACTGTCTCAAGAATCAGTTTCAGAATAAAAGTGGCTTCATCCTGGATACTTTTCATGTTTGTTAAGCATGGGGATATGTAACATGTGGGAGAGGGTGCCAAAGGCCCTTCCTGCCTCTCCTCCAATGTTTATTTAAATCTAAAAAGACCTGAGCAATGCCACACCATGTATTAATTCAGGAAAAGTCCTATAGCTATTGTGAGAATAAAATATTATGTTTAAAATACTTTGCAAACCTTAAAGTATTTTAAATGTTTTTTAATTATTAGTAGAGGGGGGCAGATTAGGCTAACAGTTCTCAAAGTATGGTACGTGGGTCCATGAGCATGTACTTTCAGGGCATCCATGAGGTCAAAACTCATTCATAATAATATTAACATATTATTTGCCTATTAAAACTGCATATCCCTTTTCCAGTTATATATCTGTGTGAGGCCATATTTTCATCATATACTTCTACCAAAAAAACCCATACTAGAACAGATTGAATGCAGAAATATATAGGACAATTCAGCTGTCTTCTATTAAGCCAGACGTTAAGAGATTTGCAAAAATATGCAAAACAATGCCATTCTTCTTGATATTTCTGGTTTTTTCATACAAATGTTATTTATGTTAACATGTAATAGATTTAAAATTTATTTTAAAATGAATTACAGGGAATAAATTTTAATTTAATTCATAATATGGTAAATATTATACCAGTTATACCAGTGGTGTGCTGTAGCCAGCTTGAACTGGCTTGTGAGAGCAAATGTTCAACTTTCAGTCTGAGCATTTACACTTCATAAATTAGCAAGTGCTACAAATAAGGGATGGATGGTTTTGTTGATTGTCTACACTTATGAAAGTGATAGAGAAAATGTTAATAATGGAGATTAAACTTAAAAATGTATCATGCACACAAACTGTTTTTTTCCCCTGAGAGATCTGGTTATTAAATATTTACTAGCACACCACTGAATGTAACCCCCATAAGCAAAGGCTTTTTGGGATCTTTAAAGAATGTTAAGGGGGCCTAATAACAGAAAGTCTGAGAGCTGCTGGATCAGACAATTTCCAAGGTAACATTCAGCTCTAAATTCTTTGATGCTATGATGTGAACAAGAAAGTAGCTGCTTTTCCTTGCAGCATGTTTCAGTGGAAAAATACTGAGTCAGTATTCTACAGTTAGGGCAGATAGGTGGTACAAGGGATAGAGTGCTAGGCCTGGAGTCAGTTACACTCATTTTCCTGAGTTCAAATTTGACTTCAGTCACTCTGTCAGTGTGACCCCTGTCAAGTTACTTAACCTTGACTGCCTCCAAAAGAAAACAAATGAAGGAGGCTGGTGTGGATGACCTCTAAGGTTCATCCTAGCTATTCTGAACATAAAATCTTAAGATTCTATCATCTTACCTAGGACTTGTTAGAAAAAAAAAAAAACCTAGCAGTTCTAGTAATATATTTGCTTGCAGAAATTAAGGGAAAAAAAGCCTCTCCACTTTTCTTCCATGAACAAAAGGGAAAAGAGAAAGCTGTATCCCAATTAAGTTGATTTTGGGGCTTAGGCCTCCTGTTGATGAAATGAAAAATTCAATCTTTATGAGATTCAAATTAAAATTCTATTTGTCGAGTTAAAGAAACACATGACCATTTTCCTTACTGAATACAACCAAATAAATGAACGTTTTTTTATCATGTTATTTTTTCTTTAGATAGCAAATTTATATTTGGAATAAGAGTAAATAAAAATTTTACTCCCACGAGAGTAGTGCTTGGAAGATTATAAATTAGCAAGATGAAAAAATTTTCCAACTCGAGTGTTCTTTGTACAAGGACAGTGGGGTGTAAAGAACACTTAGAAAGAAGTCAGGAGATGTGGGTTTGAATCCAAGTTCTTACAATGATTGCTGTGACCTTAGTCAAGCTACTTGACTTCTGTAGGCATCAGTTTCCTCATTTGTAAGATGACAGGACTGCACAGATAACCTCTGAAGTCTTCCACAATTTTCTAAATTTATGAACCCATAGACATGGTCTGCCACTTAACCTTTCTGAGACTCATCTGTAAAATGGGAGTAACAACAGTTGAGAATTGCTCTCTTGTAGGGTTCCTGTTGGGCAGATATCTTCTACATTTTAAAGTGCAGCAGATCTGACTGTTTGAGACGGCCGTCTGATATTAGAATATGGGCTCTGAGTGTGAGCATTTTTTCATTTTTTACTGTGGTATTCCCAGCATCTTTTGCGATGCTTATGTAGGCACTTAATAAATGCTTGCTGATCTTAATAAAAAATGCTAGTTGTCATTACTGACTGTGTGACTGTGAACAAATAACTTGATTGTTTGGAGGCAGTTTCCTTAGTTAAAATAAGGATAGTAATTGTACTACATAACTCATCGCGTTTAAATATTAAAGCTCAAATAAAGTGATTTATATAGGGCACCGTTACTGTTACTTCTTTTAAGGCTGCATAGCAGGGGTTCCTAACCTGAGGTCTGTGAACTTTTCAAAGAAATATTTTTATAACTGCATTTCACTGTAATTGGTTTTCTTTGTAGTCCTATGTATTTTTCATTTTATGCATTTAAAAACATTATCCTATGAAGGGGTCCGTTGGCTTCACCAAATTTTCAGAGGGATCTATGAAATGTAAAAAGTTAAGAACTCTTTCTCTAAAGATAGAGAAATCGATGGAGGCAAGAAATGTATGTGTGAAGGACAGAAATAACTAATTACTTTCACAATGGTTAATGAAGTATCTTAAAGCAAGAAACTTGTACGGAATCCTACTGCTGATACCTAAGTGCCTGTTTTTAATACACTGAGCACTAGAAAACAGCTAGTTATCCTGAGGTGGCAAAGAGGTTCTCATGATGATATTCTGAAATAAATAAGAATATTCCACTAAAAACCAAGAGAGTAAAACTTCCTTTTTGTGCCTAAAGGACCATTCTGTTCCATTCGGTGTGATACAATCATGGAACAGGACAGAATGTTAACTCTGCAAAGTATGTCTTGGGACTCTGAAGAATGGGGTCCTGGGGCTATTTATTTGGACTGGATTTAAATGTTTTCACATGCCATAATGGAGGGCTCTCTTAGGCTTATGAATGTTTCCCAGTTCCTGGGAACAGAAAGCAGTGTGGCTTCAGGGATCTCCCAGCCCCCTCTCTTTAATATGTGTCTGGCAAGCATACGCAAGGAATTTCCCTTAGCAGACCATGGGTAGGATTATATTCCTACCCCCAACTTCTTTTCAATCCAGGTTACATTGTTCTTTTGTCTGGAAGGCAAAATGCAACTCAAGATGTGATGGTGAAAAAACAACAAAATGAAAAGTTAATGAAAACATCACCCACTATAAACCGAAGAATATTTGAGAGATCAGTATCTACAGTAATTTGCAGCTGGGTTTTTAGCAGATGATTTCCTTTCCTGACTTTTTTCATTATTATATATTTTCCTTTTGCCTGTTACAATAAAAAATTCTGTTCATTTTCTACAGAGGGTGGATGGTTTGCAGACTCTTAGGACTGCAAAAGACCCCACAGATCATATGATGTACAACCCAGTGTCTCAGGAGGCTCTACACCTAAGTTAACCAAGAGAGATGGTGACTGATAAGTGCTTTTAAAGGTCTTTGGGGAGAAATATTTTAAATCTCTTCGAACAGTAATATAATGGCTCAGACTCATGTAGTGTTTTAAAGTTTATAAAATGGAGTTATGTATCCCTGATAATATCAGCCTCATTTAAAAAATGATAAAAACAGAGGTTCATAGAGGTCGCTTATCCACAGTCTCATAGACAGGACCAGTAGAAGGCAGGCCTCCAGCTCGGATCTTCTGACTCCCAGTTCAATGCGCTTTCTACTCTACCACACTGCTACTTACCACTTTCAATATTAAATTCCTCTTCAAGTATGGTAGGTCTTTCTTTTGTTTAGCCAAGTCTTCTCTTACTGAGATGTAAAAATCCTTTTTGCTTTATGAAAGTCAAACATATTATGTTCTGAAGACAGGCCATTTTTCTTAAAATAATTAGTCTTCTTAGCGGAAGTATCAACAGAAAGTCTGATGCATAAATTTGGAATCGTTTCGTTTTGGTACTGCCTTGAATTAATGACTCATACCAGCCTCTGCTTTGTGGTGGGAGTTGGTGGGGGTGAGGGACTTATATTAATGTTATTCTATTATTAATCCTGCTATAGTTTAATATATGAAAACTCATGTTCAAATATCAAAATTCAAGATCTTGGCTACTCCTGGAACTTTGGGTTCAGTTCATTTTTTACATTATGCAATTTATATATAAGACATATAAATAAAAAAAATTGGAGTGTGCTGAACATGATTACAACAGAATAAGGAACTTTCAAAGAAGAAAATGTCTAGCAATGCCACTTGGTATATTCTGTACATTTTTTTTAATGAATGAGAGAATTTTTGGGGTCAGTAGTTAAGTGACTTGCCAAGGGTTACAGTCAGGAGGTGGAGGCAGAATTTGAACTCACGTCTTCTTGACCATGATCCACTACGCCCTTAGTACTCAAAGCGAGGTCTAGGAACACTCCTTTTCAGGGGGTTCATGGGGTCAAAACGATTTTTATAGTAACAAAATGACTTCTATATTAACATGCTAATGTTAATGGTAATATGGTAAATATTCATTGATACAGCCCACATAAACAAAAGCTCTTTGGAGGAGGGGGCCTCAGTTTTTGAGAGAGTTAAAGTGGTTCTGAGACCAAAAACTTGGAAAATTGCCGGACTGTGACATGCTGTTTTTCCATGCTTACACAAATATAATTACATGCCATTATCATGCCATATGTTAGCAACTTTTACTTATACGAATAGATTATTTCTAAAGCTTATAATATCTGAAGCTAATATCTAAAGATATCTGAGTTAACATATTAAAAAAATAAAACAAATGGGGGAAGAAATGCCAGTATTTAGTAATTCAAGGGATACTAACCTTAATCATAAAGGCAAAAGGAAAAGATAATTCATAGTCTTCTGCCTCAGGAATGTGATTAGTGACTTTCATCTTCCCAATGACAGCTGTAATCTACATCATTTTGTTACATTATAGGTTTAGAATATTTTCCCTGAAACATGTTTAACATGATTGTACATGTAAAATCTATATCACATTGTTTGCTGTCTTGGGGAGGAGGGAGGAAAAAAATTTAGAACTCAAATTTTTACAAAAGTGAATGTTGAAAAATATCTTTAAGTGTAATTGGGTAAAAAATACGATTAAGGGGAAAAAAAAGAGTATTTTCCCTGCAAGGAACACTGATTGTTACAGCCAGGCTTTACCTCCCCAAATTCTGTGACTCTTTTCTGTTTCAAGGTCTGGTCCATCTGCATTTTCCTAAAGGATTCTACAACTTAAGGCAATCATTGACTCATCCAATTAGATTCTACATATTCAGAAAGAGAAGTGTATGGATTTCATATTAGGCCAGATGTTTCCCTACTCATCTTACGAGCCATTCATTAAGGTTTTTGTGAGCACAACCATCATGGTGGGGGGGTGATTTCTGAGATGATTAGGGAAGACATTTGACCCAACATCCCAAAATTTAAGTTGTAGTACGGATCTGACGGAGGAGATGCAGTTGTCTGCTTTGAATCAGGGGAGAAGATTTGGCTGAGGACATAAAACAAATCAGAGGGAAGCCAAAAATATACTAATTAAGAGACAAAGGGGGAGCCCCATAAAGCACAGAATGCAGGTCTGAAATAGCAGTCAGTGACTTTGGTGGTAACTTGTTCAGAGAAGGTAAGTTGCACATAGCTGGGAGCATCTACACTCCATCACTCAGGGGCTATTTCACAGGTTTTGTTAGCTGTCCTCCTGAAGAGGAGTCTGCCATGTTTTGTTGGCTCCAGATGTCAGAATTAGGAGTTATAGGAAGGAGCTGCAAAGGTTAAATTTGGGCTTGATGTCAGGAAAAACTTGGTAATCATTAGAGCTATCCAAAAGTGGAATGAGTTGCCCTGGGAAGTGATAGATGATTTTCCCTCTTAATTAAGGTTTTAAAGCCCAAGAGGACCACAGGTTGGGTATATTGTAGAAAGGATTCTTTTTCAGGTATGGGTTGAACTAAATGGCCATGAATGTCCCATTCAGTTATGATATCCTATAATGCTTCCATATTTTGAAAAAAGACAAAGATGTAATGATAAGTGAGCTAAGTTAGGTGGTGGTGGTGGTGGTGGTGGTGGGTGTGTGTGTGTGTGTGTGTGTGTGTGTACACAATCGAATCTATCTAGACAGCACAGGCTTTCCTTACCCCCAATTTTTTTTTATCAGCCAGCCCCTACCTCACAGATGTCATGCACTATGAGAGCCAAGACTGGGTGAATGGAAGAGTATAGAAAACAGACTTCTTCTATCTGGGACTTTATATGCGATACTCACTTTACCATGGTCTTACAAGGTCCAAGAGTGGAGCAATCTATTTCTCCAACCAGGTGGCTAGAAAGGAAATTAGGCTCAGGGAAATCCTGCAGCTGTTTTATCCAAGACCCAGGGGGAAAGAAAGAGGGGGAATAAACCTGGCTTTGACTATCTGGCCCCTGTCTCATATGGTGAAAATGAGCTGTGGAGAATAATCCGGGTATGAACACTGGTGTGCATTCACTAGTTAAAATAGAGGTCTTAAGATGGCAGACCTCTTCTGGTTCAGCTGTAGCTGCTGCCATTTGGCCCTGGAGAGCCAAATGCCCATAGTCACTGGTCATTTGTGAAGCAAGTCCTCCCAGCTCCTCCGGGTTAGTAACCGACTTAGTCATCTGGAAAAAGAAAACAAGCAGAACACACAAACACACAGATAAAAAATGCACAAGAATAATGGGTTAATACCACTTGGAAGCCAAATGACCTTCTTTTTTAACCCTGCAACAGGTGCATTAGGGTTAGGGTTTTTGCAGATAACTGTGTGCAAAGCCAAACCCAGACAGACATGCTTTGTTTACCTTCCCTCTACCTCACTGCTGCTCTCCCCTTGGGCTGGCAGACACAGGGCTGGGGGAGGCTGCACAGGTAGCATGCTCAGCATTGAGAATGTGCAAAGAGAACAGGCCAGGCTTTCCGTCTCTTCAGCACAACCCGCACGGCCTGGCTTGGCTCAAGGGCAACACAACTATGGTCAGCAGCAGCCAGCTAGCTTCTCCTGCCAGCCCAGTAACACAAGGTGGAAATCCATACTCAGAGCAATGTGCAAGGGAATGTATGGGCACATGCTAAACACTCATTTCCTTCTCTCCCCCTTATCCTCTCCCCCAGCCATCAGTGAGTGGCTGGTCCACTATTTCCTCAATTCTAGAAGCGTCCGAACTTGTTAGTGTTAGGCTGGTTGCTTTTCCATAGGAATAATGGGAGAAGAGCACAGGGCTAGGCTAGCTATGGACCTAGATCAACGTCCATGAGCCCAGTGGTCATGCTGGGCATGAGAAACGAAGGGGTGAGAATCGAAACACTGGAAAATAGGACAAATAAGTGTTCTGGGGGGACTCCAAACCTAAAATAGTTCTAGGCAGGAGAATCGGGGCGAAATAAAATTTCTGACATGAATTAAGGAGAGAGCTTAAAGCAGCAAACCAAAATGGTCAAATTCCACTGCTTTGCATCAAGAAGAGTAAGAATTCTCTTCCACGTTACTTTTGTTATAGGAAAACTTCATTACAATTTGTTCAGCTTCAGTGAGTTTCTAGTTACTCCCCTCTCAAATTCCTTTTATTTCCCCCCAAATATTTAGTAATACCTCCCAGAAATGACCTTTTATTCCCCTTTCCAGAAGGAAAAGTTGCTTTCCCCTACATTCTTTTTTCCCCTCTTAGTTTTAGAGATGACAGCCATCTTCCTGTGGTATAAATAATAAAACCCTTAAGCAAGAGAAGCTGTACAGGATTCTCCATGTGGAGCTTAACATATGTTTATACAAAAAGGATTGCTAGGTTTCAGACCTACTATGTGGGTCACCAGGAAATGAACATTAGACCCAAAATGGAACAAGGAGAGCCAAAGAGTTGCTTCATTTCTGTTTGCATCAAAATGAAACAATGACTTGGAGGTTAACCCTAAGGAATGTGGCTATAATTTTCTGCAAACTCAAAGGATTTGCACCAGCTGTCTCATACGTGGGGATTATGCATAAAACTAGGGCTTCATCAAGAGCATAGATATTAAGATTAAGTCAAGTCAGCATGGCACTTTGGCCAGGGAGATACTGCCAGGACACTAGGAGAACTGACAAAACCCTATAACTAGTTAGCAAAACTAATTCCCTTAGTTTGTTATGCTTCTCTCCAAAACTCAAGCTTGAGAACCGTCTGATTCAATCCATATTCTGTCAAATACATCGCTCCCATGAGAATCACCACCACCTCTGGCACTGATTCCCAAATGTTTTCCATTATGTTAGGATGAACGCTGCCACTCTTTCCCACTGTAAGAAAAAAAAAGAACAGCACCATGCTATAGACCAGGCAGGGTTGTGAACTGAGCAGCCAGTGGGAGGGGAAAGACTTTGTCGGTCTTAGGTCAGCCCCTAGTGGACAGATGTTCACATGACAAAGTCTTTTGGATATGAGACCTTGGACCTTATGGAAGACCAAGGCTCAGTTAAGAGAATGACTTGGGTCTGGCTACAAAAAGATGCTGGATGCCCAAGGGTGGTCTTATGTATCAAAAAAATAAAAGGGTATCTGATAGATATTACTGACTTCATGTAACTTAAACCCAACATCCAGATTGTCATATCTTCATTGCTTTCTCTGCATATAGTCTTATTTTATTTTATTTAAATAGTAGTCATTTATCTTTTATAAAACCAAGTCTACTTTTATGAAACCATTATTTATTAGGCCATTCAGCTGTCCTTTATCTAAGGAAATAGATGATTAAGTTCATCTTGAGTTTAGTTCTAGGCCAAGTTTCATCTCAACAGATATGTTTTGTCTTGTCAAAAACAAAAAAATAAAACTATGTATACAAAGTTTTCCATTTCTGCTTTAGCTGATCAAAAAAAAACTACAATAAAATTTATTCCATAATAAAATTAATGTGCTTAATTCAGATTTCTTCTGTACTTAATTTCCCTTTCTTCTTCTCTCTGCTAGGCACATAGCATGCCTAATAAATAATAAATAAATGCTTGCTGACTTTTTCCATTTTCCTTCCCTTGTTCACCTAACTTTCTCTCCTTTCCACGACTATACCAAAGTTTTCTTTAATCCTGG
Source organism: Potorous gilbertii (assembly GCA_028658325.1). Taxonomy (NCBI): domain Eukaryota; kingdom Metazoa; phylum Chordata; class Mammalia; order Diprotodontia; family Potoroidae; genus Potorous; species Potorous gilbertii. Next base: position 576,585,230 of record CM053769.1, on the reverse strand, counting down.
TTTGGATAATGTGTTTCCACACAGGGTCAACTCTAAAGTGTCAAACTCACAGGGCTGGGACTGCTCATGAAACTCCTAACTGGGAGTGCATGTGGCCCGAAACATTAAGATGTTTAGCAAAATACATAAAAATTCAACATAGACAATATTAAATTGTGGATTTCTAAGTCAATATGTGGCACACAGGGATTCTATTGGAGTTTGACACCACTTTTAGAGAGCATCAACTAGCTAGAAAAACAACAAATATCTGTTCAAACTGTATTTTTGCTGGTTTAGCCAAAAAAGAAAAAGAAAAGAAGAAAAGCAACAAATAACCCGGAGAAACACATTCTGTCTGCCTTCCCAAGAGGGAAGCAGGCTTTGGTGACTGTGTGGTAAAGAGTAGGGAATTAAAAATACACAAATCCAACAGTGCTTGGGGATGTACCTTCTCCACTTACCATTTCTTGTGCAGTTACAGCAATGGCTTTGGAATATTTCACGACTGTTGTCTGGTAGTCAACAAAATTTCCCTTTGGTTCTGGAGGAGTGCCTTCATCCAGCTAGAGTGAGGGGAAAGTAATTTAACGTAATAATTATCAACATTATGAGAAAATTTTATTTCTGTTAGGACACGGAGTTATAGAATCATAGCACGATGCCCTAAATGGAACCCTAAGGGACCCTAATAGTCTTATTACCAACTGCATGAGAATGAGGCTCAGCTTGTACAAGGATACATGGAATGTGCAAAGGGAGATACTGAAGATAATGAGATATTTAAGTAATATCCCTTCCTGCAAAGATCTAATGGTCTCCTTGGTATTAAATGTTTCAGGGACAGGACAAAAAAAGCCAGTGAAAAAGAGAGGTTAGAGAGGTAGAGGAAGGACTACATTTATGAATATTATAGACCCCAAGGGAAAGTCAATATAAGTGAGGAAAAGGTGTGGTCAAATTATGGATGGCCTTGGAATACTAGGCAAAAGAAGACAGATTTGGCATGCTGGGCAGTGTGGGGAGGAGGGGAATCGTAGGGTCGGGGAGTAACATGATGTGAGGCATGTTTTCAGATAATTTGGCATCTGTGTGCAGGATGGGTTTGATGCAGGAAGAAAGAGGAAGCTAAAAAAGCATTTAGGAGCATGTTAGATAGAAGGCATTAATCGGTGCGATTATTAATTGAAGAATTAAAAATGACAGTAAAGAACACTGCAAACGTGTGGTACAATATAGAGTATATGTGATCATCATCACTTCTTAGAATGTCATCATTGCTGATGTCATCAATATCAACTCCAGCTGGACCATCCATCTCCTTACCAAAAAATGGAGACATGGTCAAATAGTTCTATCGCTGACTCCTTGCAATGTGTGAAGAATAATAGATGAGGCCAATGCAACTGGACCACTCAGAGTGGAGATAACAACATAGCAATGGAATTGCTTACATCATTAAAGGCTGAAATATGAAGGTTATCCTAAATATAAATTTAATTATAAATTATATAAATATAGAAATTATATAATATAAATATATAAATATAATTACATATAAATATTAAAGGTCCAGTGATATCCATTTAATAAGAAAATAGCAGCATCAGGTTCCATCCTTCCTCCCTTCCTTAAAAAAAAAATAGAAATTCATGCGACATTCTGGAATTAAATCCCTAGATTTCCATAAATAAAATGCCTCAAATGACACATATACATATGTGTATGTCTACATATATATGTATTATATATGTATGTGTGTACATCTATCTATCTACCTATCTATCTATCTATCTATCCACCTATCTATCTATCTATCTTTCCTTTGACTATGTCTATCCAATCAGTTTCCAAAATTCAATAATCCTACAGAGTAGAGGGCAAGGCCTTCCTTTATGAACATTACAAGTCTGAGGGACACCAAAAGTCACCCCCTCCTTTAATCTGCACAACTAAGGAATGAAATTACCATAATTAAAGCCAGCCATTTGGGTTAAGGCTTCATGTCCTCAGCAGGTCTCATTTATATGCCAATATTACCCTGACTTAACCAGTGGGCACCAGGCAAGATTCTGAGACCTGATAATGTTCAAACTCAGGAAGAAAATGTTGGCCCAGCAGACCATAATCTAAAGAAGTACGGTCGATCAACGGTTTGAGTCCTTTGCTAGAATCAATGTCAGACACTGCAAAAATTTCTAAGTTCACATGTTGTCAAGCTGGCCATTATTATATTTTAAAAACTGATTCCTTTTTTTTTTTTTTTACAAAGCAAGATAAACTTGAGCTTTTATGACGCTATAAAACATTGACAAAAACTCCTTTTTTCCTTACAAGTGTCCACATTTCCTTACAATATTACTCTTTGAAAGGATTCGCTTATACTGATGTTGGTAGAAGTTGCTTGGTTGCTCTTTTCCAGTGAAAAGCTAGCTTTAAGCGCACCCGGGGAAACCAGCAAACATCTGTGATAACATTAGCATGTCCTAGTCCAATGATGTCAGGTAAAATCAGACTTCCCCCAAGCTTGCTGGTTACTCCCTCATTCTTTCAGGGAGTCCTGGGTCCATAAAAAAGGTAATATATTTCTGACATTAGGTACTGAATTAGATTACTAAAGAAGGGCTCAGTCAAATAGACTGATTCAGCTAGATAAGACTCTGAAGTTATGAAAATATTTAAATTATTTCTTTTTCATTTCTCAGAAACTTATGAAATCTTTTTTTTAATCACTGGAGAGAGGCCAAAGTTTGGAATCTCAGGGGTTTGATAAAGAAATAAATAGATATTTAATGCTACATTCTTCTATGCCATTCCAAGATATATACATGGTATATAGGATGCTGACAGTGTTCAGTCACATGGAAAGCCTCTCAGAGCACTCAGGGCCCCTGGGAAGAAAAATATTATACTCAATTTTTGCAAAACTGAACAACTGTAAAGCAAGAGCCCAACATCAAATTCCAGAAAGCAAATGAGTGCTTTGACAAGGCATCCAGGTGAGGTCCTCAAAGGGAATCACAACACCCTAGTTCAAGCTTATTACTTTGTCTGAACTACAAGGAATAATTAATGCAAAATGTTTAAAGATAATTATTCTAATTACGGTGCTCTCTCGTTTCAGGGTACACCCACTTTTTGATACAATAGCAACAAATCTTCTCCAAATTAGCAATTAATGACCACTTATTATCCCAAAAACCTTATTAACACACTCACATTGGATGTTTCAAGACAAGACTTCCATTAGGGTCACCTAAATTCCTTGGGTATGATATCAAATGATGGTAATTAAATGTAGATGAAGAATTGTTAGGACTATTGAATGTCAACCTGATACAACCATGCAAATGCTACCTTCTGGGATTCAGCAGGAGACAAGCTGTTGTGAGTCTCTGAATATATTCTCCACCTAACTACCAACTCAATTATCACCATTTTTCCTTATGGAGGATATAGTGATCCACTGGAAAAAGATGAAGAATGTGTTTACAGAAGGAAAAATGAGCTGCCTATTGGATATGTGATCTGAAAACAATAACACCGAGTGGCAGTCAGCAATGAGAAACTGGAAATCTCCAAAGGAAACGTGTCCGAGGATAAGAAATACAAGGGAAGTTAATGAGAATATTATGTATATTTATACAGTGTTTAGTATATGCCAAGCACTATCCTAAGTGCTTAAAAATATTATCATAGTTGATCATTGTAACACCCCTGGGAAATAGGTACTATGCTATTACCCCCATTTTACAGTTGAAGAAACTGAGAAAAATGGAGGTTAAATGAACTGCCCAAGGTAATACACCTAATGTGTGTCTTGAAGCTGGATCTGAACTTTACTGCTGTGGTTTTTTAGTTGTTTCAATCATGTCTAACTCTTTGTGACCCCATTCTGGGTATTTTTTTTTTTGGCAAAGACATTGGAGTGGTTTGCCATTTCTTTCTCCTGCTCATTTTACAAATAAGGAAACTGAAGGGTAGTTAAATGACTTGCCCAGGGTCACACAGCTAGTAAGTGTCTGAGGCTGGATTTGAATGTAGGGCTTCTAATTTCAGGCCCAGAGTGTATCCACTGTGCCACCTAGCTGTCTCAAATCAAGAATCAAGAAAGTATGATGAGGGGCAGCTCACTGGTACAATGGATGGAGCACTAGCCCTGGAATCAGGAGGACCTGAGTTCAAATGTAACCTCAGACACTTGTGACCCTGGGTAAGTTACTTAATTCTGACTGCACTGTTAAAAAGAAAAAAAAAAGAAAGAAAAAGAAAGGATGATGAGTTAGCTTCTAGAGAGAAAAGGAACCCACCTTGCTCATGGCCTCTGCAATGGCATCCACCATTCCTCCCACCATTCCAACTTCACTGGCAGCTTCATTCAAGGTGACCATAATATCATCAACTGCTTCCTTCATCAGCTGGGCAGCCTCTGTGATGGCATCATGGGTGTGCTGTGCCTAGGAACAGAAGGACAAAATGGTGTTTAGATATCTTCTCTAAGAACAGCCTCAAGGATCATAAGTCTTAAGTTCATAGTAATCTCTAAGGTCTCTTCCAGTTCTAATTCTACAATCCTATGAACTTAAGTTGTGTCCAACTCTTCGTGACCCTGTGGAACACACAGCATGACAATAGTGTCCATGGGAAAAGATACTGGAGTGGTTCACCATTTCTTTCTCCAGTAGATTAACACAAGTGACTTACCCAGGATCACATAGCTAGTAAATGTATGAGGCTGGATCTGCTGGGCCTGACTCCAAGCCTAGCACTCTATCCATTGAGTTGTCTACCTGGGTTCAGATCCTGACTCTCCCTTATTATTTGTGGACACATCATTCTGAACCTTAGTTTTTTTATCTGTATAATAAGAAGATTAGGTTACATGATCTCAAAATTCCCTTCCAGCTCTAAATCTATAATGTATGCTTCTTTTAATAAAGACAAGAGCTGCTGCATGAAGAGGTACTTGTAAGGATTAAATGAGGGCATATCTGTATAGTGCTTCACATATTGTGTCTGTTACATATCTGAAAAATGCTTTTCCTTTTCCATCTAAAAATAATAAAATCTAAGGACCAGAGTGAATGAGGCTGAGATTTATGTAGCAATGGAAGGGTCCTTGGTTCAAGAACCACTAGAATCCAGGGAAGAACTTGGATCTTGGCTGGTATACTAGCCCTGAATGGTTCTTAGTATCCGAGAGGCATGAATCACATAGCCCCAGGTATAATTATACCCAAGATGATTTGAGCTAGCATATGCATTTGACTACTGATCAATAGATTAATATTGACTAATGTTTATGTTCATGATTAATATTCTTGTTGAAGTGCCTGAGAGGTCTCGGCACAAACAGAGATGGCAAGCAGAGGCACCACTCTGTAATCTGATAAGGGATGTAACCTAAAGCAGGGATAAAACAAACCAAGTCATCTTCTAATGTCTCACTGTGGTGTAGTGGTTCCATAGAGTAGGATAAGCTTTGATAGCTGCACAACCATGCTAAAACAGGTTACCTAAGCCACAGATTTCATATTTGTCAAATGAGGACCAGCCAAGTTAAGTTCCAAGAGATCCATCACTAGAAAGTCAGCTTGAAGTGACCAATTACTTTTGGCTATAGAGATTCACAAATACTATCTTGCTAAAGTATAAAGGGGGAACAATCTACTTTGTGGAGGTATAAAATGAGGGATACTTGGAATATTAAAGAAATAGAATGTGTTACTGATGCTTAGGGTGGGGAACCTGTAGTCTCAAGGCCACAGGTGGCCTTCTAGGTCCTTGGGTGTGGTCATTAGACTGAGTCCAAGGTTTACAGAACAAATACTTTTATCAAGGGGATTTGTTTTGTGAAGTTTGGATTCAAACAGCCACATGTGAGGACCTAACTTTAGAATGATAATCAATGAAAAAATGGATTTTTCTGAAAATTCATATAACAAATTGCTTTCCTGGGACATATCTATTTTATGAGAAGTCCTTCTGTATTTACACACAAATAACTGTGAGGTTCCTCATTTTTCAATCATCTGAAAATATCAGGGTTTGTGTCCTTACTCTGTATCATCAGAGATATCGTTTTTTTAAAAGGCACTGAATTAAATGAAACAAATTCATATTGGAAGAGCTACATTTTATGATTAGTACTTATTAACAGCACCAAAGGAGAAAGACTTGTGTGTTTAAATAACACCTCTTGGGGAAGATTTTCCAAATGCATTACCAATAATAATTTGCCCCCTATTTATGGGGAAATGAACGACAATCTTGCACAGGACCTATACTTGAATAACTGCTTAGAACTGGGAACACAGTACAAGACTTTGAGGTCAGTGGCCTGACTGCTGTCACTTTATTCCAGTCTGATGAGATGAGGGTGGAAGGTTCTCCAGCAAGAACCAGGAGCAGTACCAGCTTTCCCAAAAGAATGGGGGTTCCTTATTCACAAAAGCAATTTCCTCAGTCTATGGAGTTATTGAAAATATTATGCAGTTAAGGAAGCCAATTTAAATACAGTATTACATAGTAAATCTCAAAGCTGGGACTCGATTCCAGGTCCTCAGACTTGAAGCCCAATGACCCTTCTACTATGCCCAACCTCCTCTTCTAAGATTTGTTCTCACACTAAGCTAATTTGGATAACATTTTTGGTTACCTTTTAAAAAAAAAACCAGTATTTATTTATTTTTAGTTTTCAAAATTCACTTCCATAAGGTTTTGAGTTTTAAATTTTCTCTCCCTCCCTATCCTTCCCTTTCCCCAAGAAGGTGTGTCATCTGATACAGGCTCTACTTATACATCTATATTAAACATATTATCACATTAGTTATGACGTAAAGAAGAATTAGAACTAATGGGAGGAACCATGAGAAAGAAGAAACAAAGCAACAAAAGAGAAGGAAAGCAAATAGTCTGTTTCCATCTGCAACGAGACGCCAAGGTTCCTTCTCTGGATGTGGATGGCATTTTCCATCATGAGTCTTTTGAAGTCGTCTTAGATCCTTGCATTGCTGAGAAGAGCTAAGTCTATTAAAGTCAGTAATTGCACAATGTGGCTGCTACTGTTTACAATATTCTCCTGGCTCTGCTCACTTCACTCAGCATCAGTTCACATAAACATTTCCAGGTTTTTCTGAAGTCTGCCTGCTCATCATTTCTTATAGCACAATAATATTCCGTCACAATCCTACCCCACAACTTGTTCAGCCACTCCCTAATTGATGGATATCCCTCAATTCCCAATTCTTGGCCACCACCAAAAGAGCTGCTATAAATATTTTTGTACATGTGGGTCCTTTTCCCATTTTTATTAACTGTTTTGATACAGACCTAGAAGTGCTATTGCTGGGTCACAGGGTATGCACAATTTTATAGCCCTTTGGGCATAGTTTGGATAACTTTTAAGTAAGGAACATTAGTTATAAAGGGAGAAAGAGTATAGCATAGTGGATAGAGGGCCTCATAATTAGAGAGACCTACCTTCAAATCTCACCTAGGACACATATTGACTGTGTGACCCTGGGCATGTCATGTAACATTTTTGTGTGCCACCTAAGTGTCTATAACTATAAATTGCAGAAGAGGTGTTCGCTGGCATTCATATAGGAGGCTTCCTCATTGGGAGTTCCCTGTGCTGATGAAATCATGTCCAGATGTCCCAAAAAGAGAACTGGGCAAAAGAATGCATGTAATTAGAACAGGACACAACCACTATCACTTCTAGAAAAGTAAACTTCAAAGCAGCATGACAAGTCAGCTAGGTGGCACAGAGGATAAACAGCAGGTTCTGGAGTGAGGAAAACTCTTCTCTGTGAGTTTAGATCTAGCCTCAGACACTTTACTAGATCTGTGACCCTGGCCAAGTCACTTAACCTATTTGCCTCAGTTTCCTTATCTGTAAAATGAGCTGGAAAAGGAAGGGGCAAACCAGCTCAGTACCTTTGCCAAGAAAACAAGTGGGGTCCTGAAGAGTTAGACACAACAGAAACAACTGAACACACGCAGGATGACAATGTTATAGCTCTTTTTCAAGGAGGGCACCTTCACAGACTCATGGTCTAGATGCCTCAATTCTCTGAAATTCACCTAGTGTTGCTCTCTTTCCATGTGAATAAAAATTAAACTGTACTCAAACACTGGAATAGCCTTGATGACTTAGAAATATGGTTTTCATAGATTTAAAATTGGAAGGGAACTCAAGACTACCTATTTCAACCTCTTTATTTTACATATGATGAACCTGAGGCCCTGAGAGGTTGAATGGTTAGCCACAGAGAATAAGTAGGCATCTCAGGTAAGACTTGAACCCAGGGCCTTTGACACCAGAACCAGTACTCCTTCCCTTTTACTATACTGATTACTTACCAATAAGAAAACAGAAATGCTAATTGACTGAAGTTACTCAACTAAAAGAAATGAATAGTTCAAGAAAAGAGGTTATTAAAACATCCAGAACTTATTTTGCTCTCAAAAATAATTTGCAGGCATGGGAATCAAGAATGATTTCCTCAAATGTGACAAATAATGAGGTATGAAATGTGATAACATTGGATGGCTTTGCTCAGGATGCCTGTCAGTGTACATAACACTCACAAGGACAGACTGATAAACTGGTAACTTAGGGTGATATTTCATCTCCATGAACTAGACCACAAGGCTCAATAAGGGTAAAACAGAATCCATATTTTACTGTGATGCAAAAAATCCTACTGCACTCATTCCACCTGAGGAAAAAAAATATTCCATAAATTTACTTATAAATTGAAGGGCAGAAAGCAGGACAGAGAGCCTGTATATTTGATTTTGGAGCTCTCAAAACATTCAAAATGAGAAGGATGCCTGCAACATCAATGATGCCAACAATCCTACATGTCTGTATCAAAACAAAACTAAATGAAACTCCCACTAGAAATAATATTTGTACTCCCACACGGGCCAAAAGGCAGGGCCTTTAAAAACGATCAGATGCATGAAGTTTGGTATGCAGATGGCCAAATCCAAGAATATACTCACAGAATCTCCTAAGTGGAAGGGACCTCAATTTTAATTCCTTCTCTGATGCTTATTAGCTGAATGACCCTGGGCAAATTACCTACCCTCTCTGGGCCTCAGTTTCCTCAGCTGTAAATAAGAGCACTGGATAAGACAGTTTTTGAGGTGCTTTCAAGCTCTAGTTCTATGATCCTATTCCTTGATTAGTGGCTATCCAGCCTCAGTGATAGAGAATCCAGTAACTGCCAAGGCAGCCCACATTCACCTATGGACAACTGTGATGCTAAGAAGTTTCTCCTCACATTGAGCTGTAATCTGTCTTTCTACAACTTTCATTCAATGCTCTTAGCTCTGTTTTCTAGGGTTAATCAGAAAAAAAAATCTAATTCCTCTTATATATGACAACCTTTCAAATACCTAAAGATACCTGCCATGTCTGCTTTTTACCAGGCTAAACAGTGTTAGTTTCTATATTCTCATATGGAATGGCTTGTAGGCCTTTCACCATCCTCTTTGTCCTATTGAAGACATGCTCCAGATTATTAATATTCTCAATCAAATGAAGCATCCAGGAGTGAACACAGTCCTCTAGATGTAGGCCGAGGAGAACAGGACTCCCATGTCCCCCAGTCCGAACACTGTGCCTACCTCACAACCTAGTACCATAAGGCATTAGCCTATAAAATCCACTGACAAATCTTTTTCACAGGAGCCACTGTCTAACCATAACCCTCTTCTACTTCTGAATTTATTTTTAATCCATATTTAGAACTCTACATTTATCCCTGTTAGATTTCCTTGTATTTTCAGCCTTTTTTTTTAGCTCCTGTCACCTAATACTTCTTTAGCTATATATAGCACACAAATCTGAAACCTCAAAATAAATATATTGTATTCTTCCTCCAAGTGACACCCCAAGAAACATACACCATCCTCTACTGTAGTCAGGTTGACTTCCTCAGTATCCCAGAAATGGGCTCTATTCATTCCTTTCTCTATGATTTCCTATTTGTTTTTCCAGTCACTTAAAAGACTTCCTTTCTGCCTATGGAGCCTTTAAGACCCAGCTCGAGGAAGATATCCTCTAGGTTCTTCCTGGTTGCTCTACCACTTTTCAATGACAGCCCTCTCCTAGGGACCACCATGGCATCTCTGGTGTCTCTGTCACAAAATTTAGAATGGACATGATGTAGTTTTGCTCTGTATGATTCATGCCTGTGTCACATAGCTTAGCTTTTCCTCTCCAGGTACACTGTAACCTCCTTAGGAGGAGTGACCTATGCTATGTTTTTTCAGCATCTTCTAAAATGCCTGGCATAGCTCAGCTGGACCGCAAGGACAAACTTCCTAATACATAAATAAAGCTACCCCAAGTGCAATAGACTGCCTTTGGGTTGTGCATTTCCCTCACGGTGGAGATTTTTAAAGCTGAATGACCGCTTATCACCTCTGTCAGAGTTCAGTCATGTCTGACTTTTCGTGACCTTGTTCGGGGTTTTCTTGGCAAAGATACTGGCATGGTTAGCCATTTTCTTTTGCAGTTCATTTTACAGATGAGGAAAATGAGGCAAACAGGGTGAAGTGACTTGCCCAGGGGGACACAACTAGTAAGTATCTGAAGCCAAATTTGAACTCAGATCTTCCTGATTCCAAGCCCTGCTCCATTCACTGTGCCACTCAGCTGGTAAAGAGGAGATTCCTTTTAAGGTCCTGATGTGTCTACTGCTACTACTCCTACTGCTGCTGTATCACCACCATACTATTACTTTTGCTGCTGCTACTACTAACTAGTTCATATTTATATACTTTAAGATTTAAATAGATCTTAAAACATATGGTCTCAATCCTCACAACAACTATATGCAGAAGGTATCTTTATTATCCCATGTTATAAGTGAGTAAACTGGGGAATATCTAGGTAAAGTAAATTTTCTGGGGTCATACAGCTAGTTCAAATTTGAACTCAGGTTTTCCTGACTCTTAAGTCCAACATTACATCACTTAGCTGCCCAGTATTCCTAGATGGTAAACAGTCTTTCAGCTCTCTCTTCCTGTGGGATTGTATTTCCAATCCATTTTTCATAATATCCCCAAATTAGTGTTATTGATGAACTTAGTTATTCTTATGCTCATTAGCATTTCCTAGTGTCTTTTTCCTCATTCAGTAAAATTAAAGCTTTTTTACATGGCATTTATGTTTTTACATGGCATTTTACATGGCATTATTACAAGGTTATTATGTAAAAAGCTCTCAAAATACCTCTGAAGTTTGTAGGGTGTAGTGTCTAAGACAAGCGTCACATCAGATCTAGTCAGACTCACCTGATTTTGGAAGATCATCTCTTCTGTTTCCTTCCCTTTCCACTCCCCATCAGTATGGACGTACTAAGCACATCTACAGTTTGCTAGATGCTCAGAAGGAAAGGAAACAGACACACAGAGTTTCCTTGACTACCTTCCCTAGGGTCAATGTCCTGAGCGAAACATATAATGACACATTTGTATCAGAGAAGTCTCCAAGGAATGCCAACAGTGTAACCGCATCCTTTCCAAATCCCAGAGGTTACCTGGGTCTGCCTTCTGAAGGACAAGAACACTGCTACAATGTTTTGTAATCATAACTATCCTTCTTAAGTCCCTCTATTATATACTCTCTCCACATTCCCACAGAGGCTGAGGAATAAAACTCAGTGTTGTTCTTGCAAAGTACTAATGTAATACATTTCTTATCCTCATTATAGGTGACCAGGAGGCTGTCAATTAAGCTGCTCCCCACCAAAGGAGGTTGTTGAGGTCACTCTGGGTGTTACGTGTGATCCTCCCTAATAAATAATGGTGCATATGTTTTATAGAATAATTCCTATATATGGTACTTGATCAAATAATACTGTAATTTTTACTTCTGACAGCATCATGATTGTCTCACACCCATGTGATTTCTCAACTTCACCTACAGAGGGGACAAATCATTCTTGCTATAGTCATGTGTCTTTGAGGGAACATACTGGCTTGAGATATGCAACATGAAAAAAGGGCTAAAATTTCTAGGTTCTTTGTAAACCTGTTCTAAGTATCTATCATTTAAAAGCCTGAATAGCAAGAGAAAAACATGATCTTCTGAAATTTGGGGTCTGTATTCCCACAATGGAAACTCTGTTCTCTGTCAGTCTCCTTGGATTCTGTGCTTGACTTAATGCCTGATGGGTGGCCCTGACTCACTTTTGCAGGTGTTTTCCCCAGTTCTGCAAGTCTAACATTTGTTGTGTCTCTGGTACATCTGCCAGAACATATATGATGAGAAGACACAGGCTACCTGAAAGGGTGAGGATATGAGCTTTCTTGGCAAACTCTGCCATCATTAGGAACAAGACCCCATTCTGCTGCAAATCTCTAGACTAACAAAAGAAGTCATGCTTAACATCTTGGTTTGCTCATTCTACATGTCATACCACCTGTGTGTGATAGCAGAGGTAAGCAATAAATCAATCTCTAATTTATTTTAAAACTCTTTTTAGTACTTGGCAGTGAATGGGGGCCTCTATCTGAAGCAACCTGAATGAGAAATCCATACAAAGAGATGTTGTTGTTGAGTTGTTTTCAGTTGTGTCCAATTCTTTGTGACCCCATTTGAGGTTTTCTTGACAAAGATCCTGGAGTGGTTTGCCATTTCCTACTCTGGCTCACTTGACAGATAAAGAAACTGAGGCAAACAGGGTTATGTGACTTGCTTCAGATCACATAGCTAGTAAATGTCTGAGGACAGGTTTGAACTCAAGAAGAAGATGAGTCTTCCTGGGTACAGGCCCAGCACTCTATCCACTGCACTACCTGGCTGCCCAGCAACCATTATACCATGAAGATAAAACTCATCAAAGCCAATTGAATTGTCAAAAGCACTTTGTGATTGGTGGGAAAAAGGGATTTCAGTTCTGACCTGCTATTTCTGACTGGAAGCCACAGCTGGGTGGTCCAGTAGATGGAGCTTTGAGTCAGAGTTCAAATGTAGCCCCACTTACAGGTTGTATGACCCTGGGCAAGCAATTTAACTTCTGTCTGGATCAGTTTCTTCAATTGTAATGTGGGAATAACAGTAGAATCTATCTCCCAGACTTGTTATGAGGATAAAATGAGACAATATTCATAAAGTATTTAACACAATGCTTGGTATGTAGTAGGTTCATTTAAATAAATATTTCTTTCTTTCATCCCTCAACAGCATCTCTCTAAGTCAGTGATATCAAACACAAATAGAAATTGATCCCTTGGGGCAGTATATTGACTTAAAAAACACAAATGAATATTATCTATGTTCTATTGTATTTTTATTTATTTTGTTAAACATACTCAGCAGTTTTCCTGGCTTCACTCAGACTGCATTCCCACCTGCAGGCCTCTGTTTGATAATTCTACCCTAAAATCTGGTCTCTAGAAAAAGTAATGAAAATTCCAGGGAGGAAGAGTATGGCCAGGAAATCACTCCAACTGTTGGAAGCCTTCTTTGTGCCCAACATTCCACTTTCATGACAACTTTCTTCTAGGCAAACATACTGTCAGCCATAAGTACTTTGACATGAACTGGCGATTAAGGAAAAAAAAACCACTGTCCCTAAAAAATGCAGGTACAAATATAACTTCTGGGAGAGGAACTTAACTCCTGAATAGCTCTTACCTATGATGGATGCATTTATAATCCAGACCACAACACAAATTCCAGTGAAGTAACCTGACTCCGATGGAAAACATCCTTCTCAAGGTCAAAAAAACAATCCATGCTAGGGAAGTCAAGTGAATATTTCCAAATCTATGGGATATGCTTTGGTTTGCACCAAGGGGAAAAAAATCAAAATATCATCTAAGTAGGAAAGAGCATGTTGATTAAGAGAATCCAACGGGGAAGCCATGGTGGCATGGGTAGAGAGCCAGCCTCCAACTCAGTAAAATCTAAGGATACAAGTTCCACCTCTGCTATATATGGGCTGAATGACCCTAGGCAAATTACTTAATTTCTCAGTGCCCTAGGAAGTTCTCTAAGACTTCAAGCTCAGCAAAGGCAGCAGTCTGTACTGTACTAAAAAAGCAATTAATGACTGTTGATTGATTGACTGGTAGAAGTTTTCTGGATGGGATTTCCCTCATTCAATGAAATCACAGTACTGACTGGTCCAAAAGGCTATGCCAACATTTCATTAAATGCTATGAGAAGCATAGAATTATGTATAACTAGAATGGTCATATCACATTTGAACGCCTGTCCAGTGATCTCCAAAACTAACTCCCAAACTCCAAAACTAGGCCCGATGGAAACTGAACACTAGTCTGAATTCAAGGGAAGAGCATAGGGATTACAGAAGGTAATTTCTCTCAGGCCTAAGTAGTCTAAACAAGGACCAGAAAAGTCCTTGTGGTTGGCTGAGAATATTGAATCAATTTCTTTTTGACAAATGTATGCCCATGAGGCCTACGATCACTCATTTAGTGAATAATTTTGTCCAGACAGAGAGGACAACCTCAGAGGGGGTGATCATAAACTTGCACTGGACTAATGACAAGTAAGTACTTGTGTTCAGTGGGGTTCCCTTCTATCTTCACCTAAGGGAAGTGACAATAACAGAAATTAGCTCCCTCTTGGGCCTACCACGACATCCCTGTTTGGGAATCTTGACTGCTACTTGATAGGGAGAGGAACTAGATTCAGAACTTCATTGTTAGAGAGAACTCCCGGATGGGGAAAACCCTTTTACCAATAAGGCTTGGCACCTTTTCTGCAATGTACAGTTGTGAGGTCAAGCAAAGTAGGATCTTTTGCTATGTTTGTTTTAGTATAATCAAGAAGTATAATGCCTCTATTTGAATGTGATTAAAGAATACTGTCCCCACACATTGACGGGCCTGCCCATCTAGGGAAGATAGATTACGGAAGTTATTTTGTAGAAGGGTCCCAAGTACCCTTTGCTTTTTCTACAGAGGCACTGGGACAGAGGGTCATGCCCTCTGGCTCTGAAAAGTATATAAATACACTTTGGTGCAGTTTTACTTTTGGGCTTAGTTCTTGGAAGAAGCTTGGTGTACCAGACAAGACTTTGGGAAGCCGCTAAGGATCTTCTCTCCCCTGCTTTGAAAACCCAGATGTCAGTGCTTCCCCTTCTGGTAACTATGGTCAAACACTTGGACCTGTCTGTTGATTTGTGATATATGCATTGATTATGGTTAGACAGAGGAAACCATGTCTGTTGATCTTTGATTTCTCTGTATTTTCTCTGAAATTCCGGATGCTGACTCTCCTGAACTCCTGAACCAGGTGAATGATAAATGTTCTTGGTTAAAGGAATGTTATATATGCTTGATTAAAGTGATTGTTAACCCTTTCCTTTTAGAGAAGCAGATCAAAGAACCTGTGATAGCAGGCCCCGCTGTGTATGTTGGGGTACTTACTGATACAATTGCTTAGAGCCCTGAGAGATAAAATGACTTATTGCATCCCCAATGTGTCAAAGGCAGCACTTAAAACCAGATCTTCCTGGCTCTTGGGGCAGCTCTTAATGCTCTATACCTCTAATTTGATTTGGCTCAAGCCAGGAGAAAACAAATAGCACCTTGTTTGCATTCATGCCTCTGAAACTCAGTCCAACAGAAATTAACCCCTCCCCTCTCAGAGAGTGACCTTCTACTTCAGGGAATGTACTTTTCATATGCTCTCCTCGCTTCAGGAAATAGAGTTCCCTAAAGCACCTTAATAATTAACATTTGGGGCTTCCCCTTTTGTTTTGGGCTGCGGTCCCCCCCCCCCCAAGTCAAGGGTTAGCCTCAATCTCAAGGTTAACAAGGGAGGAGAGCTGCCTTTTCCTTCCCCAGGCTCCTCAACAGGTTTCTCCTTCCAGATGAGAGATTCCAGCCTTGTTTTTTGTTTACCTCATTTCCTACGGCTTTAGCAGGCCATACTACTGAACTGAGTAGTCCACAACACCACCACTGCAGAAACAAAAAGCTTGATAGCCTCAGAAATGCCAAAGTCAGGGAGATCACGAAGGTCTTCTTGTTACTAAGTGATTTCCTTTCTTTCTTTTTTTAAATTTATTTTATTTTGAGCTCAAGAAATAAAACAAGAATTTCCATAACAAAGTGAAACAGAAAAACAACTGCACCTGAAATTGCAGATCCATTATGTACAATTTGCTATTTCTTTCAAATATACAACAAAGTTACCATGTTATTTCCTTTTTTTCCCTTTCCTCCTGCCATTCCAAAGTTTCAGATAGCTACTACTAGATACATATGTATATACATACATACACATATATACACTTACATATATGTCAGTTCTTTTTCTGGATTTAAATAGCAACTTTCTTCATTGGATCTTTGTGGTTAATTTGGGTATTTATTATAGTCACAATGATTTGGTTGCTTAAAGTTGTTCTTAAAATAATACTGCAACTACTGTATACAGTGTTCTCTCAGCTTTGTTCATTTCACTCTTCATTATTTTATGGAGGTCTCTCCACACTTTTCTAAAATAATTAAGCTCATCATTTCTTATATAGCAGAGTAATATCCTACCATGAACATATACCAGTTTGTTTAGTCATTCCCCATTGATAGGCCTCCCTGCAATTTCCAGTTCTTTGTACTACAAAGAGAGCAGCTATAAATAATTCAGAACATGCAGGTTCTTTTCCATTTTCCCTAATCAGCAGACAGACCCTACAGTGGTATTGCTGAGTCAAAGGTCTAGGCAGTTTAATAATTCTTTGGGCATAATTCCAAATATCTCTCCAAAATGGTTGGATTAGCTCACAGATCCACCAACAGTGAATTAATGTCCTAATTTTTCCACATTCCCTCCAACTTTCGTCACTTTCCATTTCTATCATTTTAACTACTCTGATAGATGTGATATGATAGCTCAAAGTTGTTTTAATTTGCATTTCTCAAATCAAGACTGAAGTAGAATCTTTTTTCATATGACTATAAATTGTTTTGATTTCTTCATCAGAAAACTGCCTGTTTATAACCTTTTACCATTTATCAATTGTGTCTCATATTCTTATAGACGTGACAAAGTTCTATATATTTTTGAGATATGAGACCTTTATCTGAGAATTATCTATAAAAATTCTTTTCCATTTTCTGCTTTCCTTCTGATCTTGGCTACATTTGTTTTATTTATACAAAACCTTTTTAATTTAATGTATTCAAAATTATCCATTTCACATCTCACAACAGTATCTCTTGTTTGCTCATAAATTATTCATAAGTCTGATAGGTAATATCTTCCATGTTCTTCAAATTTTCATGTAATGTCTCCCTTTATATCTAAGTCATGTACCCACTTGATCTTATCGTGGTAAATGGTATAGGATGGCATATATAGAATGGTATAGTGTATGTCTAATTTCTGCCAGACTGCTTTCCAACTTTCCCAACAATTTTTACCAAATGAATTCTTACTTCCCCAAACTAAAGTCTTTACATTTGTCAAACACTGGGTTACTATATTCATTTACTGTTTTAGATTGTATATCTACTCTGTTCCACTGATCTCCTGCTGTACTTCGCCAGCACCAAATCGTTTTGACAATTACTACCTTATAATATGTTTAAGATCTGGTTCTGCTACACATCCTTCTGTTACATTGTTCCCATTAGTTTCATTTTTATTCTTAATCTTTTGTTCTTCCAAATGAATTTTTTTCTAGCTCCATAAGTTAATTTTTTTTGTAATTTAATTGGGATGGAATTGAATATATATAGATTAATTTTGGTAAAATTGTCATTTTCATTATATTGGCCCTGCCTACCTATGAATAATTTATATTTCTCCATTTCTTTAAATCTGATTTTATCTATATACAATTTTTATGAATGGTTTTGTTCATACAGATCACAAGTTCGTTTGGGTAGGTGTATTTCCAGGTATTTTATACCATCTAGAATTATTTTAAATGGGGTATCTCTAGCTATATCTCTTCCTACAGAATCCTTTTAGTGATATATAGGAATGCTGACAATTTATGTGGGCTTGCTTTAGATCCAGCTACTTCACAGGGTTGTTGTACAGATCAAATGAGGTAACTTACACAAAGTTCTTTGCAAACCTTAAAATGCTATATAAATGTTACCACTTGTGAGGATGATGATGATGTTGATCTGATTTACTTCAAAAAAGCAAGGATTTGTTTATAACTAATTCACGCTAGCCCAGGAAGGTCAAGGTTTGCTCAGGAGTATAACTACTTACAGTACGGCCTTTCCAGGGGAGGTGTGCCAGGATGACAACATGCATGAGCCCATCTTACTGCAATACTGCCCTAGAAGTAACCCCTAGGTAGCTTGGGCAACTGCTCCTTCAAACTGTGCACCATATTTGCCTAGATTTCGAATGAGGTGGAGGGGTAAATTTCGTTATGCTAATAACCCCTTTAATCCCTTGGCTCCTTCCCTCTTAGGACAGAAACTGAAATGGCTGTGCCCTACAAGAGAAAAATCTAAGGGTGATGTTGGAAGACTTTATCACAGAAATCCCCTTAATAATAAGACACACACAAGACTGGATCCTACAAGAGAAAAACCTTAGGGTGTTTTTGGAAGACTTTATCACAGAAATTCCCTTAATAATAAGACACACACACACACACACACACACACACAGACACACACACACAGACACACACACACCCTTACTCCAAATACCTTCCAAAGAGTGATTCTTTTTCTGGGGGTGTCTGTACACCCAAACCCCATACTCATCTTCAAAAGGCACAGTCACAATTGGCTATAACTATTGGTGCTGCATTCTACTCTTACTTATCCTGAAATCACCATCCCCATCCGCATAGAAGTGCCTGACCAATTAACAGTAGTATGAATGCCACGTGCATAGCATAGTATGGTAGCAGAATCCAGCAGTTTGGTTCAATGATGACCTCTGAAAGAGCGCTGACTTGACTCAGGAGACTGTCTCCCATTGCCCCTGGCCAGGGTGCTGATGTCCAGTTTGTTGTAACCATGTTTTACTCTTTCCCCTGTATTGACCAAATTTATATCTAGCAAAATCAGGCTATGCTTAGTTCCCCAAACAAGCCCTACATTTCATTCTTCTCTTTCATGAATGGAATAACTTCCCTGCTGCCTAATCCTGTAGTAGTCATAACCATCCTTTAGAGACCAATTCAAATGTCACCTTCTCTCTAACCCTTCCTAATCCTGCCACCAGGAAAAACTTTCCCCTTCTGACCTTACAACATATCTTGTTTTGAAGGACTCCAATGCATATATCAAGTGACATTGTCAATTATAGTTATGTTTGCATTATCATCTACTATGAGACTGTATGTTCCATGTGGGCAGGGAGCACTTTTTCTTCAAATTCAGCATCCTCTTCCCTCTACCTTCAGTGATGAGGATACTTATGTTCTCCCTATGTCTAGTCCTTAATAAACCTTTTATGAATGAATTAATGAACAGTAGATGCTCTATTAACATTAAAGAAAGGTTCCTTGTTATTGCATTCCACAGCACAAAGTAAAACACATTAAGATTCTGTTCAATTTGTAGACTAAATTATATTTTAAAGGTAAATGAAGCCTATTGGTTTCTCTTTAGTACTGTACCTAGTAGAGCTGGGCAGAGCTAGCCCTGGGGCATAGCATACAGGAAGACGTTTCAAAGAGGCAGATCTCAGTTCAATTTTTTTAAAGTCTCTAAAAACTAGAGCTGTTCATCAAATAAAGTAGGCTGCCTCATGAGGCATTTATGTATTTATTCAAAATCAATTTATTACACACTTGGTATATGGAAAGCAATATACAAGAAGTCAGAGGAAATACAAATAAAATTAAAGCCGAGTCCCAGTCCTCATGGATCTTATGATTTATGAGGAATATAATCCACGAACAACATACTACCCATAAAGCAAGCTATGCCAAATGCATAAATGAAGCATGAAGATTTATACTAAGCTCAGAGAAAGATTACTTCTACCTGAGGGGGTGGGTAGAGAGAGTAATAAAGAAATGAGGAAATGGACTTAGTCTTGACTAATGAATAGAATTTTAACAGGTAGACATGGGCCTGGAGGCCCAAGAAAGAAGGGTTGCACTTAAAGGCAAATCTAAGTGCAGAGAGAAGACCTAGCAAAGGTACAGAAGAAGGAAAATTCTGGACATGGTAGTCAACCTGGGATGGGATAGAGGGAAAAACTGTGAAATAAGGACAGAAAGGCAATGAGGCAGTAAGTTATAGAAAAACTAGGTGGCTGCACCTGGAGTCAGGAAGACTCATGCTTCTAAGTTCAAATCTGATCCGACATTTACCGTGTGACCCTGGGCAAATCACTTCACCCTGTTTGTCTTTATAAAGTGAACTGGAGAAGGAAATGGCAAACCACTGTAGTATCTTTGCCAAGAAAACCTTCAGTGGGGTCACAAAGAGTCAGAAATAACTAAAAAGTTGGTAGAAGGTCTTGGATATGTGATTAAACCATTTAGAATTTATACTTCAGTCCACAGAAGTATTCAGGCAGAGGCCAGGGATCTGATTCCTATTCTGCCGTTCAACGAGTTTCTAATTCTACATTGTTTAATTTCTGTTGGCTTCATTTCTTAAGGTCTTAGAATCCTCTTGCCAGGTGTAGACTGAACTCAGTGGTCAGTGTCACAGCAGTGTGAACAAAGACACTGATGGCCCCAGAATTTCAGCAGCATGAGAAACCAGGACCTCAACTTGCCCCAACTGCCTGTCCCTGGGACTTTCGCCAACCAATCACCATATGCTCTCAAAACCAAAGAGTTAATTCTTTTCTTTATGAGGGGAAAAGTAGAAAGCAGGCTAGAGATGGAATCAGAAGAAAATAGGTTTTTGCCTCCTCTACTTTCCTAGCTGTATGACCCATAGGCAAATCCTTTCAATTCTCTAGTTCCCAGTTTCCTCATATGTAAAATGGAGACAACTGCATCATGTGCCTTGATGATTATTGCGGAGAATGTGCTTTATATTCCTTAAAGCATCATATAAATATGTGCTATTATTAGGGTGCTATAGGAGGGACTCCTATAATGAAGTGTGAAAGGATTGACCTTTGGGCTCTAAGGGACTGACGTATGAGGTTCCTTCCAACATTAAGATTCTAAAAATTTATATTTTTCTCTTTGGTCATTTCTTTCACCAAATACTGATGTTCTCTGCTATTTAGACAATTTTTACTTGTTTCAAAAGGATGAGGAGAAGGTGGATAAAAAACATATTCTGGGAGGGTTCCTTGACTTGTACCATTCTAGAGAAGGAGCTGTGGCCAGAGGTCAGAGAACTGCAACCCAGCAGTGACATATAACAGTCAGGTTTACAAAAGCAGTCCAGTTTAAAGTGGAGCAGGGATAGGGCCTGAAGGAGAGGCAGCACAATCTTGCATTTACCAACCACATTTTCTAGCATTTCAGAAGTCAACGGTGAGTTGTTGAGAAATATTTCGCCCAGCTTTCAGTTTTTATTTCTAAAACTGAAAATTTCATTACCAAACATAGAGTTCTAGATACATATGTTTCCAGCTATGAGATTTTTCTCTATATAAATAAAAACTCAGTGAAAAACCACATACTAGAAATCTAGTCAGATTTGCCTGATGGAATATTTCTTTTCAGAAAGAAAATAAAATACTCATGCTCTAGCCCTGTAGGGAGAATATGATAGCATAAAAATAAGGAAGGCTGGTAGTACTGAGAAGCCAGAAATCATGATAGCCTGGTTTTGGTCTCTATTCTGTCATGAATTCCCTGTGTCATGCTGGGCAAGTCACTTTCAAGTTTTTTTAGAAATAAGAAAGAAAAATGTCAATTAAAAAAAAATTTCATGCTGATATAGCCTAAGCATTTATGTCAGAAATTAACTTATAAGGCAATTCTAGTGTTTTGTAGTATATGCCTTCCTTCTCCCCACCTTTATATAACATATATGTATATTTATATGCACATGTACATTTATATAATAATATGTACATATGCATGCATGCAGGTGAACACACACATTTCTAAATTTTATTTTGTGGGGGAAAAAGGAAACTTAAAAAACTTTTAAAAAATTTAATATGGACATAACCATATAAACAGTGTTTAGCACAATGCCTGGTACATAGTAGGTATTTAAAAATGTTTAATGATGAACCAATTAATAAAGTCAATCTTATTCTCATTAAAGTCATTTTCATCTATAAAACAGGGATTCTGTGACTCCTATTTATGTCCCAAAGGAGTTTTAGAGACCAATTATAGGACTTCATTTTAAAAATTATTAGATGTAATAAAATTTATCATATCTTACATTATTTCTTTCTCTTCTTCCCCTTCTTTTAAAATAACCTTCCACTTTCTTTTCTTTCCCCCTCTTTTCTCTTCCCTTGTAGAAAATGTCTTGCCAGTGTCACTTGGGACTTCTTATCATCACTTAGGTATCAGGACTTGCTTATATTCATCTTGATCAAATCCATACCAAATAGAGCTATCAGGATTATCTTATATAATTTCTGGTTTGTAAATGAACATGCTCATTTGGTAAGAATGTATTAAAGCTATGTGCTTTTGAAAAAAATGTGGTCTTCATTCTTAGATGGTAGTTTTTGAACCAGCCTGATTCCTTACAAATGTCACAACTGGGTCAGAAAGGGAGCTCACCTATTTATTATATATTATTAGTAATTCAGTTAGCTGGCAAACTCATATTTCAGCTCTAACTCTGTCTAGATCAGCACCTCACTAGACATCATAAAGTATAAGGTTTTTTAAAAAACTTATGTTTTCCCATATTGCATTTCCTGTTCATCTTCTTCTGAGGTTTGAAATACTCATGCAATCCAAGAGGCACATGTGAGGAGTCTTTCTTAGCCACCCCCTGAAGATGTGCCTTTTGTTTTTCTTTTTTTATTTCAAAAGCAATTGGCCTCTTATCACCTCACCTTGGGTTCTTATGACAAACTCACAGAATTGCAGAGCTAGGAGACTAAACTGGCCAGAGTCTGATCTGAATATGAAAAATCAATTTCAGCTACAATGTAACAGACAAGTGAGTCTCCAGCCTCTGCTTAGAGACCTCCAGGAAACTCACAAGGCCCTGAGGCAGCCCATTCAACAGTTAGATGGAACTAATTGTTAGGAAGCTTTTCTTTATTGCATTTCCCTTTGTGCAATTTCACTGAGCTATTCCTAGTTCTCTCTGGGGCAAAGCACAAGAACACAGTCCCTCTTCCACAAGACAGTCAATCAATCTATCAATCAATCAGCAAGGATTTATTAAGTGCTTACTATGGTCACCAGTAAAATCTGTATGACCTGAGGCTAGTCACTTAGCCTTGAAGGACAATATACATTCAATTTTATTCAGTGTATGTACTATTATACAATTCAAATTTATTCAGTGCCTACCCTGCGCCAGGCACTGTGCTAAATTCTGGAGATATAAAAACAGGCAAAATTCCCTGCCCTCAAAAAATTTCCAATCTAATGGGGAAGATGACATGCAAATATAAACAAAGCAAGTGATATACAGTGCAGGATATATAAGAAAAAATTAACAGAGGGTAGGCACTGGAATTAAGAAGGGTTGGGAAGGACTTCCTGCAGATGGTGTGGGACTTAACTGGGACTTAAGGGAAGCCAAGGAGATCAATTGGTGGAAAAGAGGAGGGTTACCATTCCAGGCATTCAAGACAACCAGAGAGAATATGTACAAATAATTTCATTCGGTCAACAAAAGAGTGTTGTACACCACCTATCCAACAGCCTTCTGCTGGGGATGGGGGGAAGGGCACCAAGGTAAAATTGAAACTGTCATTTGTCTCAAGGAACTCACATTCTATCCAGGGAGACATTAGGCACATAAATAAAAATATATAAATATACAGCAAATTTTTTAGGGTTAGGGCACTGGCAGTTGTGGGGATCAGGAAATCCTTTATGGAGGTAAAGTCTGAACAGGGTTCTAAGGAAAATGAGGGATTCTAAGAGGCAGAAATGAGGTGGTAAAGTGTTTCAAGCATAGCAGGATGACTGTTCAAGGCTGTGGAGGTATGAGATGGAGTGCCTTGCCCAAGGGAAAGCAAAAGGGCCAGCTTTATACATTTCATAAGCATGCCATATCTGCCTTTATCCAACTAATTGATTTTTCTCTTATATCTACTCACTATATTATTTTCAATTTCTAGTGCTTGGCATGTTTGAAGAAATTAAGGAGACAGTAAACACATAAAATATCAAAACATATTTTTAGACTTATTCTCTCCTTTTTACATGCACTGTCCCAAAAGTCGCAGTACAGCTTTAAGGTATTTAAAGTTAAGTATATTTAAGGTATTTAAAGCTGCACTGACACTGCGTGTATAAATTTCACAAAGAAAATATCTATGTGTTAGTAGTTCACTAGAATTAGGTTACTAAACATTAAAACTAAATCTTTATACCCTATATTCTATCAAATAAAACTGCTTATAGAAGGATACACTGAGATCCAATGTAACCTGTTGTCATCAATCATTGAACAGATGGGGACCCCTTAAACCTCCATTTCTAGGATTCAAGTCCTGATGAACCGAAGGTACTTGCTATTTCTTTAGTGAAACATTTTAACACAAACATTACCTCTTAAAGAAAAGGCCACATTGCTGTCCTTGGCCACTGAATGTATTAACAAAATATTACAAGCTAAAGAAATATTCTATTTGCAAATGGGCCAGAGCATTTCACATGCCTTGTCTCTGAGACAACAAAAGTCAGTAACATCAGGGATCCTACACCACATTCTGCTCTGTACTTCAGTGAATATCTAAACTGACAGATGAATCTAATGATATGTCACTTGCTTGAAAATAATGGAAAGAAGTCCCCTGTACTCTGTGTAGATGCCCAGAGATAGTGTTTTTACTCCGTAATAATCACACACATCCCAAAAGAGGCTTGCCTGCTGATATACTACTGCTATATCATGAAAAAGAAGTCAACAAAAAAAGGTTTTCATCAGGTAGTTTTCTCACTCTTTCCCTGGTGAATATTAAGAATGCCAATACTACAGACATTTTCTTTGTCTTGTATAAGTTCAACGTCCAAAAATAAAGAAAGGAAAGATTTATTGATTTGGAAAACCAAAAATTTCCAGGCAATACTTAACACAGCAGGAATGTAGGACTACTTCAAAAGACCCCACTGTGAGGTCTTCATGGGGGAAAGGTTCTTTGGACTATACCTTGGGGTTGCCTCCACCTTCTTTGGCAGCATACAACATCTGTAGAGCAGATTCCGCCAGGGTCTTGGTCTGGTCCAATACTGTCATCTGCTGCTGATGATCTAGAATCTTAGATGCAACACCAACTGCAGCTAAGATCAAGGGTTCGAAGTAACTTGCTAGCTGTGTGACCTTGCAATGAAAACATCCACAAAAAGAAAAAAAAAAGACAGCATTCAATTTATTACATCTTAAGCTATACTTTCCAGGGAAAGAAAGAAATTAAAGAAAGATCAGATGACTTTGTAGGAAGATATGCAACTTGGCTTTTAAAAACCCATCTTAAAATTTATGGATAGTTCTGAATTGCCTTGAGGAATTCTACCTCCCTTTTCTAAACACGACAGGAGTGTAGAGAAAATTGTTCAGTAATATGGAGTTTAAATGTGTCTGATGTTAGAGCCAATTATTTTGAAAACAAGAAACTTTTAAGGGTTTTTGAAAAAACAAGGACAATTATCTCTTCTACTATGCAAAAAAGCTTGTTCACTGATGGATAAGATTCTTTTGTTTCATGAGAGAACCCAAAGACTACTTCCTTGTGCCCATTTCAAATCTCATGTTTTCTATCAGATTCTAGGATACTTTCATGAAGCTTAAATGAAAGAAAAACAAAAAGCAAAAAAATCTCTTATCATTATCTTCAGACATTTAGCTTTGAATTTAGCCCAGGATGATGAAAAGCTATTTACTGAACTACCAAGAGATAGTGATTGATTGGGTCCATTCTAAGGTTTCACTTAATGCTTTAATAAAGGAAGCAAATTGTTATCAGGTCCAGGTCTGTAACCTGGAGACTGGAAAAAGGAAGGACACTTCATAATATTCCATAGCGATGAACCCTCTTTGTGTAACCTGTGTGTTGTCATGACAATGAACTCTGTGTATGTGTGATTTTTTTGCTTGTTTGTTTTTTAAGTAAGAGGAATCTTGGTCTCACCATTCTGGCCACACAAATATGGGAGGGCAAAATGAATCTTTTACTTTCCTGATGCTCCAATGCTCAAAAACGGGGTTTTCAATATAAAGGCATTCTTTTCTAAAGCTTCCTTTAAGGAATGTGGTGTTGTTCAGTCATTTCAGTTGTGTTCAACTCTACATGGATTTGGCCAAAGATAATGGAGTGGTTTGCCATTTCCTTCTCCAGTGTGTCCCCATTTTACAGAAAAACTAAGGCAAACAGGGGTTAAACCCATCTACCAAGTGTCTGAGGGCTGATTTGAACTCAAAAATTCCTGACTCCAGACCTGGTGCTCTAATCACTGTACTACCTAGCTACCCTTAAGAAATGTAAACCTGGGAAACAATATGATGGAACTGAGCTCCAGGAAAATACTGCTAAAATAATCTGCGTAAAACTCTATCATACATGAAATAATTTTATATTCTCTTCTTGTATTTATAGTTAAATCTCCTCCACAACAAATATGAGTAAGTTTGCAACTGTGAAAAGTCATTCAGTAATTAAGTATTTATTAAACCCATCCTATGTTCTATGCACTGTGGTAAATGCTAGGGATACAGCTCCTGCTCTCAAGGAGTTCAGTCTAATGGGAAAGAATACACCAAAACATCTACTGTGCCTTTAAATATTCAGAACTGTGATGTTCTCTCATTTCTTTAATAGGTATTCATTTTACATTTTCAATGTACTGTGTGAATCTGCTTCCAGACATGATTGTGAAATGTTATCAGAAAACTATATAGCTTTTGGAATACCTCAAGGTTCTGTGTTAGCCTAAAGAAACTGATAATTTTTGGATACTGTGATGTAATGTGGAAGGAAAGACCCAAAGGTCTTTCCTTTACCAGGAGAGGTAGTGAATAGGTCTGGTATATCTATGGAGATAGGGGAGGAGGAGAAGGAATGAACAGGTGGATGCAGAACCCTATGGCAAGGACTGGACAAGCAGGAGCCAGATTAAACCTGTATATAATTCTCTAAATTTCGAAGTCAGAATGGATTCTCTACTACCTAGTAGTGACCTAGAAATAACACTTTTCATTTAGGATCATGATTATCAAATTAGGAAAAGGTTTCCTAAAGGGGTTATCTTGCACATAGCCTCAGAAACACTAGTGTTAGTTTTCAATCTGTTCCTCTATGGCTAGGGATTGCTGCTCTCCCAAAGATGACACTATTTTATTTGCACATTGGGTATTGAATCTATGAGGTATTTCCTATATTTATTAGAGAGAGACTTACATAAGATGCTCTGAGGAATCTGAAAATTGCAAGCACTCTATATAAAATGTCATTCTAAAAGTGCATTTCATTAACTTAATTGATGGATTAAGACAGGAGTTCTTAATCTTTTCTGGTGGTCTATTGAAGCCCATAGATCCCTTTCTCAGAATGTTTTTGAATGCATAAAATAGAAGGCAGAATTGCAATGGAAACCAATTATACTGAAATAGTTATAAAAATACTTTTAAAAAGCAAGTTTGAGGACTCTCGGTTAAGAATACTCCGGGTTTAAGACAATGTTGTTTAATAAGAATTAAATCCATCAAATAAGGAGAAACAGATAGATGGCTTTGCATCCCAAAGGAAACGGATTTTCCTGGTCCCAGGTGGTACACCACCAGGGCTCTTAGTCTTAGACTCTTAAAGCCCTGCAGGAGGCTTTGCTTCTCCTGTTTTCCTGTTGTGTCCCTCATTAGACTGTGAACTCCCTGAGAGCAGGGACAGGTTTTTTTGCTGTCTTTATATCCCCAAGGATTAGCCCAATGCTTGCCACTTAACTATGTGACAGTTGACTCACTGAATGACTAGATGGAATAATGAATACAGTTCTTCCTTATATCCTACTATCTTATTGCTAAAAACAACTGAAAAAATGTCCTCAAGATATATGAAGGTAGGACAAAAAAAAATGAGGAGGAGGCAACTGGGCAAATGTGTAAATAAATGCAAATATAACAATTTTTATGGAATTTGGTGCATTCAAGACACCACTGATACAAAGCCAGGATCTGAACCATTATTTTCTGACTCCCTACTGTTCTTTTCTCTCTTCTACAATCCCTGAGGATGTAAAGAGGAAAAGAAGGACTCTAGTAGAAAATCTTGTCATACATCAGCATACACCATTAGGTGATTTTGGCATTAAAAAAAAAAAGCAACCAGAAGGGTTAATGTCTTTCACCTGCAGAAATTTTGGAAACTAGGTTTCATTATCTGAAGAATATGATCTATGGACAAAATCACAAGGGAATTAAAATCTACTTTATACTATCTACGATGAACATTTCCAAAATAAGTAAAGTACCAGTAAAGAATTTACATAATTTAAGAATTTAATAAACATTTAAAATAAAGGAAGTATTAGTACTAAGAGAATGACTTAGGCAAGTAGTAAGGGAAAGGCTTTTGTTCTGCAAATACTATCTGCAACTATTCTTTTCCCTAATTTCAAGAGTCAGGAGAGAAATATTGCCATAAAATATGCTGAAATGAGGTAAACTTAAATGATTAAAAAAAACTCAAACTCCTCTTGAAGTCAGAATTAGCCTGTCTTCAACTGTGCCAAAGAGCTCTGGTTCTTAAAAGGAATGCACTGTCAAATAAGGGTGCCACCAGAGAAGGGTCCTAGATACTGCATTTGTTGCCATGCCTAAGAGTAAGTGGCACAGGGCATAGCTGTTTCTGTTGTACCTCAATGGGCACTGTAGGTCTGGAAATGATTTAATTTCTTAAGTGCATGCTAGGATGAGGCTTCATGTAGTGTTGGAAGCAACCATCCGACAAACCTGACAGCATGATGGGAAGAGATTTTTTGGGAGCATAACCAATTCAAATACTTCTTCTCTAAGCAGATCCAGATGGGCAATGTGCTCACACATGCATGCACACACAGATACACATCCACACTCAAAAGAATCGCAAGAGGCCAGAGTACCTTGTGTCCCAGCTGGGCTGCTTCTCCTCGAGCTGCTGTAGCAATGGGATCGATAAGGTGACCGATTTCCTGGACCACGGATGTCAACTGCTCCTGCAAAGCCTGACAAGGAAAGGCACTGTCAAGTTCTCCTTCTACAATTTACTCACTGGGCTTCCCTGGTTCATAAAAGAGAGGCATGCATAGAGATGGAGGCCTACAGTTGCATACAGGATCAAGCAGTTAGTCACAAGGGCACTGGCTCTTTAAAATTATTCACTTGGATTCATCTCAGTAGCAAGGGTGCATACTCCCTGTGGCCAGCAGCTTCCTTAAGCACCTTTCCATACAAGATCAGAGGTAAGTCTCTACCTCTGCTTGACAGCCCCAAGTTATCTCCTGTTTGTTTCCAGCCCCGGCTGAGGTGTGACAAGTAATGCCTTCATCTTTGGTTTAATATCATTAGATATTCAGGAAAAATCACTGAAACTACTGAACCAGATATAAAGGAAACCAGTAAATATAGCCAAAAGGTATTAAAATCAAAAATGGTTTCTTTTGGGCACTGAAACAGTAAGCACCCCAACAAGGGAGCCTGTTATCACAGGTTCTTACATCTGCATTCATAAAACGAAAGGTAACTTTTGAGGGGTTAACAATTACTTTAATCAAACACATAAACATTCACCCAGTTCAAGGGAGTCAGCACCCTGAACTTCAAGGAAAATATAGAGAAATCAAAACATCAACAGACATGGCTTCCTCTTCCTGACCATAACTCAACAGACAGGTCCAACTGTCTGACCATAGTTACAAGAGAAGGAAGCACTGACATCTGGGTTTTCAAAGCCAGAGGGCTCCTTAAAGTGGCTTCCTAGAGTCCTCCTCTGGCACTCAAACCTTCCTACAAAAACTAAACCCCAAAGTAAAACAACTCTCAGAGTATTTATACCTTATTTTAGAGCCAGAGGGCATAATAACTCTGATCCAGTGCCTCAATAGAAAAAAACAAAAGGTACTTGGGACCCTCCAAAAAACAGCTCCCCTAATCAAGCTTCCCACAATGGGCAGACCCATCAATGAATGAGTGGGAGAGATCCTCCTTAATCACATTATTCAGAGGCATTATACTTCTTGGTAGAAACAAAACAGCAAAAAGATTCTAATTTGATCACAGGTATTGAAATTGCTGCTCAGCTATCTTGGAACTAATTTGCTAAAGATCAAAGACAATTTTAAAAAGGAGGGAGAGAGAGAGAGTTGGGATTCATTTCCAAAATACTATGCTGGAGACTATGGCCAGTCATAAGCCAATTAGGGATGGTCAGGGGAGGCCCAATAAATTCTCTTAGATGAAGAGGCTGTTACTAAAAACAAGGGAACGTCATTCTTCTTGGTTTAAAAACACTCAGTCTCAAAGATTTGAACTGAATTCTAGAAAAAATTCCAAAGTTAGAACAAGATTTTAGAATCTTTTCTTGTAATCCCAGAGAACCCATAAGGCAAAAAGAAAAAGTCTAAGTTATTGATGATTATCTAAGAATTATTAGATTACTAGGCAGAAATTTTCATTTAAAAAAAATTCATGTCTTAGAAATTTGAAACACTGTGCATCCGCTTCTCTGCACACATGTGCACAATGTCAGATGATTCACGGCAAAAATACATGGTGATGATGCGCTGCTCATCAGAAATGAGATTGGCCTCTGTTGCCAGAACATTGTTGTATATGAATGAGCCTTATGCTTTGGAGATCTGTGCTCATTGAAAGTAATGAGAAAAACAGCCTATGGAACAACCACAAAAACATCCTGGGAAAGAAAAAAATGGCTTCCAGGAGGTTTCTGCTAATTACTTGTCATCACAATGACAAGTATATCCACAATCTGACTCTAGCCAAGAACAGTTACAGATGGGTTAGAAAAGAAGCAGGGCACAACAGTGGGACTTCTTTTCTATCCAAAAAAGCCCCCACACCCCAACTTTTTAAAACCTTTCATGAAATGGATTTAGAAAGTCAACTGAGGCATTTGAAATACCATAAAGAACTCTCTGTGTTGCTGGCAGTCCTCACCTGGGAATTGAGGGCCAGGTTCTCTCTCTAGTATTTGTATTTCAAGCACCTTACACAATGCCTGGCACAAGCTTGTTGACTGATTGATTGATTTAGGTTGGAATGGGAATAGGTGTAAGCCAAAACAGCCAGGGTTTGGCTGGTACCTTCCTCTGTAGGCCTTTCCTGGTCTTTATAGCTGCTGGTGCCCTTTCTTCTAAATACCCTTTTGTATTTAACTACCTTGTAAATATTAACTTTAAATTTATCTTCTATATTTTTATGTGGAATTATTGTTTTCCTCCTTGAAATATAAGCTCCTTGTTTCATTTGCTGTACTTGTGCCTAGCATACAACAACAAGTACTTAATACCTGATTGATTGATCTATTGAGTGACACAATATGAGGGCCCCACTATGATTCTCCTAAGCTTCCATCCAGTTGCAACTTCCTGCATTCCTGGTCCTCACCCTGAGTGCCAGGATGCTAATTTGAAAGATTCTGCATTAAGTCTGTATCTTATTCAACTTCCCCTGTCATACCATGGGTTCATATACCATTTCCTCCTCCCAAGGCTTCCTGAGTGGATATTAAGTGACAGAGTCCACTATAAATTTGTGCCAGCTATTCTCAATAGTCTCTCACTATAGCAAAGTAATATTTCTATTTCTCTGTATTTGATTCCATGTAACACTCATCACAGCAGCAATTGCAAACTTGTTCTCCTTTTAGGTTAATCATACCACTATTGACCTCTTCTCTACCCTCTCCCTGAATCCTCTCTGAAGAGGACCTCACCACATAATTGACTCATTCTTGAGAACTCCCTCTTCTCCCTTCCTCCTCATCTCACGTCCTTCTGAGATCTTCCCCAACAATCTCTTCTTTTACCCCACTCTCTAACCATGAAGCTACCCTTCTGCTCACCATCCCTTCTACAATATACCCTTGATCCCAATTCCTCCCATCCACTCCAGTAGACTATACCCATCATGATTACCACTCTCTAATCTTCAGTCTTTCCCTTTCCACTGATCCCTTCCCTCTTGTTGATAAATATGCTCAAATTTCTTAAAAAACAAACATACCCTCAATAGATATGCATCAGCTATCTTTATCCCTGCTCAGCTAAACCCCTTGACAAATCTATCTACAATCAGTGCCTCTGTTTTTACTATCACTCTATCCTAAAACCTCTTTAATCTGGTTTCTGATTTTTACCACTCATCTCAAACTGTTTTCTGAAGTTATCAGTGATCACTTACTTTAAAAAGTGTGAAGGAAGTTTTTGGACTCTGCTCTATTTTCATTCTCCTCCCGTATATCTGACCACTTGTCCGCATTCTATTTTGCTGGATCTTCATCTGTGTCAAGCAGTTACTGTGTGTGTGTCCCCTCAAAACTCTGTTCTGAGCCCTTTTCTCCTGTTTCTCTATACTCTTTTACTTGGTAATCTCATCCATTCTCATAGGTTCAATGACCATCTCTAGGCAGAGAATTTTCAAGTCTAGTCTCTCTCCTGAGTTCCAATCCCACAGCATTAACTCATTGCTGAACATTTGAATCATGACATTTCAAACTCAGCATATACTAAACTGGATTGGTTATTTATCCACCAAATTTCCCTCACTTCTATACTTCTTTTGCCCAGTAAAGGGTACTCCTATCCCCCAGTCACCCAGATTCCAAATAGCATCACCCTCAATTCATCCTTCTTTCTCACTCATCATGTCCCCTCAGTTGCCATATCTTACAATTTCTTTCTCTACAGTATGTCTCATTCTCTCCAATCACAAAGCCATTACTTTAGTTCTGGCCCTCATCATCTCCTGTCTGAACTATTACAACAGCTTTCTAATTGGATGCATCGTTTCATTTCTCCCTGCTCTAATCCATCTTCCATTCAACTCTCAAAGTAAATTTCCTAACATGTAGCTCTAACCCTAACACCTTCCTGCTCAATAAACTCCAGTGACACCTTATCCATATCTCAGTGATCCCTCCAGCATAAAACTTTGGCTTTTAAAGGTCTTTGTATAAAGGTCACATCCTCTGGGATCCAGTCATACCAACCTGCCTGCAATTTTTGTACACGATATTCCATCTTCTGTTTATGTCTTGCATTGGCTTCCATGCCTGCAAAGCTCTCTCAACCTTCAAATTTCAAAATGCCTGGTAATGATATAACTAGCACTTATATCATTCTTTAAGGTTTGCAAAGCACTTGACATAGTTTAAGTCATTTCATCCTCATAATAACTCCATGAGGTAAGTAATATTGCTATCCCCATTTTACAAATGAGGAAACTGAGACACAGTAAGGTTAAATGAACTGCCTAGGATCATATAGATTATTAGTAGGATCTGAAGCAATATTTGAACTCAGATCTTTCTGATTCCAAGACCCAAAAATCTATCTACTGCAACACTTAGCAATTTATAACAATTAGTTCAAGCACTATGTTCTGCATTAGGTTTTTCTTGGTCCTTCTGCTACTGCCATTCTGTCATGCTACATTCCTTCATCTCTATATTTTTACTCTGTGTTCTGATTTATATAGGTTAGCTTCCCCATTAGAATGGAAGTACCATGAGAGCAGGGATTGTTTTTGCTTTTTCTTTATATCTCTAGCCTGTGTACACAAGAGTAGCTAATGAATAACTTAATAGTAATGAAAAATTAATAAATACTTAATAAATAAGTAATGAATAATTACTTAATAAGTACTCAATACTTAGTACTTAATAATGAATAATTGCTTAATAAGTACTTACATAGTAAGCCCTTAACAAGTACTCACATAGTGAGTACTTAGTAAGTACTTATTAAATGCTTATTGAATGATTTACATTGATTTCCATGTCTTTTGAGGTTCACAACCCTGTCGATCCAGTAGCAACTTCATGTGTCAAGAATATACATATATGCTTTTTAAATTTTTTCTCTTCTTCTACAAGTAGCAGGGACAGATAAGGACTCAAAGAGTACAATTACGGGGTTAAGGTGACCCTATTCCACAGGATGGAAACAATAAAGTGGGTGGCACCAGTTTTTAGGCTATCAGGGGACTGCTGAATGATGGAGAAGGAATGTACCACTCTTTCTGGGAAGGTCTTCTGATGCACAGGTTGTGAATGGAGCCTCCCCTACACTCAAAGGCTCTTTGCAAATGGTGTAAACCTGGTAAGGACAGCTAACACAATGGATGAGAGAGTCAGGAGGCAAAAATATCCTGATAGACAGGCTAACGGATTGGGATGAATCTAATAAGATGAAATTTAACAGTTATAAATAGTTACAAAGGTCTTATACTTGGGTTCTAAAAGTCACTTTTCGAAGTACAAGATGAAAGAGGAGTATTTATATAGCAGTTTGTCAGAAAAAGACTCAAGAGTTTTAGTGGATTACAAATTTTTTATGAGTCTGAAGTGAGAGGTGATAGCATAACATAACAGTAACTCAAAACTCTAAGGAAAACTCAGGCTGTCATGGGAAGGGCAGCTTCCAGGAATAGAGAGGTGTTAGTTTAGCTGTCTTCTCACCTGAGCTGGAGAACCCTTTTATTTTTGTGCAGAACTCTGAGTGCCTGCTAAGGAAGGACACTGATAATCAGAATTTTCTAGAGGATGACAGTTATAAAGTTTAGGGCACTGAATCTATGTCAGCTGAGGTAATGAATTCCTTCTCACTCAGCGTCTTTGAACAGAGTCTGGATGACCACTTGTTGGGAATGTTATAGAAGGGGATTCCTTACCAGACAGTGAGTGGCCACGGAGATCCCTTTCAAATCTTGAAGTTTGCTTCTCTGCCTCAAACTTGACTCTGACTACCAAGTTTAACTATCTCTTATTTTAATTTTCTTCCCAAAAAGGGGATACATTTTGTTTTGATGTAAACATTTCCAAACAGATCCCCTTATACATTACGTTCTCAGAACTCATAATTGAGCCAACCAATTGGCTAACTCTCAGTAGTTATCAATAGTCCTTATGATGCTAGAAAACCCTTCCACATTGTTCAACAGTGGGCAATTACCAGTAAGATAATAAGGATATAGTTCAGTAGCCAAGCTGTTTGCTGGGATGAACAACACGAAAATCAACTTGTCCTGGTTCACAGAGGTGCCTTGGGTATAAAGGCCCCTGAACAATTTATACTGGGATCAGGAAGAAAAGTTATTAATAAAAATATTTAATTGCCAAATATCTACCAAGCATCATGCTCTATATTGAAGGTACAATGACAAAAAATGAGGCAGCATCTGTTTTCAAGGATCTTACATTCTACTGAAGGTCCCTTATCCACTTGGCAAAAATGTCGGTGTAGTTCCACTGACTCTAAGTGTTATCTAATCCAAGGTCCTTTAAAGCATGCCTGGCACATGCCTGTCCTTAGGTAAATCCCTGGGATAGGAGGATGAACAGTTCTTGCTTCGGACACAAGAGGCAGGATTCACGTTGGGAAAAAAAGCATGTGAAATCCAAAACCTAGTCAACTTGGTAATAGAGTATTTGTGAAGTAATGATATCCAAGGGACTGAGAGAAGAGGGAAGATGGTTACTCAGAGTAGGGATTCAACTGCAATAGATCAGAAAAGACAAAGAATATCAGAGTCTTGACCACTAGTCTGATTCATCATCAGAATATCTGCTGATTAATAGATCTAGGAGAGATAACTTAAAAATTATTAGACTACCTGAAAGCCATGATCAAAAAAAGAGACTAGATATCATCTTTCAAGAAATTGTCAAGGAAAACTGCCCTGATATTCTAGAACCAGAGGGTAAACAGACATTGAAAGAATACACTGATTGCCTCCTGAAAGAGATCCCAAAAGGAAAACTCGTAGGAATACTATAGCCAACTTCCAGAGTTCCCAGGTCAGGGAGAAAACAGTGCAAACATCCAGAAAGAAACAATTCAAGTATTATGGAGAAACAATCAGGGTAACCCAAGATCTAGCAGCTTCTACATTACAGGATCAAAGGGCTTGGAATATGATATTCTAGAGGTCAAAGGAGCTAGGAGTAAAACCAAGAATCACCTATTCCAAAAAACTGAGTATAATCCTTCAGGGGAAAAAATGGATATTCAATGAAATAGAGGACTTTCAAGCATTCTTGATGAAAAGACCAGAGCTGAATAGAAAATCTGACTTTCAAATAAAAAAATCAAGAGAAGCATGAAAAGGTAAACAGAAAAGAGAAATCATAAAGGACTTACTAAAGTTGAACTCTTTACATATGTATATGTGTATATATGTAGATAGATAGATGAATAGATAGAGGTAGATATATACGTGAGTTAAATGCAAAGGGATGATATTTAAGGAGTAAGAGAGGGAATATATTGCGAGAAGGAGAAAGGGAGAAATAGAGTGAGGTAAATTATCTCACATAAAGGAGGCAAGAAAACGCTTTTGCAATAGAGGAGAAGAGGGGAGAAGTGAGAGAGAATAAGTAAGCCTTACTCTCATTGGATCTGGCTTAAGAAGGGAATAACATGCATACTCAATTGGGTATGAAACTCTTACCCTAAAGAAAAGTGAGAGGAAGGGGATAAAAGATGGGGATGATAGAAGGGAGGGCACATGGGAGGAAGGGATAATTAGAAGTAAACACTTTTGAGGGAAGACAGAGTCAAAAAAAGAGAATTGAATAAACGGGGGCAGAATAGGATGGAGGAAAATATAGTCTTTCACAATATGACTGTTACGGAAGTGGACTACGGATGTATAGACTATTGAGTTGCTTGCCTTCTCAATGGAGATAGGAGAGGAAGGAGAAGCGAAGAGTATTTGGAACCCAAAGTTTTAAAAACAAATGTTAAAAATTGTTTTTACATGCAACTGGGAAATAAGACATATAGGCAATGGAGTATAGAAATGTATCTTGTCCTAGAAGAAAATAGAGGGGAAGGGGATAAGAACAAGGGGTGTATGTGTGTGTGTGTGTCTGTGTGTGTGTGTGTGTGTGTGTGTGTGTGTGAAAAGGGAGGACAGACTGGGGGAAGGTGTAATCAGAATGCACACTGTCTTGGGGTAAGGGATGGGGAGAAAATATGGAACCTAAAATCTTGTGGATGTGAATGCTGAAAACTAAATGTTAATTAATAAAGGGAAAAAAGATATATTTTATGGGATCTAGAAAAAACTTAAGATCCACAGTAAAAGAAGAAAAGAAATGATGAGCAGATGGACTTCAGAAAAACCTGGAAAGACTTCTATGAACTGATGCTGAGTGAAGGGAGCAGGACCAGGAGAACATTGTACACAGTTACAGCCACACTGTGCAATGACTAATTTTAATAGACTGAGCTCTTCTCAGCAATGCAAGGTTCTAAGACAACTCCAAAAGACTCATGATAGAAAATGCAATCCATGTCCAGAGAAAGAATTATGGAGTCTAAATGCAGATTGAAGCATAGTATTTGCTCTTTCTCTTTTTTGTTTTGTTTCTCCTTTTTCATAGTCCATTCTATTGGCTTTAATTCTTCTTTGCAACATGACTAATGAGAATGTTTATTGTGAATGCATATATACAGAGAGCCTATTATCAAGACTGCATGATATCTTGGGGGGAGAGGGAAGAAGAGGGAGAAAATTTTGGAACTCAAAAGCTTGTGGAACTGAATCTTGTAAACTAAAAATAAATTAATAAATTTTAAAAAATGAATATTTGATGATCGAATGATTGATGAATTGCTTTGTATCCATTGCATCCTCCACCCCGACTAGCCTAGAAGGACCAGAAGGATTATGGGCTAGAAATACCATGTCTTCTGTAGATACTGTAGATTGAGGTACTATAATGTAATATAGACTTACACCATAGGGTAGACTAATTTATCATGACCACCATTTATAGACAGGGTCCTAGTCCTAGAGTCTCATCTGGGGAAATTAAGTGGCAGGTAGAGATGTATCAAAGGAAACGAAGGCAGACATTAAGAGCACTTAGAGGAAAGAAAAAAAAACAATGAAAAGAAAGAGAACTGGCTATCTTCTAAAAAGTTGAAAAAAAATTTTATACCTCCCAGTCTTAGGAAAAATGAGCTCAACAATATAGAAGACTTATAGTGTAAGTAGATAAGGGCTTCCTGCTAACAGTAACAGATAAAAGTCTATATTGCTAATAATCTTAGGGTAAAAATGTTTAGTTAGGTCTGCTTACATTTGAGTTTAATGCAAAACCAGCTAATTTGATTAATGCATTTTCCCCCCAGTTAATGCACATAGACACATTCAAAATTTGTGTCACAAGGTCTGCTCTGATGATCTTCTAAATTGAATTTACAAATCCTGGGCTAATAACACACTGCATCTTTTCTTCAATTTCTAATGTCTACTATTTTCCATTTTCACAATCGTACCTACCACTGGAAGGCGCCCTTTTCTCAATCTACTCAAAAGGAAACCGTGGTCACATGCTAATTTCAATTTTCAATAATCGGCATACCTACTTTCCTTCCTTCCTCCTATTCATGATTTATTGATTATTTCTTGCCCATTAGCTACCCTTCCGTCTCCACTCCAGGATTAAGCATCTTAAATTCACAGAAGGAAGATTAACTGAGACTCAAACAAAAAACAGTCATATAATTTCAAAGTGAAAAGGGACTTTAAAGATCATCTAGTCTAATCTGTCCCTGAACTGGAATCTCTTTTACAACATTCCCTAAAAGTAGTTATAGAATGCCTACTTACAGACCACCAGTAACAGGGAACCCACTGCCTATTAGGCCACTGAACTTTGAGATCACTCTAACTTGTTAGGGATGCTTTTCCATGTATGGAGCTAATATCTGTTCATTGATAGCTTTTACACACTGCTCAAAAATTTTCTGTGGGACCACAAAGAACAAATGTAACTCCCTCTTCCACATAGCAGCTCTTTGAATACATGAAGAAAGTTACCATTACACGTCCTTACCTCTTTTCATTATTAAATAAAGATCAGATGAGATTATTATTACAAATAGCAATATTATTAATATTCCCAGGTATCCTGATGTTTTCTAATTCTTTTAAGAACCAATATATGCACCTTGAACACTGCTGCTACTAGAATGGGCTATATGTTATACATATGCCAATCATATAGGATTTCTACAAGCATGTTCCCTTCAACTATTTAAATACAAACCGTATCTCAGGAAACTGTTTTGATGAGTTGTGGCTGAAAAATATTATCACTCATTGGTTAGCCTTCTGGAGATGAGTCTTTCCATACATAGCAAGACTGTTTCTTAAGCAGCAACCATGCAGTCTGCTGCTGGTTGGCACAATGGATAGAGCATTAGACTTGGGAGTCAGAAAACCCTGAGTTCCCATCCTGCCTCAGACATGTTCCAGCTAGCAAGCTGTGAGGTCCGAGGCAAAGGACAGCACCTACCTCACAGAGTGGTGGTGATCTTCACAGGTTAGGACAAATAAAGTTATTTAAAGCATGCGTAAAGCTCTTTGTAGACTGCAAAGCAACGTGTGTGTGTGTGTGTGTGTGTGTGTGTGTACACACAGGTTAGAGGCTGCTGCTATTACCACTACTAGTAGTACTTCTGCTACTAGTACTACTACTACTACTGTTACTAGTACTACTACAAACTGTTCCAGAAATCGCACTAAGCTGGTATATAGTTTTGAGTCTCAAGGGCACAGTCACACAATGAAACATCAGAAGAGGATTGAGGATCTCAGAGCTAGCTACCTCTACATCATTCTCTAGTTTGCAGAGGATAAATGGGGCAATTTGCATTTGAACAGCAATCCTTACCTCCACAGAAATGTCATCCCTCGTGGCCAAGTTCTGACTGACTGCTGCCAGGGAGGCCTGCTCAATATCTCGGATGCACCTATTGATGCCGTCGATGGAATAGTCACACTCTCTCTGGCCTGGAGCCTTATCCCTGAAATGAAGAAAATCTTTTTATTAGGAGAAAAAGAGAGTCCAGTTTACTTTGGGATATTACATTAACGTTTAATGCATTGATTGGGAGTCTTTGATCATATCTCTTTCATTATGTTATTTAATAACCAACAGATTCCTGATCATCTTTCTCTGACACCTTCTTATAAATCTGAGTTACACATTATCCCTAAAGTAAGGCTCCTGGGCCATCCTGCCTTACCCAAGATGAAGGAATTTGTAGGGAACTGTCCTCTGCTTGAGAGGAAATCAATACCTGAAGAATACTCTATTTAAATAGTAATAAAACCCACTTTAACCTTAATTGCCCAAATGAT
Source organism: Potorous gilbertii (assembly GCA_028658325.1). NCBI lineage: Eukaryota > Metazoa > Chordata > Mammalia > Diprotodontia > Potoroidae > Potorous > Potorous gilbertii. The sequence goes on along the minus strand of CM053769.1, from coordinate 576,544,820 downwards.
CCATGAATGACCAAATATTTGGGATATGGCTCTAAAACTTCACACTGATTTAAGTGTAACACCATTATAAAAGGTGGGCTCAAATCCTACCTCGCTTACTGGCTATATAGAGCTTGGGCAAGGGCTCTTAACTTCTTTGTGCCTTAGGTGTATCCTCATCTGTAAAATGGGGATGATAAAGCGACTTATCTCAGAGGGCTGTTTTGAGAATTGAAATAATATATGGAAAACACTTTGTAAACCTTAAAGCACTATATGTCAGCTATTATTAGTATAATTATAAAAGATATATTCTATTTCCAGTGCAAATGATCTACAGTATACATACATACATTATACCTAATGAAATTTTTCTTTGCATGGGCTTTAAACTTCGCAAGGATGACTGAGGAACACTAAGTGGCAAAGTGCTAGCTAATTCTCTGACTTTCCCATGTAAATGAGAAACAAAGTATCACTGTATAAAAGGAGGGACTCATTTAGTCCCTCTATGTAGAATTAAATCTAAATTCTGTTTAAAAATGTTATATTCTGATCAACAAATGTTAAAAGTCCTAATATCACTGGAGATGGCAGAGACAGAGAGAGCCACAGTTTTAGCAGGACTCAACATATTCATATGATTTTACCAGTGAATTAGATTAAACCCCAAATGTCTGTTTTAGGGCAGAACGGCAAACATTGGATATCCTTGCCTGAGTATCTAGGTGGCACAGGTGATAAGACAGCATTGGCACTCAGATAAAATGACATCACGGTTAAATCCTAGTTTAAATAACAGGCCTGATGCATTTGGAGTCTTGGAAAGGCCACTGGACTTAGAGCTGGGAACTGGGATTCCAGTTCCATCTCAGCCACTAATTATCTAATGACCTTGAGCCAATCAGTCAATCTCCATCTCTCCACCCACAAAACAGGGATGATAATGCTGGCAGGACCCACAACACAGGATTATTTCAAAGATTAAATAAGGTAACAGATACAAAGTAATCTGACACTGTAAATTACTATACAAATAAAAGGTAATAGATACAAAGTAATCTGAAGCTGTAAATCACTATACAAATAAATGATTATTACTACTGAAAAACAAAAGGGTAGCTGATGGTGGATGCAAGTCAATTGGGAGGCACTTACCTAATGGAAGTGATGAGGCTCTTGATTGAATCTGATACAGTATGAGAATGTCCAGCAAGGACAGACCAGGTGGGTGGGTCTTTTGGATTGATGGCCAAAGAGCGAGCAGTCCTGATCAGGAAAGACGAACTCTCTAGCATGGTCTTGGCTGAGACCAAAATAGGTTCCTGTGCCCGAGATCCCTAGGAACAATAAAGCAGCAGGGTCTTTACTAGTTTGGGAATGGTGAAATACAAGGTGGGGGCAGAAAAGCATTTCTTGAAGGTGACATATATTAAAAAGAGATATCTATATAGTCTTTCAGGATTTGGAAGAAAAATCATTGTTTGATGGAGTGATATTCCAGAGGACAAGGTATCCATACTGAGAGAAAGCTCTCTTCTTACGTCCGATGGTGGATCAGGTCCAAAAAAGATCTGGGAGTATCAGCTGAGTGGGATTCAATAATCCAGAAAGAAGATATTTGCATGGTATCAGTATAGCAATCCATGCTATAATCTTACTGATATAGCTCAAGACAGCAGCACCCAATGGATATACAACACTTGTGTGTATGTAATTAAAATGGCTCACAAATCATCACAGGACTATAACCTTTAACACAGGCTGCATTTTTGGTAATACATGTGCAATCACCTTAATTAATTATTGCTATAATTATCTGGGGCAGCTAGATTGTACAAAGGATAGAGTGCCAGACCTGCAGTCAGGTAGACCTGAGTTCAAATCTGGCCTCGAACACTTATTGGGTGGGCAAACTTGGGCAAGTCACTTAGAACTATTTGCCTTATTTTCCTCATCAGTTAAATGAGCTGGAGGAGGAAATGGCAAATCACTTCAGTATCTCTGTCAAGAACACCCCAAATGGAGTCATAAAGAGTTGGACAAGACTGAAATGACTGAGCAACAAATGATATTCTCATTTGCAGATTATTCAAGCCTTGGGCTTTCTCTCTCCCCCACTGTTTATTGACATCTAATAGGGGACAGGAAGAGTTTTAAATACAAATATAATAATTCTGCTATTCATTAATAGCAGTTGTAAAGGTGAGAAACCTCAAAACTGCTGTATGAAAATGAGAGTTTTGGATTATCTTTGGATTTCAATGGTTTGTACAATCCCAGAAGTACAAGAAACTGACAGATGGTTATGCTTACTTATCTACCTGGAGACTGCAAACTCACAACATGAGTATTCTGTTTTTCCTTTATTTTCTCACTGTCCTACTCCTCTTCTCATCTTTGGAGAGTAACATCAGAAAGTTTGTATCCCTTCAAGTTGGGATATTGAGAAGCATAGTGTTACAAGATGTCCATGAAACTAGGACACAGGAGGGGCAGGATTCTACAGTCCATGACTGAATTCCAGGAAAGAGAAAATAATCTACAATCACGTTTACAGACAAAAGTATCATGAGATTATAAAGTACAAATTTCCATTCTGAAGCACAGGTCTTTGGGATCTCACTAGCCACCCAGACTCTGCTGTGGTAGGTGACATATTCTAGCAATTTTTTTTTTGGCTTTCCTCACATAAAAAGCTAAAATACTGACCTCCAGAATATCACTTCCCTGACTACTGACATGCAAATTCATCCCTAAGCAGGACAAATCAGTCTTTCTTGCAAAGAGTCTAATAGCTTAACTGGGAGCATGGATAATTAATGTATATAGCTCTGGCTTTCCTGGGGGAGGGAAGAACTCACTTACAAGGGTGACATGGATAGAATTATAATATGATCATGTTGTTTTACCCCTAATTTTTTGTAGTTCTTATCACCTACCTTAAGAAGTCACCAATAAGAAGACTTATATGAACTGATGCAAAATTTGAAAAAGGAAACAATGTACTCAGTGACTTTTTTTTCCTTAGGAAGAGCTATTTTTCATTACCCAGGCCAAGGGGTGCCTTATATGCCACAAGAAGCACATAAATATTAAAGCACCAGATTATGGAAGGTTTATTAGGGAAAAACCTACTGGTAGATGACAAAAAAAAAACCAAACAAAACTGTACAGGTTATACTCTTCTCTCTCTTTTGGAGCCCATTAGAATAAACAAGGACCGTAACATGACAGACAAGGTATGATAGAATAAGGGCATCTGTTAGTTAAATAAAGCTCTGAGATGTGCTGGCGAACCTAGAGTCTTCAAAAAAAAACCCCAAAACCCCAAAAAGCAAGCAGCTAAACACAACAAATCCACAGCTTTTTTTTCTATATTTAAAACAAACAAGCCCAGATCTGAGTACTCCTAACAACTTCCCCATTTTGGAGACTGAAATTTCAGGGTCCAACAGTCAATGAAATAATTTATTTCTTAATTTTCCACTCAGGCTAGAATACTATCTCTTTCATGATAACAGTAGTAAAATGATACTTTGCGCATATTGAAGCACTTTTAGCTATTAACTTCTCACATACATTCAACACTACAGACAACTAACCCCAAACCCACTTTTTCTTGCTTCCTGGAGACCCCCCAAGAAGGAAAAAGGCACATCCTACCTCAGAGCTGATCTGGGCTGGAATGCTGACGAACTCAGGGTTGGAAGCAAATGCTGTCAAATTTTCAACTGCTTCAATCAAGGGCACAGTTGCAATTCGACACTTGGTGCGATTGTCTTCTGAGAAATCTCCATCCAGAGCCTGGTGTGAAGATAAAATACAGAAGTATTTTCTGTATAATGATACCCAGTGCCTGTCCCTGGGGGCCCTAAAACCATCCCGTTTCAAAACGGATGTGGTCTGATCAAGATTTTTAAAAACATTTGGTAAATAAGAGCAAAGAACTACTGGAAGCAGGATAATTTTAAGAAACAAAGTAGAATATGTATCTCATGTAACAACTGATCTCCTGAATCATATGGATTACCCTTCTACAAAGAGGAGAAAGATACATTCTTGAAATAATGCTCTTCTGCTGGTTTATTTGGAGTATCTCCAAAAACCAGAGCCAAGTACCTTTAAAACTTTGGAGACTCAAGGATTACAAGCCAATGCTATTTCTCCGAAGAAACCTACATATGCCTGTAGTTTCAAAGCAGAAGGTTTCCATTCCAAAGAAGCATCTTCACAAATGGTTTTATATTAAAGTGCCTAAAGATTATACTAATAAACAGCACAGAAGCAAGTAACCAAATATCCAGGTCATCTCGGTCATTTCTGTCTCTTGTCCCCCAGGATTAGCTACTCTGATCGGATGGTATTCCCAAAGTTTGTAGAACAGTAAAGTTTCATGGACTTTCTTATCTCTTGGATTATCCTATTCTATATTTTAATATGTCAGGAACCTCTAAAAAAGTTCCTAAAGAAAGAGAGATTTGAGTTTATAAGGGGTTTCAGAGGCCATCTAATCCAAACCCTCAATTTACAGTGGAATAGACTGAGGCAATGAGAGGTTAAGTGGCTTGTTCCCACCCAAGGTCACATAACTAGTGATGGAAGGATGATGTGAGTATCTTCACCCCCTCTAGACAGTCAGTACAATCTCTATTTTACCACAGTGAGTCTCATCCCATAGAACAGGGTCCTTAGCCTGAAAAATGTGGATCAATTTCAGGGGGTCCATGAACTTGCATGGGAAAATGATGACATCATTATTTCAATATAAATTGATTTCTTTTTCTAACCCTACGCATGTTATTTTATGCAATTAAAAACATTATTCTGAAAATGACATCTTTATTTCAATATGAATTGATTTCTTTTTTTAATCCTATGCATTTTATTTTATGCAATTAAAAACATTATTGCGAGAAGGGGCCCATATGCTTGACCAGAATGCAGAGGGATTTATGACACACAGACATATATCCAATTATACTCTAAAACAATTTACGTAGAAATAGGTTAGTTGTTGACAAAACTCCCAAATGCTTAGAAATTGAGTTTGGAAATCATTTGGTTTACCTTTTTCATTTTAGTGGAGAAGAAATGGAGGCCCTTGACTAAAGTTACTAAGGCACCCGCTAACAGAGTACATTCTAGAACCCAGCTTCCTTGGTTACCGGTCTAATTCTCTTTTTCTTCTGTGCCACACTGACTCAGAGACAATTCAGCAAGGTTCAGAAATAAGAAAAGACCATAGCCAAACAATTTTTTTCTCTTTTGCAAAATCTACTTTAAGAAGGGAAAGCAAGAAAGAGGAGAATATACTTAGAGCCAAGCCACGTACTATGAAAGGGGAAGCTGAATCATTTGTATTGAGTGTGCAGTGATGATGTTTAATCCCAAGGGAATGAACTAAGTATTGCTTTAAGGGGCAAGGCCACACTCTGGCTTCTCAGAAAAACAAAAGCCACTCTTGCACAATTTTTAGTTGGCATCCAACCAGTGCAACTGCCCAAGTAAAAATAACATTCCATTCCACACATCTGATTTGAAACTAGAGTAACAAGCTGAATGAAGGAAGAAAGAGAACACAGCCACACAATTTTCTTTAGAAGAGAGTGGGAATGACTGGTAATGTATCTCTTCTATTTCATTTTCCAATAGAAGAAACCCCCAGGACTCAAAGAGTGAGGGTAGCCAATAGACAAAAGGCTTGGTTTCAGATTCTCACAACCTTGACAACCTAGCATGCGTTTCATAACCTTCTATTTCCTGATGTTGTTTCTACTTTCCTACTCCCCATTCCACCAACTCCTGATGTTCTAACAGAAACTGGAAAAACCTTGTTAGAAAAAAAAATTAGTTTTATTTAATGACCAAAAAACTCTTTTCTCTTCCTCCCACTTCTCTTACTCCACAGGAAACAACAACCACTACAAAAGTGAAACACTTGCAAAAAATTAGGCATTGCCAAGTAAAACAAACTCTTCCACTGGCTACATCTAAAAACCATTTCATTCTGTACCTGGAGTTCATCACCTCTCACCTCTCTCTCCGAAAGCTGGTCCTCTGGAGTCACAGTTGATTATTGCTTTTCATCGTAGTTTTTACAGTTTTCAAAGTGGTTTGTCTTTACGGTGTCATTAATGTATGGTATTAAATATGGCTCTCCTGACTTTACTATGCATCAGCTCATAGAAATCTTCTCAGGTTTCACTGAAACCATTTCTTTCATTATTTCTTATAGTGTAATAGTATTCCATTACATTCATAGGACATATCTCTTATGGCATAACAATATTCCAGAACTGTCACGAAACATTTTATTCCAGTCATTACCCAATTGATGAGAATCTCTTTAGTTTCCAGTTCTTTGATACTACAAAAAGAGCTGCTATAACTACTTTTTGGACAAATGCATAATTTTTTTCTTTCTTTAATCTTTTGGGGGTATAGGCCTAGTAGTAGACATACTCTTGTTATTAAAAGGACAATTACCAGGGGTTACAGATGGATGCTCCTTGCTAATCACTGCTATATACCCTTTGGCAAAAAATCTTTGGGTCTTTGTTTTCTTATTTGAAAACTAGGGAATCAAGGACTTGGACCAGATAACCTTAATGCTCCTTCCAGTTTTAAATCTATGATCTATAATCCAAGATTATATCTAATGGAGACCTTCTCGTTGATGTAAATAGAAAAGAGTAAAAAAAAAAGTGGAAGCTTTGGAAAGAATATATACATACACACACACACGCAAACACGTAAATATACATGAATATATATATGTATATGTTTGTACATAGAGTGCTTCAAGTGAATGAAGTTAAAAAATTTAAAAAGTAAATCTCTCCTTACCAAGAATGCTACATAAATCTATACTCAACTGAAATCGGTCCTGAATTCTAGTGCTTCGTTATCATTTGCTATTAGAACACTCCACTTGTTTACCCTAAAGGAATCTCAAAATCAACATGTACAAAAAAGAATGCCCCTCCCTAACTTGAACTTCCTAATTTCTGTTGAAAGAGCTACAATCGTTCCAGTCACTAAGGTTTGTAACTCTGAAGTCATCCCTGAGGCTTCATGTTTCCTCACTCCTCTTTCTAATTATTTGCCAAGTCTAGCTGAGTCTAACATCGCTTCCCTTCTCTCTATTCACATAAATCACTTGCAAGCTTGTCGTTTAGAACATCACCAGTATTATTTACTGAAGTGAGTTGCTAGGAGAAAATGACATCCCTAAAAGAATCCGAAAGGGACTATAAGAAAGAGAGGTTTGGCATACAGATCACTGTGTTTTAAAACCAAGGAAAGATAAAATAAAAATCCTTCTCATTTCCCCTTAACTTAGTACAGCAATATTTTTAAATTTTACAAAAAGTACACATTTTATTTCATTTTTTTCAGATTAGTTGATTTGACATCAGTAAATGTCATCCATGTACACCAACAAAACAGAAAGAAATAACTAAAGAACAGGAATTTGGCCAGATTTGATTTAGAAGATCCTACCTGTGGAACTGGTGTAATAGTACTCCATTACATCCATAGGGCATATCTCTTATGGCATAATAATATTCTCATACCATCACAAAACATTTTTAGGAAAGGGGATGACAGACCTAACTCATGGTCTATAGGCAATGCATCTCCCTGTTAATGTATCTCCTTCTATGTTTCTATTTACCCTGATCTTTGTTCCAACAGGAAAAAACATCTCAATTTCTGTCACATTACTTATCTCAGGAAAGATTTCACCTGCCATTCCAAGATCTCTTTACTTCCTCTATTTCTATCTATTTTTATGGTTTCTAGGAAGAGCAAACAAACTGGCTTTCAAAATAATTCTGGGATAACTTTTTTCTTTTCCAATGGAATGAAGCTTGAGGTCTTTACTGTTTCTAAGCTCCCCCATCATCAATAATTGGGAAATCTGCACACATTTTCTACCCTAGGTGACATATTTTCTTCATAGATATAGATCATGGCCTCACTTTTTTTAAAAAACAAAACTGCACTTTTATAAATACATATATGCACACATTTCTCTACAATCTCCACCCATTTGATTATAAGTAGACAAAATCTCAGGCTGTTAATTCAGGAAAATTGGCCCATGTGGATATGCAATTAATGAACACTCCATCTGGAAATAAAACAACTTTTAATGGGTATAAATATTAACATTGAGAGCAAAACAAATCCAGCATTCAGACTGGGCTATATTGTGGGTAAAAGGCTCACCTACCTTGATGGTTTTCACCAAGTTGGCAGTGCTGTTGGCGACTTCCTTTGCTGACTGAACAAAATGCCTCTTGGCCACTGGGTTGGCTGTCTTAGATGAAGCGATGCGACAGGCATTACACAAGGCAGAGGTGTGCTTGGCAACAATTGTAGCGGCTGACAAAACCTATAAAAGAGAGAACCTGAGTGCTTCAGGGAATCTGGTTCAGAGGTTTTGCTTTGAAAATCTAGTTTCCATTATGAATCAGTTCATGGGTACCAAAGTTGATTTCAGGTCTGCTAACATCAGGTTCTATTGTTCCACAGGATGAACGAGTTCCATAACCTCTTTAGATAAATGTGGCAGCAGAAAGGGTGGGAGTATGATAAGGAAAGGAAGAGAGGAAAGAAGGAAGGAAAAGGGAAATGGGGAAAAAAGTGACAAGAGGGAAAAAAGAGGTAGAGATGCTAATGATTTTGATATGTTGTACTATGGAGCTATCAATATTGACTTAGGCATCACTAAGAAACATGCATGACTTTTTTCTTTTCCACTGGAATGAGACTTTATTTCAGTCTTCACTATTTCTGAGGTTCCCTAATCAATTACTGAGAAATCTGCATTCGATTGCTACTTTGTACTGCATATATTCAGTAAGGATATAGACCATGTGCCCCTCCCTGCTTTAACACAATATGTGGAGCTGGTTCCACATAGCAATCATTCATTCAGGATCATCAGTAGAATGATATAATAAACGGAATAAATAAAATTGGCTTTTGGAATATAAATGTAGAGCTGAAAAGAGACATTTTGCAACTAGGCTAAGCGGCAAATGTTGCTGAGGGACCTGTATGAAGCAAAGGGGTGGGCTGCTTGCAGAGATAAGGAAAGATTCCAGGTAGGCAAATGGACCAAGGGAACGAAGTAATAGCGATTTTTATGAACTAGGAGCCAAGCTCAGCTGTTTCTATGCTGCTTAAAGATTCAAAATACTGATGGTACCCAGTAAATTTCAGCACTCTGAAACAATATCTGCATAACCCTAGTTATAGCTCTATACAGATGCAATGAGATTAAAGTGAAAATAAGGCAGCAGTGAAAGAAAAGGATGAGGAAGAAATATCTACAAAAAAATCAACATGTGGCTTAAGAGGTATTTATGGAAGGGGAGAAGACACATACTATTGCTAAACTGGCATTACACATAAACTGGTTGCTTTTAAGTTAGTTGTTGCTGTTGAGTTGTTTAATTCTTTGTTTGATTCTTTGTGACCCCATTTGGGGTTTTCTTAACAAAGATACTAGAGTGGCTTGCTATTTTCTTCTCCAGCTCATTTTACAGAGGAGGAAACTGAGGCAAACAGGGTTAACTGATTTGTCCAGAGTCACACAGCTAGTAAATGTCTGAGGTTGGATTTGAACTCAGATCTTCTTGACTCCAGGCCTGGCACTCTATTCACAGAACTACCTAGTTGCCCCCAGTGCTGCCTAAATATTGTTAAGAAACTGAGGACACAATACTCCCCTCTCCTCTCACTGCTAACTTTATTTTACCCAGGCAATAATATAGGTTTTCTATTGCCTAAGACACCATTCTTTAATTTTCAATCTATAACAAGCTTCAAGGACTCCCAAATTGTTTATCTAGAGTAGAGCACTGCATCATTTGAATCTGGGACGTGCAAAGTCTCTACCTCAGCTTCACAATTCCTTTCACCTACTTAGGACACAACATGGAAGGAAGCTGGATACCATGGTAAAGCGTTTTTCATCTTGCCCAGAATGGTTACCTGTGATGGACTGCTGCCTGGATCCACCAGATTCTGACAAGCCATCTGGATCGCCTGATTGGCCCGGGCAAATTGGATGTGATCTACAAGACCCTGGTGCCCAGCCTGGCTGTTGGGATCAGAGATGCCAACGAGGTAAGCAGCCTGGAACAAAGAGAGGAAACAAGTGTTTATTAAGCACTTACTCTATGCCAGGGACCATGCTGAGCACTCTACTAATATGAACTGATTTGATTCTCACAACAATCCTTGGGTAGTTCCACATTTTACAGCTGAGAAGGTGAGGCAGGTAGTAGTTAAGTGGTTATTTCAGGATCACACAACCAATAAGCGTCTGAGGCAGGATTTGAACTCTGATATTTCTGATTCTAGGCCCAGCTCTCTGCACTATAGGGGCCACCTGGCAGCTTCCTGTGCCCAACACAGTTTCTATGGTATTTTTTGTATAAGACTCACAGCCTTCCAAAGGCTAATGATGGGATGGAATGAGCTGGTTCTAACTTTGATGATCTACACTAGAGGAACATCCCAAGTTCTACATGCTTAATGTCCTCAGTTGTTTAATAAGGATTCTAATTTCTACCTCATGGGGTTATCAGGAGGTAAAAATGGTGACAATATTGCTAAAAAATAATGACAATATTCAAGCTATAAAATATTCAGCTCTGGTTGCTGACATGTTTGGTAAAAATTAGATATAATGAAAATGACTAAGATGCTGATTCAGGTACAGTAAAGTATATACAAAATCACTGAAGTATTTTCAGGAGGGGAAAAAAGCATTTAATCTATATTGAAGTATGACTGTTCCAAGAATATTCCTGGTAATTGAATGAAAATATGCCAATTCATACAACCCAGAAATATACATGGCACTGAGTGTTGTATACTCAGATAACTAGAGGATTTCTTTTATCCACGTCAACTTTCCAAATTCAAAACTGATGAAAATCTTCTCTGGGGAGGACTCATAGCAACAGTGGACAATTTTGGGGTCAGTTAAGTGAACAAAACAGTTATTTCAAAAATTCACAGTAGAAGGAGTAGGGGTGACATCTAATATATCACTTCTGAGGGTCCCAACCTTTTCTCACTTTCTCTACTTCTGAACACCAAGAAAACCTTGTGATTCTAAAGGCTGAGACAATACAAACAAGTCATACCTGTTTTATAAGAACAAAGACACATAACGGTAATTGCAATAGCTCAAAAATTATTTTTTTAAAAAAAAGGATAAAGCATTAGGGGAAATATGTACATATACACTTCTACATTCCCTACCCTCAAGTCATCTCCCATCTCCTCCACAGACTTACCACCCACAGCAGAGACAAAAGGCTGAAAGAAATGTCCAATTTATTAATGCACTGACTAATTGCTGTTTTCTGCTTGTGTGGAGAACTGCTTGCGTTACAACTAGTAGAAAACTTTAGTTTCAACTTTTTTGTCTAAGAGAAGGACCAGTTCTAGAGCAGAAGTTCTTGACTTGGGGGTCTGTGAATTTGTTTTTAAAGCATCTGAATAACAGTAATTCAAGGTTTGCTTTATAATCCTATATATATTTTAAGGCATTTAAAAACATTCTAAGAATGGGTCCATAGGCTTTACGAGACTGATTTTGGTGTCTGTGACACAAAATATCTTGAGAACTCCTGCCTCCCACCTTTTCTTCCTTTTTTCTTTTCTCTCTCTCTCTCTTTCCTTTTCTTAGCAGAGACTGTTTTTGCATCTCCAATATCTAGCACAGTGCCTAGGCACATTAAATGCTTTCTTCATTCATTCATTTCATTCATTCATTTATTCATCTTGGCCAAGAACTTCTGTCCTCTTGTACATCATCTTCCATTCCAACTTAGAAACAAAAAAGTAGAAGGCATCCAGCGACCCTCCCTTCTTTCTTTCCTTTCTCCCTCCCTCCCTGTCTTTCAAAATGAAGGAGCTACTCATGAATTTGACCCTCTGCCTATCAGCATACGAGCTAACCTAGTTTCCCTCCACACTCCTAGAAGATCACCAAATAATGCTAGCCTTAGTATACATACCTGATTACCTTAGCCTATTGCAGCCTGGAAATCATGAATTTAAAATTTTGATTGTTTTGTCTCAACCTCAGCTTCCTAAGTAGTTAGAATTACAAGCATGCACCTGGCAAGAACCCTTCTAGAGCCAATTTCTCTGGATTGGATTGAATCCTATCCTATCCTTTTACAATGAAAAAAAAAGCTTTCAGTCTTTGCCTTGTGACTGAATGAGAGGTCAGGCTCACAACTTTTTTTCTTTTTCCTCAATGACCTTCAAGATTTTTTTGCAGATCCATGGAAATCCTTGTCTGAATCTCAAGTGGAGACTGGGAATCAGTCTCACCGTAGTTGGCAAAAAGGATTTACCTGGGCGGCAGCTTCTGTGAGGCCACAGAGGGCCTTGGATGCAATTCCCACGCATTCTCCAAATAGAGGAAGGTCACCTGTCTTGGCATTTTGAGATATTCCTGCCATTGACTCACCCAGAACCTGAAACAGAGAAAGCACTGTTCCAATAAGAGTGTATGCAAGAGCCTAATGCTGACTTAAAATTGTAATCTGCCAGGAAATTTAATTCTAGTCTTCCCCCTCATTGACAACGATAATAGACAAATAAATTATAATAATTCAATTTTAAACAGAGAAATAATAAATTGGGAGAATGAAACTTTCCAAAGTGTCCAAAGTGTCTTTTGTTCTAATGGAAGAAGGTATATCCATAAAGAGTATTAAAAATACTTATCACTTGGATGTCTTTTCCTGTGACTATATTTAAGCTGGGAACTCCTAGAGCTGGACTTTTCTAGAGTTTAATGTAAAAGCTAATTATAAACATAAAAGAGTTTAACAAATGTTTCTATCAACAAAATACATGCTTTTTGAATGCAGGATCTCTTTTAGCTGTTGTCTTCACATTGTACAAGACTAGCACAATGCTTGGTACGTGGTATATGCTTAATAAATGTTTGTTGACTGACTGAATCCAGTTCAACATGCATTTAGGAAGTGTCTACTATGTGCCAACAGGTAGGTAGATTGGTTCAATGGATAGAATGCCAAGGTTGGAAGATCCGAGTTCAAATCCAGCCTCAGACATTTACTAGTTATGTGACCTTAGGCAAGTCACTTATCCCGTTTTCCTTAATCCACTAAAGAAGGAAATGTAAACTACTCCAATATCTTTGCCTAGAAAACCCCATGGACAGCTTTAATCATGGTCATGAAGAGTCAGACATGAACTATATATGACAGAACAATGAGCCAAGAAATTTACTTGGTAGTATCAATGTGCAATATTAAAATGAAAATGTATTTATTACTTGGAATAACTGAAAAAGAAAACAGTAACTATTCTAGATTTTATATTTATACTTACCTTATTTTGGTGTTATATTACAAAATCTATTTATTTATTATAAATAAATTTTATATATATATTTGAGTACTTAAAAGGGCTTACAGGCATGGTGGCTAATTCTTCAAGAAAGACTACTGGGTAGGTGTGTATATGACAATTAAAGTTGCTCCACAGGTAGTGAAATGAAGAATAAACATAATTGGTTTTTTTTCTTAGTAAGTTGGCAGCACTACCAAATCTATATGCCATTTTAGTGATAAAGATCCCCTACACAGTGATTCCTCTGGTAATGAGAATAGGTGGATGACACTTTTCTAATGATGAAAGGAAAAAACTTTATTTCCTGGATATGAAAAGCAGATTACTTATATATAGAAAAGCGAAATCTTAATTATAATTAATTAGAAGGAAATGAAGAAGTAGGGCATTTCAGAAACAAACTTCAATGTAGTTGGGAAAACATTCTCCGGGAAAGATGGCCCAAATAACTAAATATATATACTCTCATATAAATTTCTCTCTCTCTCTCTTTTCTTTCTCTCTCTCCAGCCTCTCTGTATGTGTGTATGTGCATGCGTGTGTAGAGAAAGAGAGGGAGCTAAGAGACCAATCTATTCATAAATATACTCATATACGCACATGTTTGTGTACATACAAAGACATGTGCACACGTGTCTGTGTACACATATAGTCATAGAAGAAGAGATCATGTGTGTGTACTATTGCAACGTCCCAGCCTTTAGTGTGTTTATTCGTATGGATGTGTGTATACATGTACCTATACATACACCTCTATCACATGTGTGAATCTCAAGTGAACATGCATCGTTCCTTAATTTACTTAAAAACATGAAAGTTGATACTAGCTACCATAAAGAAAGCAATCTTACCTTGGAATTTTCCATTACACTCTCAATGCAGTCAAAATAGGAAAGATCACTAACAGGTTCATTGGGATTATCCAACATTCCTTTAACAGTCTGCAGAAAGACAGCAAACCTTAACGCATGCCATAGAGAATGAAAGCGACTCAACATACTGTTGTGCACCAATAAGAAATATTTTTCTATACATAGAGTTCTGATCATTTTTATTACCATTTATCATTATTTATTATTTATCATTTATTAATACTTATTATGTATTTCACTTTTAAGTGGGTAAACTGAATTCTTGAAGCAAGCATATTATATGAGATTAGTTTTGCTAATCAGATACAGTACTAATTAGGGAAGTACTAACTAAGATGGAGGTCGATTACTTTTATTTGTGATACTTATAAAGTAGGGGAGGCAGAAGGGGATGTGGCAATTAATTTCAAGGACTCATTCCTTGACTTATTCTATATTTATAATTGATGGAATCTTTTAGCATTTGAACTCAAACTTTTGCATGATGAGAAAGGATAAAAGATAATTCAGGGTGCTTGATTAATTTGGTCTTGTTTTTCTTTTAAAATCATAAAAAGGTTCTTAAACCTTCTGTCAGTGAAGGTGCTAATTAAATATGGAGCCTCCTTCTATGTTTCTCCATATGAGCATCATAAACTAACCATCACCCTTTTGGTTATCTGTTATCTAAGTCCTGGATAAGATGTATTCAACTGCTATCAAAGAGAAAAGTCTAACCTATTTTTCTATCTACTGAGCCAGTGGAGCCAAATATTTCCTCATAAGATGTCTTGATGACGAGGCCATAAGAAGCATCAGATAGGAAAGATGATGAGAATGTTGATATGATATAATAGGAGGGATGTCAGAGGCTGTCTAGCCTACTTCACAGATGAAGATACTGATGAGGTCAAGGAACTTTTCCAAAGTCACAAAGGGGGTGTTCTTCCCACCATAACCCAATGGCATCCATCTTTAGTTTAAGGTACAGGTATAAGGGATAGGGTAAAAAAAAGGGTGGCGTTTAAGGGCAGACCTCTTTGGACACCACAAGAAAATCTGAAGAGAGAATGGAAAGAATACTTGTTTTGGAGTCCAAGTTAAAAAGTTGCCTCTGATGCTATATTGCCTAAATGACCTTGGGAAAAGCACTTAAAATGTCCAGGGTCTCATTTTCCTCATTTATAAAAATAAGAGTGTTCAGACTAGATGACCTCTGAGGTCCCCTCTAGATCTATGAGCTAATCAATTTGAAAGATAGATGCCCCCCCAAATAACTGAAAATTTAATCAGGTCACGGTTATTAATGGTGAAAATGACTCACTCAACCACCTTGCATTCTGAGCAGCTTACAAAAGCATCAGCCCCAAGATAATAAACTCTTTCTGTCTTCCTCTGAGGACAAGAGCTATTTGCTATTATTACAAAATCAAAGAATATCTCCATTATCTCCATGTATATATAGACAATTTCCACTGCTTCAGCTACCTGAGTATCAACTATGAAGGGAAAAGCACACTAAATTTCAACCCAGAAGGGCAACTGATGGGCAGAACTTCACCAATGTGTATTTCTAATAAAAAAAAAATAATCTCTCTCTCTCTAAAAATAAATTATCAATAGATGTTGAACCCTTTGTGGAGCATAATTCATTTTCCCTTCTTTTCTTTCAATTAATCACTGTTTCTATTGTTTATAACCTCAAAACTGCAATCTATTTCACATAGCCTCCACTATTTTGGGCTCAGCTAACCAACCATGCAAATTTCTTCATTTATTATCAGTTTCTTTTTTTCTGAAGAATTCACTTTAAAGCAAAATTCATTTAAATAGGATTTATTTTAACTGGACTATTCAGAAGCCTATGATTGTTTTTCTTTTTAAATACTAACAGCCATTATTTTAATTTTGTTTTCCATTCTCCCTAATGAAAGCATCTTCAGATATTAATTCAGGAATAAAATACATAATATAATATAATTTATACCTATTCTTTCCTATGTAAAGGGGAAACAAACAAACTGGAACACTTTTTTGCCAAAGACAATTGGCAGATCCAATCAAGATTGCTGAATCTGCTTCAACCACCACAGCACTTAAAAACACAGGGTAGAGAAAAAACAGCTAAGCTGATGTAACACTAGGCCACTGAATAAAGACAAACAACTGAACCTATGTTTAGGGTGATCAAGTGAGCTCTACTTTTCACAAACAGCATAAAATCTTATAAAAGTTTAGGGCTTTGGAGGCTGTCATCCCAGAAAAAATGGGTGTTAAGGTTACTCAAAGTTCTTAAACTCAGCTCAAGTTTCTCTCTTTGTAGCAGGCAGTGAATGAAGTGACCTGAGCTCAGGGTACAAAAGAGAGTACCCCACAGCTTATTATGAAGACCTATTGTCTAAAAATGACAGCAGAATTCTGATTTCTGGTATAACATTTTGGAAAAGGCCTAAGGACTCCATGAGTTTTGTTAAGAAATATGTAGATTTAAATTCAAGGATTGTGGAGAGGGGTCTGAGCAATTTTTATAAAGTTATTGTACATCCCAAGGTCTAGGATACTACTCCAAGGCCAGCAATAAAAAGTCAATACTAGAGACAACATCCTGGGCAAGTGTGAAGTCAGAATTATTTCTAGTTGATTGTGGAATTGCCTCCAGGTGCTTGGGTAATCCTAAAATGTCAGAACTAAATGAATTGAAGAACATACAAATGCTCTTAATGATTGACAACCAAGCAGCATCTCTGTAGGGAAATCAAATGTCCATGGAAATACAACCAATTTATTTTTACCAAGATGTCAATTTGGTCCTTTTCGTATGTCCTCCATCTATGGAAAGGCTGGCTTGTCAAAGGTTGAGGAGGAACAGATTTTCATTTATTTCCTGTCACAGATACTTGTGGCCTTATACTAAGGTACAAGAGCTAGGACCTGAGATATGCCTTCAATTGTGTCAGTATCAGGTCACGGGGAGCCCCAAGACTCTGACTCTGCTTTAACCCTTTTGGTCAAGAAGTGTCAGTTTATAACACCCTGCTTAGAGATCACCCAAAACTCTAGTAAGGCAAAATGTACTCTTCTCTCAGTTAAGCAGTATGTGCCAGGTAAGTGATCATTCTCAAGTGCCTCAGGATATAACATTATCTTAACTTGCCTCAGTTTGGTCTTACATCCATAGCGCCAGCCAAAGAGCAGATGGTAAAAATTACTTCCTCCTCCTCTAAATATCAGACTCTTTCTACTAAATACATTTCTGTCTAAACACAAGGGTAGAGGCAGATCTGATGCTTCCCTCGGCTCCACCAGGAGGAGGAATTCCTGTCCAGCAGGACAGGTTACAATTCCCTTCCCAGAAAGACTGGAAAACAGGAAAGGCACTGGACAGTAATCCTACAAGAAAATGGAAGGACCACACCTGTCCTTCCACCTTTGGAAATCTCTAAGGTTCATTCCATGTAATAATACCTCAAGTTCCCTGAGGGCATTGTCACATTCCTTCTGGCCTGGTGCTTGCTGGGTACACAGTGTGATGAGCTGATTAATGCTTTCTGTCACAGCTCTAGGAAGGAAAAAAAAAGCATTTTTAATAAGATTGACGATGAAATTACCCTTATTTTATTTTTCCAATTCATAAGAAATTCGACTAATGAATTAAGTAGGGTACGGTCTCCATTTAAAGCTCTTCTGTAAGCAACAGGTTATAAATGAGCACATAATTGAGGAAGAAAATTTTTCCTCAAGCAGAGCCAAATCATTACCTTGTATAAAAAAAAAACAAACCAAGTTTTTCTCAGAATGAATGGCTGTCTCATATACATGAACAAGATTTTCCAACAGAGTTGAAATAGCAATATGATCACATTATGCTTAAGACCGTTAACTGGCTACTTACAAAGAATCATCTGGACAACTCCTCATATAATTTCTAATATTTCAATAAGAGACTACTGATTATGACAGACATGCTGTAAAAAATGCAATGGAATTTTAAAACTACTTTTCGTCTAATCCCACATGAATTAATGGTCCTTAAATGCAGGACCGAACACTACTCTTTAACAAAAATGTGATCTTCATTTGAGGGTTGGAGAGAGACAGTAGGGCCACAAAGAAATAAATCAGAACTTTAGATCCAATCGTGGCACTGTTTCGGGACCACAATGTACCTTTGGGAAAGAGTGAAATCTTTGGACATTCTTAGTGTCCAATCCTTCCTAAGCAGCCTCTTCTACAACAGGAGACAGAAGCTGCCACCAACTCTAGGCTGTAAGATCCATAATTCAGAGAGCTGGATTATTTCAAGGGCACACATTTCACTACTATGTGCTGTAATGAAATTTGACAGACCTTGTAGAGCTGGCAATGGTGTTTCAAGGTAAAGCAGTTAAGGAGAGAGCAAAGATGAGGCCTAGAGCCAATGAATGGGAGGGTGTATGTGAGTCCAGGTCAACCTGTTCCAGTGAGGAGAATGTGAATGAGAAAAAAAGTTCCTTGAGGTACTACTTAAATTACTGAGTATCTTCTATTAATGTGGAATAAGTAAGATTAGGGATCTGAAGTCAGGATGACCTGAGTTCAAATCTGCCCTCAGACTAGCAGTTGTATGACTCTGGGCAAGTCACTAAACTTCTGTTTACTTTGGTGGTTCAGTGGGTAGAGTGCTGGCCCTGAAGTCAGGAAGACTTGAGTTCAAATTTGGCCCCGGACAATTACTAGCTGTGTGACCCTGGGCAAGTCATTTAACCTCTATTGCCTTAATCCACTAGAGAAGGAAATGGCAACCCACTCCAAGAAAACCCCACGAATGATATGGTCCATGAGGACACAAAAAGCTGCATATAACTGAATGATGAGATTAGGGGAGGAAGAAAAAAGGAAAACAGAGCTTCAGCTTGATTAAATTCTCTCCACGATTTGGCTCTTACCAAATCACCCAAAATTACCTCTTACAAATGACAACATGAAGCCAGCTCCCCCTAGCACATCATTTTTATTTCCCCTTCCAAGCCTTTGTTCGCATAGTTCCCTTTTGCCTAGAATACACTTCCCATTTATCTAAATTCTACCCATATTTGACAGTGGCTTTGTGAACTTAGTGAATCATAATGAAATGCGAGTTACTCTTCTGCTTCCTGACCAAGTTCAAGTCCTATAATAAAAATGACAACAGCACCTGAGACTTATTTATATATCACTTTCTGGTTTACAAAGCTCTTAACATATATGTTCTCATTTAGTCGTCCAACAGCCTAGATGTAGGCTATACATCTCTGACTTTTGTAGATGATGAAACTGAGGCCCTGAGCCTCTTGGTTGGGAGAATCTTGGATAAAATCCCAGGTCTGGGGGCTCTATATCCCCTGCTCTTTGGACAGCACCAAGCTGCTGCTTCAAACCCCCTCTGTGAATCCTGGTTCAATGGAAAGGGCAGAGGATTTGAAGTCAGTGAATGAATGCATTTTACTAATAAATTGTTTTGAGTTTGCCAGAGGATATGCAAATTGAACGAACAGCCTTTTCCAATTTACAAAGGACAATCAGCTTAATTATTTGATGAGAAGACTCTAGACTCTAGTTTGAATTTTAGATTTACTTAACGTGATGAGCTGGGGGAGAGAAAGGGAAAAAACACATCTTGAACTATGGATAGGGAATGAACTAAAAAAAAAATCCCTCCTCCCATTTGGCTTCTATCTAATTCATTCATTTGGCCATAGATTTTCCTCAAAACTTTTAGTCATTCTAGTGATGAAAAAAAATCCAACCCTTGAGTATTGATTTGGGACAACATAGGACAAATTGGTAGGGCTATTTTTTTTCCTCCACTGCCCGCAATGTAGAAACCATATGCCATAAGTAGTAGGATGCCACCCTCAAGGGCAGGCAGGAACTGTACCTTATACTATGGTTGCATTCATGGGAAGGAGCCTGACTAAGAGTTACTAAATCAATAAGTCAGTGTATACTGACACGCCCAATTACTAGTGGCACAGCAGTTGTAAGGTGAAGTCAGGATCACTTGGTATTTGCAGACAAATGTAGCTTCAGTTGGTTTATGTTGTGTCCAGTGTGTCTACTCTTTATTTGGCCGTCTGTCTTCAGCTCTGACCAATGTCAGGGTCACCTGGTTTAGAACATTAGATTATAAAAGTAAGGGCTGGTACCTGTTTGTTCAATAAATAGGGTAACAACTTATAGTTGAGGAATTCATTAGGCATTACAGACAGACACTGAGTAGCCCTGATTTAGCTATCAGTTATATTTAGTTACTCACTTCAAAGTATATAGAAAGAGTAAACAAGTGGAGTCAGGGTGCCCAAAGTGAAAGGCTGTATGGGGCTGACTCAGGAAATTGCACACTTGTACAGAGGACACTCAAGAGATTACTATGCACTGAACATATTGGAATTGGCAGCTACCATACGGCACTGGGATAGCGTGACCGATAATGAAAACAAAAACGAGGGACATTTCTCTACTCAAGGATAAAAGCAAGTAGACCTGAGCCTCAAATCTTGAAGATTACTGAAGGGATTTCTAACCTGAAAATTGTTCAGTGTTCACTGATGCTAAACTGACCCAAACCAGAGTATCTTAGGGATACAGCATAGGGAGAAAAACCGACAATAAGCATAGATAACCATCCACCATGGTGGGGGACAGAGAAGATGGTGAAGGCATTATCCCTGCCTCTGAATTACTTAAAGTCTAGTGAAGATAAAGAGATTCAGTGATCCACAAATACTTGTGGAATGCCCATTATTTATAAGGTACAGTACTAGGGCAGTGGTGGAGATAAGACTTATAAAACTTGGACCCTTTTCTGAAGTACTTGGTCCAGTACTATAGGACTACAGTCACTATGGTCGAGACTTCACCTGTGAGGGGTCCTGAATAAATGTTTGCTGAATTCAATTACAATCTATTTAGGGAGATGTGACATACGCCTGCAAAAACGTAAATAGAAGTGTAAGAAAACTAGCAAAGAGATGACACAAAAATTGCCCAAGAGCACTGTCTGTCTCTTTCTTTCTCCCCTGCTCTCCACAAACACATATGCATATACAACAGACTATATATATATATATATGTACACATACATCCATGTATATATATACACATTTATATACAGTATATATTATCTCTCTACATATTCTATGTATATAGCTGTAGTTATACACACACACATACATAGTACATTGATGTAGATAGAAAGATAGATGTATTATATGTTTTCTAGTTTTACAGGGGGAAATGAGAGGGCTGTGGATGAAACAATCAAATGTCAATAGGAGATCAGATATGGCAAGAAAGAAATCAGTTGGAGCTTGAATAGCCATCAAAGTCTTTTTAAAGAGGTAGGATTTGATTTGTACTCTCAAGAATGGTTACTATTTAAATGGAAAGAAGCAAAGCAGGAGAGCAATTAAGACTGAGAGGGAAGAAATAGTACCACCAAAGGCAAACGCAAAAAAGACCATTTTTTTCTTGTACATCCCAGTTCTCCTCTCTCTTCTCTTATACAAAGAGAATTGCTGTTCCAGCTTTGGTGACAGGGTCCACAGAGACCAATGGCAAAATACAAGGGGAAACGAGGGAGACAGGTGTTAATTAAATTGCAGGTTCCTAGAGAGTCAATGCTAAGGCTGGAACAGAAGTGGAAATGGGTCCTGTGATCCCCAGGATAACCTCAGCATCTTGGGCAGCTTTGGAAGGGGAGAAGGGTAAATTGCTTCTCGAGTTGTCAAATATTTCATGCCAGGGGCTTGGCAAGGTTGTAGTGTTAACAACAGTGGCAGGGAGGGAGAACAGAGGCAGAGCACCTTTTTCTTGCAGCTGAAAATTGGTTTCTCAGTCTCTGGAAGCAATCAAAGAGCACCAACCCATCTGCATATCCCGAGGCAGGGGATGGTGAAAACCTGCGAAAATGGTTCTCAACTCAACCAGACTCATGAGATTTGGCAACATCCTGAACCAGCACAATTGAAGGAAATAAACAAGTTTCCACATTCCTAATGTGAAATGAAAGCAAATGAAAATAAAGTGAAAGCTATGCCACTGTAGATATTTGAAACAAGATGACAGGGTTCTTCAAATGTCTTCTGCCCTCCCCTCCCTTTTCTTTTATCCTAAGGAAGAAATGAGGGTCCATTACACACAGATATGTTCCATTTTTTATAGAGAAGAAAATTGGCTTTCCCATGGGCAGAAGGAATGAACAGTCCAACAAAGAACAACAGGCACAAGTTTGAAAAAGTTGGGGGAGGGGAGAAGGGAGAACAGGAAATTCAGGATTGAGACACTGGTCTGGCTTGTTCATGCTCTGAGAAGCAGCAATGGCATTACCGTTTGGTCATATGACAGCCATATGAATAACCAAGAGATATCAGCATAGATAATGAAAAGAGCAATGACCATGGAATCAGGAGCCCAAAGATCTAGCCTTGGGTTTTCTATGACCATAAGGAAGAGACTGTCACCTCTCTGGGCCTCAGTTTCCTCTTCTATGAAAAGTGAGGGGTTGGCAATATGTCTAAAGCAAGGAGTTCATACTCTAAGGTCTGGGAACTTGTTCTTTAAAAATATTCTACTAACTCCATTTCAATATAATTGGTTTCTTTTGTAATCATATGAATTTTATTTTATACACTTTAAAACTTGATGGTGAGAAGGGGTCCACAGGCTGTGCCAACTTCCAAAGGAGTCCAGGACACAAAAACATGGCTAAGAATCTCTGCCTCAAAGGTTATGAACATGCTAAAATTGTGACACATGAGTAACAGAAGAGTACCTGCCCATACTAGGTGACCAATATGAAGGCTATGAAGAAGGACGGCCAATCAGAACGACAGTCATACTGATGGTAACTGTGCAACAACTCTAGGGGACATTACATGGAAGGAAAAGAACTCAAAAGGGAACATGGAAACCAAGAAATTATTTTCTTATTATCTTTTGAAAGTCAATATACACTTAAAAGACAACAAATAAAGAGTTTACAGTTTTGTGAATAATGTACCCCCTCCCCTTTATTTCTATATGTGACTATTTTCTAGTATTTTAGGAAAGACAACAAAACTTCATTGAAAAAAGTAAATATGAGGCAGTTAATTGGTGCACTGGCCCTGGAGGCAGGAGGACTTAGGTTCAAATCCAGCCTCAGATACTTAGTAGCTGTGTGACCTTGAACAAGTCACTTGACTCCAAATGCCTTGCCTTCCCCCACCTCAGACAAAAAAAGAAAAAAGGAAATGAAATGAATGCTTTTACTAGATTATGTCTAAGATTGATTCCACCTCTAACCTTGATAATTTGTAGAATTCAGATATTCTAATATTTCAGAATTAGACAATTTAGAATAATTCAGCAGAAGGGTAGAGTTAAAAGAACACAGATTTTGGGGCACCCTTGTGACTTTGGGCAGGTCACTTCATCTCTTACTAAGGCTGAGTTTCCTTATCTATGGAATGAAGTACTTAGGCTTGGCTTGGTATCAAATTCAAATAGAAATGGGAACCCTAACCATTATATAAGGATCCCTGCAGGCTGGAGACTGACTCAGAAAACAACACATTAGTATTACTGATATTCTATCATATTTTTGTTTATTTTGCTAAATATTTCCAAATTACATTTTAATTTGGTTCAGGCCCCATTAGAGGGCTGTGCGCTGTGTGTTCAGTTCCTTAGGACTAGGTGACCTGTATGGGCATTTTTGGATATAGATCTATGATTTTCTCATCCTGCAACAGCAGAAATAATGACTGGAACACTGATGATTCAAGATGATGTCTGGCCACTGTACATGCTCATCCTTCCTAGTTGAGTTGCTTAGTCACAGTTTACAGTAACCGCAGCAAGATCTAACTGTGTCAGGAACAGACCCCTTCTCTGTCCCCAGCATTTCTACCCTGAACTAAAACTGGGGAGAAAAATGCTCCATAAAAGATGTAGATCCCTAGGGAGTAGCTGCCAGCATCTGCTCACAACAGTTTCCTCTTGCAATGGAGCTATTTTAATTTGGTCACTCTTATATGATTAATTTGTAGCAAATGCAATGGAAGGAGCACTCAACTTTGACCCAGGGAGCTTGTTTTCTGATTCCAGCTGAGCTGTGTACTAACTGTGTGACCCTGCCAAAGTCATAGAGCCATAGGATAATATATTTTGGGTTAAAAGGTAGTCATGTCAGTCATGTCTAACTCCTCATGAACCCATTTGGAGTTTTCTTGGTGCAGAAACTAGAGTGGTTTGCCATTTCCTTCTCCAACTCTTTCTACAGATGAGGAGACCGAGGCAAACACGATTAAGTGACTTGCCCAGGGTCACACAGGTAGTAAGTGTCTGAGGTCACATTTGGACTCAGGATGTTGAGTTCAGGACCGGAACTCTATCAAGTGGACCACTGTAAATGGTATGGCTAGGATTTGAAGTCAGGTCTGATGTGACTCCATGGTCAGCATTCCAAACTTATCACTCTTACACTGCACCACACTGCCTTAAAGAGCTTCAGTTCCTTCATTTGTAAAAAAAAAAAAAAAAAAAAAAAAAAGTGTGTGTGTATGTATTTACTTCTGCATTACTTAACTCTGTGTTAAGTAACTTAAGCAACTTAACCTTTCTGGGCCTCAATTCCTCAGCTGTAGAATGAGGGCTGAATTAAATGGTCTCTCTAGGTTCCTCCTTACTCTAAATTTATGATCTCATAATTCCTAGATGAGCTATTAAAAGGTGAAGCAATGCAACAGGATAGTTTTCAATGGTCCCTGGGCTTCTATGCTCATTCTGACTGATAGAAAACTTAATAGACAGAACCGGTAGAACTGATAGAAAAAATAATCTATTGTGTCCCAGAAAGATTTCTATTAATTTTTTAAAGAGGGACACATTTATCCTCAACTTTTCTTCAGTTTTGTAAGTAGGGACAAATACTATGAATGCTGATGACATTCATTTGGAGCAACTCTTTTATTTGACATCTAGGATTTAAAAAAGGTCAATTTTGACCTTCCCCTAGGATATCTCAGCTCTGAAAACTAGTTTCACTTTGCTACAC
Organism: Potorous gilbertii; assembly: GCA_028658325.1. Lineage (NCBI taxonomy): Eukaryota > Metazoa > Chordata > Mammalia > Diprotodontia > Potoroidae > Potorous > Potorous gilbertii. Next base: position 576,519,506 of record CM053769.1, on the reverse strand, counting down.
TTTCCTTTTCATGATCTAAGGCAATGAACAGCAGGTTGCAGACTGGAAACTTTCAAGTTACTGTAATTCTGAGTTCATTTAAAAAATGTAAGATAATGAAAGCTATCTCAGGAGAGATACCTGTGAAGAACTTTATCAAAAAAGGTCTTGGCAAGTTAGAGAGGTGGAGGAAGAGTAAAGAATCAGCTACAGCTGCTAAAAATCCAACTGGGAGAACAATAGATCTGCAAAGTGAAAGAGTTCTTACTTTTGCAAATCAATTAAGAAATGGAGCACAACTATGGATAGGGGAAAGAGTGCATGACTAAACACGGGACAGCGAGGACCCCGAAGAAGAAAATGGACAATTTTGATCACATCACGTATAATGCAAAATTGCTTGCACAGTCAAAACTTGGGTAGTTAAAATGAGACTGGAAATAATTAAGTGGAAAAAATCATTATAGTATCTTTCTCCGATAGAAGCCTCATAACCAAGATATATAAGGAACTGATATAAATTTACAAGAACAAGAGCCATGTCCCAATAAATAGAATGAGCAAAGGAAATGAACAAGCAATTTTCAAAGGAAGAAATCCTAGTTATGAATAAGTTTATGAAAAAATGTTCCAAATCACTAATCTTTAAAGAAAATTAAATCAAGGTTCTACTTCATAACTATATAATTGGTAAAAATGAGAGAAAAAACTGACAAAAGTTGGAATGGTTTAAAGAAAAAGAGGTATGCTAATGTATTATTGGTGGAAATGTTAAATATTTCAGCTATTCTGGAAAGCAATTTAGAAAGTTACTATGCATCACCTTTGAACCAACAATACCACTGCCAGGTCTATACATCTAAGAGATCAAAACAAGGGAAGATGAATCTATATGTTCAAAAATATTTGCATCAATTCTTTTCATAGTAGCAAAGAACTGGAAACAATAGAGAAATGTCTGAATAAATTATGTTATATGAAAATAATTATTATTGTACTATAATATATTATATATATTATACTATAGTATATACTATAATTTATTATAGTATAATATAATTATTATTACATTATAAGAAATAATGAAAGGGACAGTTTTATTGAAACTTAGGAACACTTGTATCAAGTTGATAAAGAATGAAATAAGCAGAATCAAGAAAACAATCTCCAACAATAAAAACAACATTATAAAGAAAAACAGCTTTGAAAGACTAAAAACTGATAAACATGATGACCAACCATGATTTCAGAAAACCAATGATGGAGCCTGCTATTCATTTCCCGAAAGATGATGGACTCAAGATTCAGAATGAGACACACAGTTTGAGATATGACTATTGTGGGAGTTTGTTTTGACTGGCTACATATTTGTTTTAAGAATTTTGCTTCTATTTTTATATTTTTCTTTCTAATGGGGGCTGTTGGTGGAAAATATAGTAACAGAGTTACCAAAAGCTTAAAAAAAAAGAAAGAAAAGAGAAAGCTAGAAAAAATAGGTGAAGAGGAAAGCAATGGCAGTTACACTTGAATTTATTTGTAAAAGAAAAATCAGCTGTACACAAGAGAAAGTCACCCTTTTGGGCAAAATCCTATTTTTCCGTTCAACCATGTATTTGGAAATTACCCTTTATTTGGTGTTTGTTAAGTTCAGAATTTAAAAAAAAAGGAATTTGAAAGATTTTAAGATATTTGTCCATTCTCTAGTAGCTCCTGTCATAAGGTAGACTGAAGAACTATCTATGAAAGGAAGGGAATCAAAAATTTTGATTAGGACCATAAGAACACTTATGAGCTCCACAAGCAAAAGGAAACCTCTAAAGCAGATTCACAAGGAGTAAGAAATAAATCAGTGATACTACTGTCATGGGGGGGAAGAAGTGATGGTCAAATGCAATGGTAAACAGGGAATTTAGCTATATTTAGAGTTTAAAAAAAAGAGGAAGAAATTGAATGGGTCCAAGGACTGAGCAGTCAAAAAAATAATTCTAAACTGAGCCTGCAAAAATGAATGAAATTTAGAATTTAGTAAAGATTGCACAGATTTGAAATTAAGAGATTTCAGTTCAAATTTCAAACATTTACTAGATATGTGAATATCAATAATTCATTTAACCACTTAGAGCCCAAGTTTCTTTACCTGTAAAATGGACAAAGATATTTTGAGCAAATTAATGTTCATATTACCAACCTCTCAAGGCTGTTAGGAAAGTGTTTCGCAAATTTTAAATCACTATAGAAATGTGAGCTATTAGGATTAAAAGGAGAAAAAAGACTTGTGGGAAGAAAACTCTAACTTTAAATTCAATACAATAAACCATCATTAAATGTCTGTTATGTGCATGATAGATGTTCATTTAAAGTAAAATGCAAATGCATAAACATTTAACTTTATAAACTACCAAATGTCTAAGTGTTCATTTCCACTTATAGTAATACAGACACAAGAAGCTAGAAGCAAGCATTTAAAGACATTACAACAGAAAAGAACTGTCACAGTGACACAGTATAACCCCTTAGTTTTTTTCCCTCTTACCTTGCAGCTGCTGCTAAGAGATTTTTTGCATTAGGGGCCCCTGGATCAACGGAGAGAGATTTAGCAGCTAGCAACAGCTTACTGGAGGCCATGGAGATATTCTTGAGGTTCCCTATCACTTGGATCTGGTCCTCTTTAGTCTGGAAAGTCAAAAGGAACCAAACTAACTATGGTCTGTACATCATCCCTGGGACTCCCAGGGCCACAGGGAGCATTTTGAAATTGAAGTAAGTTATCGGTATAGACCCCATTATGCAGACCCTGTCTCCAGATGCCTGCCTCTGTAGGATGCTGATCAGTGGCTCCCCTTATCCAGAGGGATGCCCCTCCACACATCACGTTCTAGGGACAGAAATCTATCCTGAAGCAACTGAGTGTCTGACAGGAACTGTGTTTCTAAGCGCGTGCATGCAGACACATGCCCCACAAACAATTCCAGCAACTTGCTTAACAATGCTTGGGTTGTCAAGCAGTTTGTACATCTCAGCCTGGCACAAACGACCCACATTGTCTGTTCTCAGGGCTGATTACATTCTGGCAGCTTCTACACAGTAAAAAGATACATTTCTCACCTGGCCTAGCATCTGAAAATCAAAAAAGAAAAAGAAAACACCTTTAATAGATAAGAGAGTAAGAAATACCCTTAATCTCTCTTAAGGAGGTGACTGGAGTTCAGAAAACAATGATATTAGGCTTGTCATGTTTCCTTGCTCTAAAAAGAGGTTTATCAATTCATTTGTAGGAGGGAAAATTTAATTGATACTAGGTTTCAAAACAATAGCTTTAAGTGCTCCAACCAGCACAAGAAAATATAAACACAAACTTTTACTAAGTTATGTTAAATTCCAATTTGCTACTCTAATCTCTGTTAAATTTATCTCATGTTTCTACCCAAAATGACATAAGTAAAAAGAGAAATTGTCTAAGCAAGAACAAGAAAGAAAAATTCATCCTTTGGAGCCTGGAAATTCTTCTTTCACTGGCAAGGATCAAGTTTGACACACTTTTGGAGAGCACCATTCTGACTGGTTCATCGTGGATCATGTTTCTTCCCAAGAAGCGTACAGGTACATGTGAACTCAGGACCAAGCATCACCAACACCACCACTGTCACCTACCTGAGCCTGACCAGCCATTTCAATGCCAGCATCAAGGAATTCATCAAAGTCATCACTGAATTTTCCAGAGGCAGCTGCTAGCTCTCCGCTCTGTCCCCGAGTGGCATGGACCACTTCCCCTGCGGACTGGTTCAGGTCTGCGGCAGCCTGGTTCAACTCACTTTGGGCTTCTTGGAAAGGCTTGGTACTTGGTGGTAGCTAGGATAAGAAAAGGCAGAGAAATATGTGACTTTCATCTTTGATGTATGAGTATGTGTGTTATGAAGTATATAATGATAAAATTAAGACGAAAAAGTACTAAGTCTCTTTGTGATCCTATTCCAAGTTAACCTTGTCCTTCGACATTGAACTGGAGGCTTACCCTTGAGACAGAGAATAAATCTAATGTCAGGAAGATGGTACAAAGTGCTGAACCCAGGAGATTAAGATTTTAGATGGAAAGATGCTTCAGTAATGGACTTACTTGTTTTTTAAGTCTCAAAACCTAAGAGTAGGAAAAAAAATCCTCACTACCACATTTAGGGTCTTATGATTTTCTAAACCACCAACAATTAACTTGTGTAATATAGACATAAAATAATTATAAGGTTTAGAGAAATCTACAATGGTTTATATTGTTATACTTGTGATCTCTGCTAGTAATTTTCCATGCCCCAGAGTGGACGACTGACAAAAGTGTCAGATAGTACAAGTGACAATATCCATTAAGTACACTGGGTCTGTCTCCCTTTTGTCCTCCTCCTAATGCAGCAGAGGAACGACCAATAGAGATGAGATCAAAGTTCATATTGCCCCACATTGATTTTATCTGCTAAGATAACCTTAAAAAGCAATGAGTTATGAATCCACTGGAAAAGGTATACCGAGGAAATGGAATTTAGTACAACTATGGAAATCAGTTCTACCTCCAAGTGACGAGAGGAAATAAAAGTTTAAAACAAAAGAGAAACATCCTAAGAAATAGGGTTTCTCCAAGTCATCTTCTCAGGACAAAAAGACTCCATATTTTCAACTGGAAAAGAATCCAAACGCTTAAGCATCTTTCCCAATAAAATGATTCTTCTCACCGAATCAACAAGTAGCTTCTTGCTGGACTCGCCAATGCTCTTCAAGGCCACGTCCACATCCTTCTGTCCCGGGAGGCAATTCACGCAGTTGTTCAAAGAGTGGGAGACAGCTTTGGCCACCTTAGAAGGAAAAACAGGATAATGAAAGGGTTCTTTGAATCTCACCTTGCTCAAATTGAGTGTCCCTTGGACACAAATTCTGTGCTGCTAAAATAATGAAGAATAGACATCCCAACCCTGGTGAGATTGCAGTACCTACCTCCCCAAAAGGTGCAAGTCACGGAAATTGTCAGTATCTACCTGAAATTGCAGTGTGGTGAAATGGAGAGAGAAACGGTCTCTGAAAAGACCTAAATCAATCCCCCTTCTAATACATATTGAATGTGACCCTGGGCACTTAAAATCTCAGGGACCCAGTAAAGAGTCTCTAAAGACCATGCATTGCAAAGAAGTGTGAATTTGCACTGGTATGAATACATTACTAGAAACTTCCTATGCCAATGAAATCACATTTCCAGTAAAAAAAAAATGATGCTATTAAACTTCTTCTCAGCAAAGGTTCCGAGCCCAAAGCCAAGGTACCCATATTACCCGAGCGTAACATTCCAACCTGCCAGTGGGGCTAACCCGGTGATAGAACACACCCAAGCAGATGTCTTAGAGTAAGTCCAAGGTGTTTTTAGATTCTGATAGCTTTAGCTTAGAAGTCACAACTAGCTCAAGCTGTCTCAAACAAAAAAAAATGGAACCACCTTCATCTTTTGAGCTTTGCTGAGGTCACAAAGCTGAAAGCTTGTTCTGAGCTCCCTGATTCAGGAAAGTCATTTAAAACAAGGCCCTAAAACTTTATTCTATCTAATTGAGTGACTATATCTCCTGAGTAATTTCATCCTCATTTTGAGATATGTAATTTTGCTCTGGCAGAGACCTCACTTGTTGATTCAGCTTGAAATGCGTACTCTTCTGTTCTCTTAAACAGAATATAATTGGGCATGATAGCTTGATATCCTAGCTACCAGGTAGGTTAAAGCTGTTGGCTTTCTTAAGCCTGGGAATTCTGAGCTGCAGGGGGCTGGTCTTCACTTAATACAGTGGGTCCTCAGGGCTCAGAGGGCCATGAGGTTGCTAAGAAAAAGAACAGAGGCCAGAAATGGAGCACATCAAGGCTCCTCAGTCAATCGAGAGTGGGCCCATGAGTAGCCCCTACACAGGAGGAAGTTGCTGGAATTTACAGCGTAAGGGAACAACATATCCTTTAAAAACAAGAATATTTGCTTGGGAGTAAGAGCAACTGTGTTCAAAAGCCATCTCTGACGGAATTTTAATGTCAGCATGAATATGGACAAGTCAATTAATCCTTTAAGCCTCCATTTCCTCATAGGAAACATGAGGGGGTTGGGTCTGATGAGAACCAAGATTCCTTCCAGCTCTCAGATCTACAATCCTTTGGGCCAGAGCTGCTGAGAATATGGAGCGGTTAAAATGCCCAGGTTCATGCAGCTAGCATGGTAGGTTAAAGTCTGGGGCCCTAAGTTCTTTAGCAGAGGCCTTTTCACATGATTTTTTTTTGGGGGGGGGAGGGCAGATGAGTAGGGGCAAACTGAACCTAGCTGGCCCTAGAAACAGGTGAAGTAAACTGCCAAGTCACATGGAGACCTAATGAGGGATGCCTTCTAAAATGACTTTTTAAAAAAATAAATGTGCACATTCAACATAAAAAAATTACAATTCCTACATATGCTGATATTCATCTTTTAAGTCATAAATGTTACAGTGAAGGCTACAGAGCCCTTATGGGCCATAATGTATAAGGAAACCATTTTTGCACCTTGCTTTCTGGCTCACAAATGCTTTATGTCAACTCTGCATATCAATGCCATGCTCACACGCTAAAGTAGAACTGAACTGGGTTACTCTACGTCATATACAGTTCAAAGAACTTAGATATCTCTGGAAGCTTATACTATAGCTAAGGCATTTAATGGGTAGGGGATGGTAATAGATAAGTTTAGTAAAGTCATCATTAAGTATCCCAAGAACCAGCCTACCAAGTTATCCCCATTTAAGGTAAGCCATAAATCCTACCCTTAGGACTCACTTGAGCTAGTCTCTGTTGACTTTCTGCATCTCCAGGGGCAATAAGGGCCTGCTTGGCTTCTTGGATGAGCATGGCTGAGCCTTCCATCACATCTCTGGCAGAATCCAACATAGCATGAGCTGCTGCAGGATCATTGGTGGATGCTGCTACTCCTCGAGCTGCCTGGGCCAGAGTTTTCAAGGCCTGTGCTGTCTCTCTTGCGGCTACCCCTTCAAGGAAAAATCCATCAGACTGTCTGTTAGAATACCATATAAAGCCAGTATTTAAATCTACAATAAGCAACAAAATTATGATGGGGCATAAAGATTATTTACACTCCTGAAGACAGAAAGAGACTTCCTGTAGTTACTGGCTAAAATGGATCAGTTCTTTAGGGCCACTGAAAGAGGGGCCTTCCTGACATTAGCAGGAGATGAGTTAACAAATGACCACAAGGTGAAACAGCAATAGGGAAAGAATGATGTCTTCTCAAGGACATTCAAATGCAGAATATAATGACAAAGTCCTCCAACTTGTTCTAAACCTCATTTTGCTACTACCCTCACAAGGAAGTCCGCTCAGATATTTAGCAAGATGATGCCAGGAGTTTGAGTCACAAAACTGACCCTCCATCTTCTCTGAGGTCCCATCAAACAATTCAACTGTCCAAGGCTCCCAAAGGTGAAAGCTGTAAAACTGGGGTCTGGGTACTGATCTACCACGAGGAGGTCATGACAAGGGTGTGATGTTGCCTTGATGGGTGTAAGGTGCTGAAAGTGACAGCGAAGGTGGAGAACGAGGTAGGTACTGGGAATATGTCCAATGAGAGACCACTCAAGCAAGCACAAGTCCCTGGCTCACTTGGAGGCAAGCAAATAGAGATATAAGTGGGTGAAGGTGAGCACATGACTTGACTCACAATTGCACGATGCTATTTTTGAAATCTACAGAACTTGGGTTCAAGGTCTCACTGTTATTATTTACTATCAGTGTGAAGCCTGGCTATGTCTCTTAACCTCTTTCATGGTGAGTCAATTTTCTCATTTAGGTTGCTAGGATGAAAGTTTTTTAGAAGTCTTAAAGTATAATACAAACTATTATTTTTTTATTTTATTCTGAACTTAATAAATTAAGTACTTCCATAACATAGGAGGAAAAAGATGATTGCACATGAAACTGCAAATCTATTACATACAACTTGCTCTTCCTTTTAAATATATAATAAAGTTATCATGTAACTTCTTTTTTCCTTTTTTTCTTTCCTCCCCCCACCCCAGAGATGGCTACTATTTAGACACAAATATGTATGTCTACACACACACATATATCTTCATTACTAATGTGTAATTCATTTCCAGATTGCTTGCCTAGATGAGACAAGACTATAGCAACAGTAGTAACATGCTCTGGAAGAAGCATGGTAATGCCACAAAATACTATGAGAACTGAGGTCTGTCTATATGGTAGCTCATTCTGGGGTGGCCTGTACCAGCATACTGGCCCATCATTGCTAGAGAAAAAGCAAATTCTACAATGCTGAGACATATGGGTAAGAAAAATTGAAGGCCTCTGATAGGGGAGCTTTGCCCTAATCCTTCCTGGAGCTGAGCCTTCATTCCAGTTGCCCACCACTCGCTCCAAAGCGTCTTTTGGTGGTTAACTAAACTCCCTGTTTCCAGCTCTTCTTTATGAGTTGTCTCTTCCCTTTAGAACAAAAGCTCCTTCATAGCAGGGTTTGCTTGTGTGTGTACTTGTATTAACCCTGAATTTTAGTACAGGACTTGGTACACAACACATTTCACAAATGCTTATCTGTCCATCTGTCTGTCTGCTTTTTGCCTCCCTGATGATGCCCTAGAGCTGATGCTAACTCTCTCTAGCCTCTGACGTTTACTTATATGCCACTTAATCTATTTCCCTGCTTCCTCCTCGATTCCAATTTATCCTCTACAGACATCGAGCACTTATCCACCAACACTGTCATGCCAATAAATAGGAAAATCTTTGCCTGGCAGAGCCAAGACATGAATGGATGAGAAAGATAGAGCAGTATGCAATGTCCTATTGGAACACATGGAGAAGAAAAACATATAAAAACTCCTCAACAGTTCACAGTCTTCAACTCTAACCTTCATATGATAATTTTAAGAGGGTTCAAAGTTAAACTCTGTATCTGCAGGGAAACATTTTGGCCTAGTCTGAGGAGTCAGTGGGTGGTCCCTTCATTTCAGAGTGAGGTGCAATAAAGACACCAGAACAGACTCAGATACATAAGTGAGACAGTGTTGTTGTTATCTCAGGCTGGTTAATCTGTAAATATTTAGGAAAAGACACAGCTGGGACATAGCTCTATAACCTAATGAGTGGAAATTACAAAGTTCCCAATCCCTACTTCATCATATGACAAGCTCCAAGCAGTTTATATAGACTGGAGCACTTTCAAACAAAACAATTTTCGTTGGGGGGTGGGGTGGGAGGAAGGGAGATTGTTAATGAAAAGTTCACAAGAAAATGTGCAAAAGTAAGTGAGATTAATGTGAACAAAAAAGATAACAGATGAGTGGAATGGTCATTTGATTTCAGACCTAAGCCTTTTCTTTACAGAGGAAGCATACGTAGCACAAGGGAGGGAAATAAGACTTGGCTTCTAGCTCAAAATCTGCCATTTAGAAAACATGAGAACTTGGGAAAATTAATCTCTCTGGACCTTAGTCTCCTTGTCTATAAAATAAGAAGGATTAAACTAGACGATCTCTAAGGTTCCTTATATTATTGTTAGAATGTAAGACTCCTTGAGAATAGGAATTGATGTATGCTTTACATTTGTAACCCCAGAACCTAGAATAATGCCTGAGACTGACTGATTCCAGCTCAAAGTTGTATCTCCTTTTTATTTTCTTGCTTATCACCCATGATCTAGAATCCAACCTGATTTCAGATACAGAGAACACAATATTTGGTAGAGGAAGCTAGAAAAGGCATTCATATTAAGATTCACTTGGTGCAAAACACATTTTTGCAGATGAAGATTATATGCAGAAAGCAATGGTGAGAAAATCAACTCAAAAAAAAAAGATGCAAATAGGAAAAGGCAAATTTCAAAGACTTAAGTATACTCATCCCAAATAATTTCTGCTCAAGACTCCCTCTGAAACTCATATAGCTTGAAGATCTCCATGGCATGATTCAGTTTCCAAGAAAGAGGAAACCACCAATAATAAAGAAGGAGAAAGGCCAAAACAGATCATTGGAGGGACCTGGCAAAAATCTAACGTTGTCCAATGGTTGAATCTGCAATAAGCCTAAATGGCAACCACCATGGGGGGCAGGTTTAAAAAGCAAAACAAAACAGTTCTGTGGTCTGAGTTACATTGCCAGGACTGAGATTGGGAAAGCATTGCAAAGGGATTTTTAAAAACTACAAAAAAGCTTTCGAAGCCATAAATTACTTCAGCAGCTCCCTCACCATCTGGATCCTAAATTACGTTCAATAGCAGTGTCTGGAAAATATGCACCAGTGAGATTAAATACAGAAGAAACCCCTTATAATGGCTGGTCTTTATTATAGGGACTTCTTTATCCTAGAATTTAAAAACACAATTGGACAAATACAACCATGTAAGTAAAAGTCAGCTACCACATGATTAGACGGGGGAGGGAGAAAAGGATTTAAAATTGTCTCAGTTATTTTTAAATGAGTCACACAATAGCTGGATACAGGGACTGGTGAAAACTTTATACAAATGAAAAACTGTAACTCTGATATTATTTGAGACACTCAAGATAATTTCGGGATGATAAAGAAAGGTTTCATCATCTTCATTTATTCATTCATTCAATATTTACTTGCTATTTTTGAACTCAGGAGGAAATATGAAGATAACCCAGTCTTTGTTTACTCACTAGAGAAAGCCCATAACACCACAATCTCTATGTCTTCCCAGTATTGTCTTAGAATACTCAATTTATTAAGCAGCTACCATATGCAAAGCCCTATACTAAACACAAAGCCCCTGGTTGTTCTTTAAGCCCACAGCTTTACCAAAAAACCTGAAATGAAGAGACAGAGAAAGTGACAGACTGTGGAGGTAGGATATTGCCCAATGATGCAAGGTCCATGAAGTAGCTGTGTTGGTTACAAAACGCATGCACGTATGCAGTAAATAGACAATACCTTTCTCCTGAGGTGCTCTCTGAGGGAGGGGAAGTTTGAAAAGCATTACCAAACACAGAGAGTAATTAAGAGATGGGATAAAATTTTAAGAATGATGGCTAAAGACACTAACAGTAAATATTTCTTTATCTAGAATGAAAACTCACATTTATCACAATAACGCAAGTAGAAGGGAAATGATGACTAATTTTATTTGCAAGATGAAGAAACTGAGTTTTGGAAAAGCTAAAAGTGATTTGCTCAGAGTCAAATAGAATTTAATTGTTAGGACTGGTATTTGGCTCCAGTTCTCCCAAATACAAGTCTCCTGATCATTCCACTATGTCTATTACCTTTTCCAAATACCCAGAAAGCAAATAAACAGAAAATGTTATGCAGTACAGAAGAGTAATGAATGGTGTTCATAATTAAGATCCTGAAATACTTTCTGAGTTATGAAGGAAGGGTAAAATTAAATTTAAGACTCTTTCTGTGATAAGAATTTTCTTGTATTCTAATTTTTCAAAAATGAGTTACCAATATGTAATATATCTACACTAATTCTTTCTGTTAGAGTACTTGATCAATCAAGCAGAATATTCCAATCTTTCACTTTTATGGGGGAAAAAAATCCCTCAATTCATCAGCAAGTCTTTAGTAAGTGCTAATTAATATATGCAGCTAGGTGGTACAGCAGATAGAGTGCTGGGCCTGACTCAGGAAGACTCATCTTCCTGAGTTCAAATCTAACTTCAGACACTTGTTAGCTTTGTGACCCTAGGCAAGTCAGTTAACCCTTTTTGCTTCAGTTCCCTATCTATAAAATGAGCAGGAGCAAGAAATGGCAAATCCCTCTAGTATCTTTACCAAGAAAAGCCCAAACAGGGTCACAAAGAATCGGAAATGACTGAACAACAACAACAAATATATTCAAGGACTTTGCTAGGCACTGGCAATAAAAAACAAAAATGAAATCATTCCTGTCCTCAGGTAGTTTACATTTTACCAAGAGAGATAATATGCAATTAAAAAATTAGGAAAAAAATTAAAAAATAAGTGTTTTACAAGCACATTTATTTTCTAATTTTTCAGTTCACTTGCATCAGAGTTGGACTATCTATGGAAACAAAGTATAATCAGATGACTGTGAATACTTAATTTCTGAAGCATATATAAACCACATTAACTCATATCAAAGAAACTGACAAATTGCTTTTAAAAAATCACACATCAATTAAACATGAAAACACACAACAATGATAGTATAAATTCTTTGCCTGTAGTGTCAAGAAAATAGGTTGGTCTGCTTTTTTATATCATGGTGAAAATTTCTACTAAGCCCCTTGCAATTTTTTTTCTTAAGGAACACTCCTAAAAATGCATTATTTATTTATTTTTAGCGGTCTTTTGTTTTAAAATTTTGAGCTTCAAATTCTGTGACCCATCCACCACTCACTGAGAAGCAAACAATATGATATTCAATTTTTTTTCTAAAATGAAATATAGATTGTGTAAACTAATTCCCACATCTCTGGCTTATATGTTACAAAAATAATTTGATTTAGATCTGAAACTAGAGCTAGGAGTAGCTAGAGAAAGAGAAAACTTTAAAAAAAACAAAACCCAGACAGAAGACTGATGACTACTTTCCACAGAATTAATTAATGTATGTGCCTTGGATTCCTTGCAGAAATGGGGGATGTGCTACATAATAACCAATTTAAATAAAAGCCAGGCAGGGCTCTTAACCACTGAAATGATGTACCTTTCTATGTTTTAGTCCTAGGAAGCACAATTCTGTCAAAAATTGATTTGGAGATATTTTCTAAATTGACTAGAGTGTACGATTCTGGAGGTTCTTACTCAAACATTTCAGCAACTAATTCAGCTACCCCTCTAATGACAAATTTCTATCCATGATGGTCAATGACACTTGGAATTCTTATCATGAGTATGACAGGATTTAAAAAAAAAATCACTCAAGTAAAACGCTGCTGAATGTTAGAAATGAAATATTTCCCTGTTTATTACTGGTTGTATCTTCACTACATGGCATTATGCATAATGAAGAGGTACCTACCTGTGTAGTGTTCATTGCCTTGAGCAGCGCAAGTCAGCAGCTGGGCCATTGAGGACCCAACAGCTTTGGAGGTACTTCCTAGATCCTGGGCACACTTTTCGAGCTAAAACAATAAATATAGGGGAAATATCATTTTGAGGAAATGAAAAACCTCTACTGGCTTTATAGTATTTATTAAAAAAAGAAACCAATTGGCCAATGTCTTAATGATTTCTACCTAGAAACAGCAAGGTATTGAGTGTAGCGCACTGGACTTGGAATCAGAAATTGACATCTTGGTTCTTATTAGTTTTGTGGCCACAGGCTAGTCATTCCACCACTGTGAGCCAATGATTCCTCATTTATAAAATGGGGCTAATAAAACTTTATTATATCTCTGTCAAAAGGTGACTGTGATGAAAATGTTTTATAGATCAGAAAGGGCTATGTAAATTCATTAGTATCAATGATAGTAGCGACTCTTTTGGAATATTCATCACAAACCCTTAGAGTGAATCAAGGACCTTCATCAAATAAATGGGCAGAAGGACTGCTCTTTTATCTCATTTGGATGAAGGATCTTTGAAAATTGGTTAACTTCATCATTTTACATCAAACTGTACAAATAAAACATGAAAGAAATTTGGGGAATGGTCAATAAAATGATAGGAGTGGGAGTCTTTCAAAAATTTCCTCAGAAGGATGTAAGTTCACTGACGGCAAGAGCTTATTTTATTCTTATTCATTAGTGGTATCTAATATACTGTCTTATATATTAAGTAAGTGCTTCAGAAATGTTGATTTTCCATCTAAGGCAAAACCTCTTGCTTTGATTGTGATAAATGGACAAAGCAGAATAAATGTAACCAAGATAAATGATCCCATTAAAGAACTTGGCAAATGACTATGTTAGGGTCATTATTTGAATGCAAAACCTAAAAGCATTATCAGGATGTATCAACATTTAATACCTGACCTTAAATAAAAGTCTAGTTTTTGGTTTTTTTCCCTCCTTTTTAAATACTGTTGCTACATCCTAGCTACCAGCGGAAAAGCACAATGGATTTGGAATTAGAGGATTCGGGTTTAAATCCCTGCCCTATCACTTACTACCTAGGTGACCTTGGAGACATCACCTCTCTGGGATACATACAGTTTCCTCATCTGCAAAGGGGTGGGGTGAGTTGGAACAGATGGCTTTCTAACATCTTTTTGGTTTACACATAGGGTTAAGGATAAACAGAGGTAGGGATTAGATCTGTGAATTAATTGATACAAGGAGCTCCTGTTTGAGAAAATATCTTTTCCCAAGACAGGTCAGTATTGTCTCTGTAATTTATCTTAAAGAGCTGCCCAAAATACCAAGAGGTCATGGACATAGCTTGCCTAAGGTCACATAGACTATGTCAGAAGTGGGCCTTGGACTGAGTCTTCTTGGATTTAAGACAGCCTCTCTTTTCACTCTGATACAGTGGCTCTCTCAAATTTATAATCCTAGGATGCAAAGGCAACATTTTCAGGTTCGTGGTCTGTCTAGAAGAATCTGGACAAAACACTAATTTTAGCAGCAACAGCAGAAATAAATGCTTCCATTCTGGAAATGTTTGCCAGTAATCATATATTTCCAGATAAAAATACGAAGTTGCAGTTGAGATGCATACACAATGTAAAAGGTTTGATGCATTCATAAAATGTCTGTGGAAAGGGAGATGGAATATGCCTGAGGGCATTCAACTGCTTTCAGACTATTTTGAGCAAGCAACTTCATTTATAGGAATACACAGTGGGATATCCCAAGCTTGGAAATACTCACTTATCTATTCACCCAGCAGCAGCAGTAGAAAAGAATGCTGTTTATGTTATCAGTATATATTAATAAGGAAAGGCAGTCTGACACAATATATATGGACTGGTAAAATTTTACAAGAGTTAAAGACTGACATTAAATCACCTTGTGATATCATGAATTCATTTATATGATGGGTCAGATCATATCCCTAGTAGAAATAATAACACATTGCATATGGAGGGTGAATTCACTTATCCTTCCTTTTGAAGCTTTGACAACATGGTGAGAGAGAGCAGGTATCATTATTTTAGAAATAAAGTGGCTGTAGAAAGGATGTCCCATGGCCACGGTCATGTATCTAGTTAGTGGCAAAGCTGGGAGGAAAACCCAGGCCTTCTAGACAAGGATTACAGATTCACAGTTAGACGGGATCAAGGGAGCCACCGAATCCAGCTCAAGTGACATCAATCACTGATGAGGAAACAGGCTCAAGAATTAAATCACTTGCTCAGGTTCACAAATGTTGTTAATGACAGACAGGATGTGAACTCAGGGCTTCCTGACACTAAGTCCACTGATTTTCTTTTTTCAGCAGATCAATGATTATCTATTATTGGTGATTATTGATAATCTATTATCCCTCTCTTCAGGATGCTGCCATTTGGCACTGTCAACCCTCTTACTTATAACAGGAAGTCTGTCACTAAACCTTATTTCTCAAATGTAGCATGTTAATGCATGTTATTTCTTAAAATAAAGTTTTATTATCTTTTGGTTTCACATCATCTCCTTTGACCCATCTATTTCTTTTCCCTCCTTTATAAGAGTTCAGAAAAGCTAATCAACATATTTAAAAAGTTGGACATTATATGCGCTGTTCCACACATATAGTTCCATGTGCTAAGAATTTTGGGGGAGGAAATGTGAATGTTATTAATTGTATATTATTGTATTTATATCTCTTTTGAGAAAGAGAGACGGCCATTCTCGGCTAGAAAACATGCACAGAAGTAGCTAGTTCCTCTGGAAAGGAGGCCTCAGCACTGTTTTTTCTGCTCTTTGCTGTAGTGAGGTCAGCTCAGGTCTGTACATCCCAGGTATTTTTGAAAACGGGGTTTTTTTGACCACCAATGAATTTGAACTGAAACCATAGGCACCAGTGGATAACTCCACAGCTGTGACAAAAGCCCATACTGTTTCCTCTTTGGATGCAACTTTAATCTTCTCTAGGAACAGAAAAAAAATCACTTCTGATCATCCCCTCTGCCTTTCTTACAGTTTCTCCAGGGAGTGGCTTTAGTTGACTCTCCACAGCTGCCATTTTGGCGTCCTGTAGTTCATTTTTGAGAGTCTGTACGGTGTTCAAAGCAGAGTCAATTTCCATTGGACCACAGGCTTCATGTGCCTAGACAGAAAAGAACAGTATAAACAAGAAACATTTTCATACATAAAAGAAATCACTGAACTTTGTGGGAAAAGAATATCTTGTGGCTGCAACCACATTCATTGAAGGAAGACCCAGAAAAGAACGTTCTTTGTTGGCAACATCAGAAATGATAAGCAGAAATGACATTAAAGAAAAGGCATGACCATTGGTACCCTGAGGATCATGGGAACTTTCCATGTGACGTGCAGCTGAAACTTTCCATTAGGATGTGAGCAACCTGAGAGCATGGGCTTCTCTTTGTGTCTTCAGGTGTTATGTGCATTTTAAGAACTTACTAAATGCTTCATTCATTCATATATCCACCAAATGGATCCAAGAAAGAAATATTTTATTGCCAAATCAGATGTCCTAGTGCAAGACTTTAAACCATTTTGCAAACAAAGGTAGCAGAGGTAACACAGAGGAAGATAAATGGTAGAGAAAGATAAAATGACTCAAAAGCTTTTCTACTATTAGTTTAATGAGTTGTCATGTGGTGAATATGAACAAACCTAAGGAAAAGAGATTTACATGTCACAGAGACCAATAAACCCCAAAGCTTCCAGAGCTACCTTAAAGGACACAAAACCATCTTTGAGGAATGCTAGCAGAGATCGATATATATGCAACCTTAGAAATATCTGCACCAGCCAAAACAACACATGACTCCCAACTGAAGGGGACAAACCAGAGATATAATGGGCAAAAGCCTAAATGAAAAGACAAACCTTAATCTCTTAAAGGAGGTTCCCAAAGAGTATTCAAAAGACAACCTAAAATGTCTCCTCCCACCCCTAAACTGTCCCAAGAAACTCCTAACTACTTTTTAATGCTTCTCAATACTGACAGACCCGACATTTACTTACTTTTTGGGAAGCAGTTCTCAGCTCTGCCAGGCTGGTAGCGAGGTTCTTGGCACATTGGCTCAGCTGCATAGCTGCAGCCTGGTCACTGACAGTAGGCACAGCAGCTTTGGCAGAGGCCACCATTTTGCTTCCCGGCTGGATATGAGCAGAAAGCAATTGGAGAATCTGGTATGGTTATGAGCTTTCCCATTCAGTGACCCCAAAGGTAATTTTTTTCCTTGCTCCTCTGATTTGTTTATGTTGTGACTTTTCATATCTAAATCACGTATCCATTTGGTACTTATTTTGGTATATGGTATGAGGCACTGATCTAAACCTAATTTCTGACAGATTACTTTTTAGTTGGGGAAGGGCTAAACAGTTCAGTTCCACAGCATGGAACAAATGGCTTTAATCTCTGATTCTGACTCAAACTGGTAGAATGACTGTGGATAAATCACCTAACTTGTAGTACCTCCAGAAACTCTCTTAAGAGTTTCCAAGGCTCTCTAAGACTATAAGCTGCAGAACAGCTATTAATCTGTATTAGTAAAGGGTATCTCTCTTATCAAAGAAATGGGTCTGAAACAACAATAACAAAAAAAAAATAAAAAACAAACCCACAAAACAAACAGAAAGCAAATGAGATTTTTTTTTTTGGTTCCAGACTTGTGACTTCATTGGACTCCCTACGTATATAATTGATCTTGTCTAGTGGTTCTTCCCATCACTCTTTGATGCCAGTTCTGCATCTTCATGTGTCACTGCAAGGGTTATAATGTTAAATTCCAGATGTGGAATTTCTATGATCACTGAAGAACTAGATAATGTACACACACAAGTGCATGTGGGTGGGTGGGCGGATGGGGCGGTGTGGGTTTGCATATACATACATAACCAGACTGGCTTTAGGAGGATGAAAGTTTTGGCCACCTTAGTGCACATGTAAGTTGATTTATACAGATCTATATGTGGTCTACAGCACCCGAAAAGGAAGGATTGTGAAACTGACCAAGGTCAGCATGTGACAGATTCAAAAAGGTTGTGGTGTCTCAGGAAGAGAAGGGAATTTGCATTTATATACTGCCTACTATGTTCCAGCCACTGTGCTAAACATTTTACAAATATGTATTTGACCCTGGCAACAATCTTGCAGGTTAGGTGCTATTATTATTCCATTTTACAGTTGAGGAAACTGAGGCAAACCGAAGATAAATGATTTGTTTAGGGTCACACAGCTAGTAAGAGTTTGAGCCTGGATTTTAATTTGGAAATGAGAAAATCTCAACAGTGTTTCCTTAACCCCCATATTCTCCACAAATCTATATAATCCCTCAATTCTCTACAAAGAATCTGGGCAACAGAAACAGTATGCAGAATGCCTGAGTTCAGAGCATTAGGAACACTGGAAATTGGTGAAACTATGGAAACAAGAGGGGAGAAAAACCTTCCCAACACCTAATATCCTGCTATTATGCAAAATGGGATTAAGAAATAATAACCAAGTCTTCTTATAAAATACAGATTCACAAATAAAATGCACTGAGAAACTGACAAGAATAGGGATAGCTACTCCATTATGGAAATGGGGTTTTCTAGGATTTTTTTTTTTAATTTAAGAGAGGCTACAGGGCATAACGTATAGAGAGAGTAGGTCTCGAAGCCAGAAAGACATAGGTTCATGTGCCACCTCTGACATACTGGTTATCTTACCCTGACCAGGTCACTTTCAGGAAACTAGCCTACTCTCGAAGACTATAAGCTACCAAGAAAGTGATAACGTGTTGCTAGAAGGAATTCCTTCAACCAATGGATTCACATACTTAATCCATATTCCAGTTCCTAGTAATTAGATATGCAACTGTTGTGTAGACCTCTTAATAATGAAAAACCATCGAAAGTATTTCCAGGAAAGAAAATGAGTTATGATAACTATTTCTTTGCATCCTACGTTTCCTGAAAAGAACTGGAGAGTTAACTGCCTCTCCCTCCTTTGGAGAGAGCCAGCCCATCTTTGGAGAGGATACAAAGACTTCAATCGCATGTACAGTTTTTGACTGACTACTTTAAGGGCTCCAGAATTTATCTAACTTCCACTTCTAACTGAAAGCAGTAATCAGTGCAAGCCTGTTCATCAAGGTTTCCAATTTATCACATTCTCTCCCTCACTTCCTTTCCTTAAAGAGGAAAGGAGAAAAAGCAAGTTGCAGTTAAAGTCCTTGGGGGAAAAAAAGGATTATCATGAGTATCTGTCCCAAGGGATTTTTGCTATGTTTCAGCATCCTGCTCTACCAAGCTCAATCTATCTCCTCTGAAACTGAAAAAATAATAAGAGAGCTTTCGGGGTCTGACTCTACCACAGAACATTTGTTGAAGCTGCAGGAGACATTCTTAAAAATCAAGTGAAGAGGAAAAGGACTCATATGCACAAAAAAAATTTAGAGCAACTCTTTATGGTGGTAAAGAACTGGAATCTGAGGGAAAGGGCAGGTGGAGTTCCCATCCACTGGAGCTAGGTAGAGCAATTATGATATATGAATGAGGTGGGATTCTAGTGTCCTGCAAGAAATGATGAAGGGGAGAATCTCAGAGAAATCTGGGGCGATTTGTGATACAAAGAAAAGGGAGCAGAACAGTTCACAAATAAGATAAACAGTTCTGGAAGACTTAGGAACTGATTAACACAACGTCCAATCACAACTCCGAAGGACTCATAGTGAAACATACTTCCCAGCTCCTGAGAGAGGGGTGACAGACTCAGTGCAATCTGAGACATATTTCAATATACCCTATGAATCTATTTGGACAATTATATACACCAAATACACCTAGACAGATACATACATGCAATTTTATATCACCAGTAAGGAATTGGTTTTGCATGATGATACATGTTTGCAATTAAAGTTTTTTTTCTTACTTTCTTATATTGAGGGATGAGGAGGAGAGGGAAGGAAGAGGGACAGATCTGAAAATAAAATTTAATTTAAAAATTTTCTGTCTTTAAGGACAACGAGAATATATGAGTGATAAGAGGCTCTGTGTGTCCTAGGATGGGCTGGTCAATATTACCTACCTGGAGGAAGTTCTGACTGGAAATGATGAGAGCTAGCTGAGCACTGAGATCTTCTGTTTGAGCCTGGCTTCCCCTTACCCCCTGGACCAGCTGAGGGATATGATCAGCCACTGCCTGTGGGAAGCAAGGGAAAATATAATTAAGCACCTCTAGGTAATCTGGGAAATGTAATTATGTTGCATTATCCAGAATGGGTAGGAAAATAACCTAGTATATTTCTTGCATGTGAAATTCATTTACATTATCTCCTTGGTAGGCAGACATATCCTAGACCTTAGGAAGCATATTTGGCCTTAGAAGGCTTTACAAATATAGGGTTTTACTCTATAGTTAAGCTTCTCCCTGGCAGATGCTACTATAAGATACTGAGGAGTGATAGGTAGCTCACAGAAAATGAGCTTTCAGTTTAACAGAATGTATGTAACTGCAACTTTGAACTGATTACTTTCATATAATTTCACCACTTCCAAATCATAGCATAGGCCCTCCAGCTTCATTGCCTTTCCATCAGAACTGTGGACTCTACCCCTCCCCAGGATGCTGAATGTGTAAAATTTCACCTTATCTTGTCCAGAACCAGACTGCTTTCTACCTCCCCTTTATATGCTGTGTTCTTCAGTGAGAAATGCTGGCATTTCTATTGCCTGGCACATTGTAGACACTTAATAAATGTTGGCAATCATTCATTCATGCACAGGATCCTGGACTTAAACCAAGATGGAAGGATAACTTATGGCCAAAATGAAACCAAGAGGACTCATCGATTAATCCAAAGTAAGACAGGTAATCAATTTGGAGGGTGTGGAGCGTAGTGGAGACTTTTAAAAGTTTTAGGACTACCTCATTCCTGCACATTAGCATTCACAATGGAGCTCTGACCTGCTAAGTCTATTTCATGAATTAGGCAGTTGAGACTGTCAGTTTCTTTTTTTCTTTCCTTCACCAAATATATTTCATTTCCCCAAATATAAAAGACTTCCCAAAGGTGGCAAGAATCAGAATTCCATGTCTATAGAAGCTTACTGTCCACACACTGCTTGGCATAAATGCTTTAAAAGACCTTAACCACCCTCCCCAAACTTTGCCGTAAGTAATGAGCCCTCTGGAGTTCACATCCTGCTTGCCAATCTCATGACATTTTGCTCTTTAACCAGGTTCTCAAAAGCTATAACTCAGTGGCTTTTGTAGTTAGTCTCCACCTAGTAAATTATAAGCCTCCACTTTTTTTCTGGAAGCTATACTGACTGACTTTTTATTTGTTAGTCTTTTTTTTTTAAATAAGGGTGCCTTTTCTTCTAGAAGTCTATTAACTTGATTTTCATGCACCTCCTGAGAAGTGGAAATGCCCATTTCCATACCCCGTTAGGTTGCTTATTGCTTGATAGGCCTTGCAGCAACCAAACTCAGGAGGAGAACAGCGGCTCCAACAATGGTACAAGCTCACACACAGCAGTGAGCTCTCATACAGCGGCAGCAGCATCCGCATAAAAGCAGTGTGAGAAGCCTGGGGCAGAAATTGGTTCCTCTTGCCTTTTCTTTGCAGTGCCCACCTCACATGGTTCCCAGAGCTTTTCCACTGATGAGCTCAGTGCTCTACTGACTAACGTGGGGGAATGAAATTTTGGCTTTTGTTTCAGAGAGACATCCATGGCGATATCATCCATTTCCTTTGCAAGATTAATTTGTTTCTGAGATGGCAGCAGTCACCCCTACACTCTGGATTGAAATAATTTAACAGCTACAACTTGAAGAGGGGGGATGAAAAGTAAGTTCCAGTTACATTTTAAAATGTGCCATGTTTCTTCCCTGATTAATTTTTTACAAGTGTTTGTAAGAGGCTCTGATCCACCATGTCATGGATAGATATCTAAGAAATGGCCATACAATGGGGTTTGACAGATCAAACCATTTTCGGTCCTTCCGAGAGACCCAAGCTCACTGTGGCCTACTTAGCTGAAGACAGAGCCTCATGAAAAAATGAGACAGAAAGGCTCTAATATACAACTCCAAAGGAAAAGTGGAGTAGAAGTCAAATGGAAATGAGCAAATCAAGGTGTGAGCTCAGGCAGTCAATGGGGAAAGAAGGCATGAAACATGAAACACTATTATGATATGTAAAGGATGAATGAGAGGTAGCCAGCTCTTCAGAAGAAAGGCTCTTTGGAAATTCAATGGTTTATTACTGTTTCACGGCATTCAAATGGCTGGGCCACTGAATGGCTTTGATTTTTGCATCTTTCAAAAAAAGAGAAGAAAGTAAATCCAGGATACAACAAGAAAGAAAGAACTGGGAAAAAAAAAATTAAAAAAAAAAAAACCAAGTGCTGACAAAAAGCAGACTCAGAAACACCTGGAAAATGTGAGCCATTGTGAATTGGATTAGTGGGCCTGAATGATATCCATTAACTAAATTAGCAAGGCACTTAGAGTGCTAACAGTCTTAGTATCATCTACAATAGAAATCATACTCTGTCAGTCTAGATACTTACCTTACAGCTCTGGACAAGTTGCTGGTGTGCCACTGGGTTCTTGTTGGAAACAGCCGCGTTCTGAGATGCTGCAATTGTCTGAGTAGCAGCAGCTGCAGCCTGTTTTGCTGCAACCTTAAAGGAAGGAATCAAGATGGAAAGATTTTTTTTTTTAAGGTTTAGTTTTTGCCTCCCATAGGTAAAGTAGCTCAGTCCCTGCTGTACAGGGAAGAATGAGGATACAAGTAGATGCTAACTTAAAATCACTGATGATTTTTAACAGTGTCCCTGGAAACCACTATAAGATTCCATTCCCTGGAACAGTTATTAAGTTAGCTTGGTATCAGAAGTGGTATTTTCCCTTTGTCTTTCTTGTAAAGGGACAAGGAACAATCCCACCCCCTAATGGTACTGATAAGCAGCACCACGGGGGAGTTTCTTTAAAAATAATAATAAAAAAACCCCATAATGTAGCACCTTCCTTGCAGCTCTCTAGGCCAAATACAAATGTTTCACACTCATGAATAACACTTTCACACTATGAGTTGCCTTGACAGAAAAGCTATGGTATAATTCTGGTGCAATCTCCTATCATAAAGAAAAAGGCTGAGTTCAACTTTCGAGCCTGGTACATATTTACATACAGATTTCTATGAACTCTTCTCAAAGGCCCAGGATTAAGAGTAGTGCATGCAAAAGAGATTTTTCTGTATGTTGGACTTGGCTTATGCTTATGCCATGTGCACACATGGGCAAACGCACAATACACTTTTTTCCCATTATATTCTCACTTTGGTAGTGAGTATTCTCCTGAATGCATGATATAAAATTTGATAAACATCTAGATATATGGGAGGATTATCCATTTTAGCTCTGACATTCCTTATTTTAAAAATGTTCTTTTCTCCCCTATGCATTCAATCTCCCTATTCTCTCTGATTCAAGAAAGCAATATTGGAAACATTCACTGGTACTTGATCAACCATTCCCTCCACTCCAAGGTTTAAGACAATACTGTAACAATTAGCTACCAAAATTCATAACCAAAATAAGCAATTCCCTGCAAAAAAAAAGAATGACAGAAATGTGATTTCTTCTGATATTAAAGATCCAAGCTGTCTAAATATCCTTGGTACAGATGATAACTTGAGAACTCACAGAGTTCTCATATACCTGAAATCTCTTCTCCTTCCATGGAATCAGTTTCTTAGATTTGAATTCTCTGTAACAACTGTGCCAATGGTTAAATTCTGACTTAGCTTTACTCATCAGAAAGATATGCTACAAATCTGCTTATTTGTACAGTGCCTATTTCACTTAAAAAGTGGATAGCCCAAGAAGGAAAAAAAGGAAGGTCCTTTTCCTGACCTCTAACCGGTTGACAATTTTTTTCTTAATAGCGTTCTGAGCAGCTGCATTGGTTGCCACTCGGAGTCCTTCTGCGGCTTCCCTCAGTCTCTGCTGCTGATCTTCATTGTCTGGATTAGCAGCAGCTCCCTAGAAGGGTGAAAATAAGGGTTTCAAGAGGTCCAGTTCAATTATACCTTCAACTGTTTTCCACCTAATTCTGTCCTGAATAGGCAAAGGTAATTTTTCCCAAGAGATACCTTTAAGATCAAGAGGTTTCCTTTTTGCCATTGAAAATATCTGCACGGGATGTTTCAAACATGCTTTTTTACTAAGCTCTGAAAGTCGAAGTGAGATCACATCAATGTAACTCTTAGACTTATATCCTAAAGTGTTTTAAAGGCTGCCGTGTGGATGAGCTATTAAACATATTCCGCTAACCCCACAGGGCAAAACTATGTGGAAATTACAGGGAGGCAGATTTTGACTCAATAATATAATTTTTATAAAACAGAGCTAATAAAAAGTGAGCATGGCTGCCTTGGGATGTAGTGATAAATTCTCCAGCCCTGGAGGTCTGCAAGTAAAGGATGTATGATGGATAGTCTTCATGTTTTAACTAAAGGTTAGACTTGGACTTCATAGTCCCTTCCAAAAGTATCATTTTATGATCATTTTATTTTCTGTGATCTATGTAAGTTATCACAGGACCAGAAATAAAATGCTTCAAAAAAAATTTAGGACAATAAAAAAGAATCATTTGGATTAATTTCATTTTTTAATTGAAAATGTGACTTGCAACCTTGGTTGTACTAAATTGTGAGTCATCCTTATGCCATATTTCTTCCTTATGGCACTGTAAGGGGTTAAGATACATTCATGGGAAACTCTACAGGTGGTAGATAACATCGAAACTCTGGCATTGTAAAGGAATTTTACTAAAAATGAGTATTTTACTATAAACTATATTTCTAGTCACGAGGGCCAAGAAATAACAGAGATGAAAGGCATTTCAGTGCATTAGCAAAAGAAATAAGACACTTTGAAGAAGCTCTACAGGAGAAGGAATCAAGGGGTCATGTCCATATATTCCACTTCCATATCATTTTTTTTCTCTAAGTTCCTGGCACTTTGGGGATGATATTTCATTTTGTCCCAGGCTTGGAAGTCTAGGTTTTTATAAAGTGGAGAGGATATTTGAAGTGCAGGCAGAGGGGACAGAAATATAATTGCTAATACATGGCAGGATTTTTTAAAAAATGTCTCAATAGTTCAATTGTGGTTACATTCTCTACTCCCCTCCTTTCAAATTACAGCACACAAAACTGAGTCATTCTCCCACCCCCTCACCCCTTCCTCCCATGGCTTTTTACATTGATAAAAATCAAAGAAAGAACATAATGACATTTATAAGGCAATGACTTGTGTAGGTGTCACATCTCCAATCCTCAACTGGAGATCCATGAGATCAAGGGCTTCATCCTTATTTAAACTTTCTATCTTCCCTAGTGCAAGTAGTTAACACAATTGCTGAAATTGAATTATTTTCTATGGGACAAACAACATGTTCATAAAGGGCAAAGCTTCTTTTTCCTTTCCCTAGGCATCTTTAGCACTTAGCTCCATGCTTGTCACCTACTAAGTGTTGCCTGATAACAGCTTATTGATTGTTTGAGACCATGAAATAATGTTATTATATAGGCCCCTTCAAGCATAAAACTTACTAGATTTAGTCTCATCGTGCACTACACAGTGTAGATAAAAGATTGCTGGGCTGGAAAGTCAGTAAAGCCAGGATTCTAACCACAGAGTTAACACTACTTGGCTGTGTGACTTAGAAAGGACTTGTTTCTTAAATCTGTTAAATATTCACGGATCAAAGTGCTAGAGTTGGAAGGAAGCTTGGTGATCATCTAATCCAACCCCTTTATTTTAGAGATGGGGAAAGTGAGGCCCAGAAAAGGACCTGGAACAAAGCAGAGGAAGGGAACCTAGTAAGATAGACTAAGACTTTTGGAACACTCACTGTTTTTTCCAAGTTTTCCTTTCCTCTTCTCTTCCTACTATCTTTACAATGTTTATCCATCACCTTGGCTTGTCAGCCAAAAATCCTATTTAAAATTTTTATACTTTTATAGCTTAAACTTCTCTATGATTTTGGGGACACAATAGAAATGAAGCAGATCTTTTTCCATAAGGTGAAGCACATGGACCATGCCTGATGGAGGCTGGAAGCAGGTGACTTTGCCCTCTTTGCTCAGAGATAAGAGTCCAACAGTTCTGCTCAGTTGCTCTTCTGATTCTCACAAGCTCAATCTCTTCTCTAACCTGGCCTCCTGCTCCATCTGCCAGTAGGTATTGGCAGATAAAGTATCAAGCTATGGTTTTCAACAATACTAAACCAATCCCAACTCTGTGTTGCAAAGCTACCATGACCAAGCCTGTGATGGCCAAGATGTGATAGGAGATAACATCTCCTCAGCTGCTTTGCCAAAGCGCTAGGTAGGGAAGTGGATAAACTGCCAGACCTAAAAGCAGGAAGACTCATCTTCATGAGTTCAAATCTGGTCTCAGACAATTCCTAGCCATGGCCAAGTCACTTTACACTATTTGCCTCAGTTTCCTCATCTATAAAATGAGCTGGAGAAGAAAATGGCAAACCACTCCAGGATCTCTGTCAAGAGAAGTCCAAAGGGGGCCACAGAGAGTTGGACATGACCGAAATGATTCAGCAACAGCAACAGATGTTATGCGGAGGTGCAGGTCTGAGAGCATGGTATATGGCATACATACAATGTGAGAATCTGGGAATTTAGTTTTGCTGAACTGTTTTTTCTCCCTCTGTTATAAGCATTCACTGGCTTTTTATGATGGAGATGGCATGAAAATATATTGTGAAATGTAGATGAGGCAAAAATAATAATTTACTTTAAAAATAAAAATTTATCTAAAAAGAAAATTATCTTCTTTGAGATTTAGCAAAAAGCACAAATAAAAAGGAAATACAAATGTGTGGGAAAATCTCTTTGCTTAAAATTAGACAAATGGGGGAGCTAAGTGGCACTAGCCCTGGAGTCAAGGGGACTTGAGTTCAAATACTGCCTTGGACACTTGACACTGTGTGACCCTGGGCAAGTCACTTAATCCCAATTGTCTCGCAAAAAAACCCCAAAAAAGTAATAGATAGTTTCTAATAACATTAATAAATTTGGGGTTAAGATCTGCTTCTGATACATACTAATGTATGTGACCCCAGGCAAGTTATTTGACCTTTTAGGGTACCATGTAACTCTCTAAGACTGTAAGACACAGATGACCTGCCCTGGTGGTGCAAATATGCCAAAATGATGAAATCATATATAGGGACCAAACCAAAAAATAATAAATACAGTGCAGTAAGAAGAAACTACATCTGTATTCAGAAGAATTGGGTTAGAATCCTGAATTTGCTAACTCATATAAACTTGGTGAGGGAGTCTCATTTTCCTCTCCTTTAAATAGGAAAAGTTGCATTAGAAGATCCTCAGGGATCATTTCTGTAGTAGATGACATTACCTCATAGGCAAATTAGTAGAACAGCATGTAGGGAGAAACACAATTCCTCAGTGAAACAGCACGCAGGATTCACTCTTCAGCACATCAGGCCATGTTAATTACCTTTGCAGCTTCCACCATGCGGGCGGTGGAGTCTGCCAGGAGTTTGGCAGCCGCCAGAAGCTTTTTGGAATTCTCCAAGTCGATCTCAGCTTCAGCATCTGATCTCATGGCATTGACGAGGTCTGAGGTAGCTTGCGCGAGCACTCTGGCCTGGCGTACCATCTCACCTATGGAATAAGACAGATGAAAGCAGCTGCCATTCAAAGACATTTTAAAGGATTCTCTTCACCTCCAATGAGTATATGGAGAAGTTAAGCCCTATGGAAAAAGCCGCAATCCTTAGACCAACTTCTTGGAATAACAGCTGCGGACTCAACACCTTACCAGAAAGACAAAGAAATGTCTTCTGCGTGTCCTAAATAACCAGAATTTAATTATCCTATGCGCAGAATTAACATGAATGGAGAAACAAACTGGCCTGAACTCTTTCAGGAAAAAATGGAGCTTTAACAAAGCCTAGAAAGCGTCTGAGGCTGTGTGAGCTTTCATTTTTAAAAACACAAATACACATAATCTATTAAATATGTGGGGAAAAAAACCTTTTGCTTTA
This sequence comes from Potorous gilbertii, assembly GCA_028658325.1. NCBI lineage: Eukaryota > Metazoa > Chordata > Mammalia > Diprotodontia > Potoroidae > Potorous > Potorous gilbertii. The sequence continues at coordinate 576,491,362 of CM053769.1, read as the reverse complement.
TTCATGGAAGACACAGAAAATATTTTTTTAAGTTGTATATTATCACTGCTACAGAGAAACACATCTGTTCGTCTGAAATACAGAGATGATTGAAGCATAATCCCTGTAATGAACTCTGTGAAGTTTTCTCAATACAACAGACACCTCTTAAAATGTACACCAATTCTCTTTCTATCTCCTCACTCCTGTCCAAAATCTTTAGAGGAACCAAGAAATAAATATGACCAAAGCTACTTACCCGCATCTCCCATTGAGCTGAAGATGCTCTCCGTAACGCACATGATGGTGTCAGTTGCCTGGTCATAGCGACCAATTGGTTCCCCTCGGCTGGCAAACTGCCGGACGTGCTGCAGGAGGTCGTGTAAGGCCTGGCTGACCACACTGGCTGCTGCACTGACCTGCTTCAGGAGCTCAGTATCATCCGTGGCATCCTGGCAGGCTCGGACGCAGTTTTCCACTGAACGGTCCACAAGTTTTCCAGCCTCAATCAGTTGCTCCTGGCATACTGGGGAGCTGAGGGTGGGGCTCACTACCTGAAAAAGGATGCATACAGAGACAATGGAACTACAGGATGGTTTTAACCAATCCCAACTATTTGCATGTATTTCTGAAATCTGCTACAAGATCTGGATTCTGTTCACGCTCCATAAATCACGGTATAATCTCCCTGCATGTGGCTCCCTGCCTGCCTTCCTATCTTCAAATCTAGGCTCAAAAAAGTTGATAATAGACACCACTATACCTTATTTGCAAAAGTGGGTTGGGAGAGTGCCTATGAATCTGGAATATTGTATAGACTGACAGATGCAGATGACTCTTGGTTGGTACAGTTAAAGCTGTTTTTCTTTTCAACATCTTTTTCCTCTCAAAGGATGCCTCACTGGGTAAGGGAATGAGGAACATGTATATATGGAAATCAACCATTCAAGAAGCATTTATTAAGCACCTATTAAGTACCAGGAAGAGTGCTAGGCCCTGGGGATTCAAATATAAAGACTGAAAAAATCCCTACTCTCAAATAAGTTATATGAACAATAACTGTTAACATGAATATAGTGCTTTAAAGATTTACAAACTGTGTTACATGCAAAGAAGGTTATATAAGAACAAGATATTAATAAAAATGGAAAAATTAACTGAAAAAAAAATCTCAATCCAAGGCCATCTCTTCTTGGAAGAAGGACCTAAAGGCTCTCATCTACGGTTATCACAAATCTGCACTGATTTTTACATTCATGTTATTAGTTTTCAAATTCCTAAGCTAATGAAGGGATGCAATGGCAAAGGTAATTAAAAATGGCAGACAAACTCCCAATTCACTGGAGTATATTTTTGTAGTGAGGAGAAAGTGGGTATATCCAATGTAGATATTTGCAACACTTAAATGACAGCCCACAAGTACTCAAGAATTGATTGCACATACTTCTGTATCTAAGTCTCTCAACATGTATTTTTTGATTGCTGTTGAGAATATGTAATAAAGACAGACAGTATTTAAGTATACCTAAAATGTTTTTTGTGAAATTTCACTAAAAAACTCATTGGGAACCAAATCATGTGAAAAGCTTTTTGAAAATCAACTATGTTAGCTCCCAAATCCATTGAATACAGTAAATTCTAATTTATACGTGATAGTTAAGAAATAACGTATTCTGGTTAATTAAACATTCTCATTATTTGAATGAGATGCTACGTTACTTCAAATTGAATTAGAATGCAATAAAAATCTATTTAAATATAATGAACATTATTTAACCTTTCTTAAGGATATTTCAGGGTCTTCCATTTTAGGGCCATCATTATAAACATCAATTAGCAATACATTCTCACCACCCTCCTCCCCTCCAAAGAAAAGGGCACAATAGTACTTCAAGATTAGCAAAACACTTGATGAATATTTTCTCATTTGAACTTTACAATCACTCTGGGAGGAAGATGTTATTGTCACCCCCATTTTATACACAGAGGAAACAGAAGCAGAGAGAGACAGGGGACTGTGCAAGTATCTGAAGTCAGATTCACACTTAGATCTTCCTGAGTTCAAGTTCAATAAATACTGTGCCATCTGGTTGCCCAATACTATTAAGTAAGAGCTATGATATATACCAATCAGAACTACACAAAAATAAATATTTCTGATATTCTCCAATGCAAGTTCTTTCTAAGAGTAACATCTGGAACAAGCTTAATGTGTGGGAATTAACAGGCAAAATAGAAAGCTGTTATTGCCCATAAAAAACAAAACAAAACTTGTCCCAAGCTAGATAACTAGATGGTTCAGTGGATAAAGTGCTGGGCCTAGAGTCAGGAAGACCTGAGTTCAAATGCAGGCTCAGGCTCTTACCCTCCATGTGACTCTGGGCAAGTCACTTACCCTCTGTTTGCCTTAATCTGCTGGAGAAGGAAATAGCAAACCACTCCAGTGTCTTTGCTAAGACAGCTCCACGGACAGTATTGCTGTGCTATGGTCTATGGGGTCATAAAGAGTCAGATATGAATGAACTACAATACCAGTCCCAGGGTTCTCTTCTTTCCCCAAGTCATATATCTCAGAGAGCTTACAAAAACTACTGTGTAGATCATCAGTGGTATGTCACCACCTTTTCATTCACTTAAAGCTTTGGGGAGGGAGATAGGAATTTAAGTTTGATGGCACAGACCTAGATTACTGAGAGGTTCAGGGACTTGCCCAGGGTCAAACAGCCAGGATAACCTAGAAGGAAGATATGAATGCAGGTCTTTCTGGTTTTAAGGCCAGCTATCTATCCCCTACTCCAAGATACTTTCCTTCCTTAATCGTGAGAGTAAAGTAGAACTAGGGAGCCTATATAGGTCCCTATCAATTAATTCTTGGTTAACTTGTTCCAGTTCTCAGTTTTCGTGACTCCTACCCCCCAAAATTAACAATAAGTCAAGGTTTTTATTACATATGAGGCCAGGCAGCTGAGTCCACTCTATTTCACTTCTTTAAGAGACTCACATTCCCTAATAGGATCACAACAACATTTTTAACTATGAGATGCTTACTCAAGACTACCTACATTTTTACAAGAGTGAGTGACACCATTCAGAAACCTTTTCTCAACAGAATTTGAAAGAAACAAGAAATCCAACTGGGAAAACTGCCAGATTTATAAAAGCGGGTACATGAGCAAACACTTTTGTTGCTGTTAGAGTTAAGTTGTGTCTGACTTTTCATGACCCCAATTAGGGTTTTCTTGGCAAAGATATTGGAGTGGTTTGCCATTTCCTTCTCCAGCTCATTTTACAGATGAGGAAACAGAGGCAAAGAGGGTTAAGTGACTTGCCCAGGCTCACATAACTAGTAAGTGTCTGAGGTCTGATTTGAACTCATGAAGATGAGTCTTTTCTGGATTCCAAGCCAATGCTCTATCCACTGCATCCCCTAGCTGCCTTAAGATGCCAAAAAAAAGTACCGGCTCTCTAAGGGTTGGTGCACTAATCACAGTTGCACAGATGTAAACAGGACTGAGTGGCTGGAATACAACCCCACGAAAAACACCTGAAGACACCTGAAACTACTCCGAATGAAAATCAACATAGTCCTCAGCAGCTACAAGAGTGGGAGCCCCATAGCCAAACATAACCTTACCTTAGCACATGCCACCAGCTGGGAAGTAGAGAGAGCACACTGGGTGGCAGCAGCAATCACTCTGTTTTGCAGGACAGTGTCCTCTGCCACCTGGGCAACATTCTTTGCTTTCAGCACCAACATGGCAGCAGCATTAGCGACAGCTTTGGCTAAACTCATTAGGACATCCTGCAAAAAAGAAGTAAACAATAAGGACCCTTATTTTTCCTTTACTTCCTCCTTTAGCCTAAGAATAAAATGAGAAATTTACTTGGGTGCTTAGAAGGGTCTTTCATAAATATGCTTTAAAAAATAAAAAGAGAAGCAATCATAAAACAGGAAGACTTGCAATCCTGACATTGTATTATTTTTCTCATCCAATAAGTGGTCTGAAATAAATCAATTTTGGGGAAAGGGTTTCCATTTCAATAACTGGTTCACATGTACCAGACTTTCAGAATTAAGCCCTTAATTGAATTTTTTTTTTAACATTTTTCCAAGATACTCTGTAAATAAAATGACGGAATGTTATAGTAGGAAGGGACTTAAGAAATTAAATCAGAATCAAATCAGTTCAGGATTTCCTAACCCAAATGATATTGTGGATGGCAAATATTAATTCTACTCAGTGAAACACTGTCTGCTCAGCAGTCTCAAAATACTGGCTCTCAATGGTAAGAGCCAGGTGCTAGAAGACAGTGTTAGGGTTGGAGAAAGGCAGATCACAGGTAAAATTTTAAAGATTATACCTTTTCAGTTTAATCTAAAAAAATGGATACATTCTGAGGAGTGAAAGCTTTAAGAGACAGATTTATTAAATGCTTACTACTGAAGACCAGTAAACATTTGCCATGAATTAATAAGCACCTATTTAGTTCAATACTGCCACTTCTAGATAAGGAAGGAAACTGAGGCCGGGAGAGGTCATGGGAATGACTCGAAACCAAACCCCTACAGAGTGGAAGATTTAAGCCTTGAACTTGGTTCTTATGACTCTCAGGCTGGGGCTCTTTTCATATTACCTCTGATGGCAAGGAAGAATAAACTTGGAAATATAACCAACTTTCACACATACCATCTGCAATGCTTGTCCACACCAGATGAATGTTTCACTGTAATGTGGAAAACATTATCTTTTTTAGACAACTGCTTTCCCAAAAAGTTGAAGTTCTTACTAGTAAAATATGAAGAGTTCAGCCTCCAGAGGACAATGCCAAAGACCCAGGGGAAGGCATGATATCTTGAAGTTAAACATAGATTCTAAGAAATTAGTTCATTTTAAAGTCAGTCACATCTCCTCTGACATATTTGATAGAAATCAAATATGATGAAAACTAGAAAAGTTTTTTCTTTAATTAGGAACCAGAAAACTTGTTCTTTCACCTTCTGGTTAAAGAGTGAGAGGGCTGTGAACTTGCATAAATAGGAAACGCTTGGCAAAGGATAGAGTGCTTATGATTAGCCCTTGTCAGCTGAGATACAGTGAAATGGGGACTCCATCTGTGGAATAAAGAATATTTTTACTTCTTTAACTAGATATGTCACTCATCTATCTAGTTTGTCAATTAATGATAAGTGCTAAGTTTGGTTAATTTTCCATGCTTTTAGGAGCAAGAAAGGTCCCAATCAATTTAAATAAACACAAGCATTTATCATTCATACCTACCATGTGCAAGGTACCATGTGCATTTATTGTTTGTACCTACTATGTGCAAGGTATCCTGCTGGGCATTAGGAAAGCAAAGAAGAAAACCAAAATGAGCCATCTCAGACCTCATGAAACTTACATTCTATTGAAAGAGATTCTGTGAACACACAGGGAAATACACAGAAAATACAAAGTAACTTTCACATTGAAGTCCTAGCAATCCAGGGAAAATACAAAAAATCTTTCTAAGGAAAGAAACTAGGAACTCTAAAAGGTAAAGATCAGGAGGGAGTTCACTTCCCCACAAGAAAAGACCAAAGGGATGGTTTCTGAGAGACCTGGAAAAATGTGTGCAAGATTGTGGAGAATGAAGCCAGAAGAACCAGGAAAAGAATATGGTTAAAGATGGGCAACTTTGAAAGACTTAAGTACTCCAATCAATGTAATGAACAAATATGATTCTAGGGACTGACTGAGGAAGTGTGTGACCTGCTATCTAACAGAAAGCTGAGGGATTTAAAGTGCAGAAAAAAGAAAAAAGGAATTTCACATACAAGTAAAATGATTATTTGTTTTGCTTGGAAAATGCATATTTGATGCAGGAGTTTTGTTATGACTTTTTTCAATGTGAGGAAGAGAAGGGGCACTAGTGACAGTCTGTAACTCTTCTCTTATATCACCGTCCACAAAAAGAGAAAAAGAGATCATGGAACAATTTTTAAAAATCAACAGAAAAAAAGAAATGCCAGAAAGAAACACATATAACCAGCACAATTTTGAAAGTTACATATAGAACTTATTATTACTTAAAAATAAGAGGAAGCTATATGTATAACCTGCATCTGATTGCTTACAGTCTCAGGGAGAGGAAGGAAGAGAGGGATAGAATTTACAACTGAAAATTTAAAAAAAAAGTTTAAAAATTGTTTTATTATGTAATTCAGAAAAAATAAAGTATATATCAAAAATAAAAGGAATAACAGAGAGTTAAGGTTTCAAATGCAATCTTCTTTCTCCATTCTACTTTGTATATGGAAATATTTGTTTTATTTTGTCATGTTAAGTTTAAAGTTTTTAAAAAAAACTTTTTTTTAAAAGGAAGGAGTACATTTTGGATGTAGGGGGTAATCTGAGCAGAAAAGAAACGAGAGATGCAATTCCATATATTAGAAACGTCAAGAAAAGTCAGTTTTGCTAGGTAGGGTCATACAAGGACAGTAATATATAAGGTAGGAAAAGAAGATTGGAGACACGTGAAGTCTTTGAAAGCCAAATTGATGAGTCTATATTTGATTCTGGAGGTAATAAGGAGCCACTTCAGTTTATGTAGCAAGGGAGTGAGACATTCAAACCTGTACTTTGGGAATATCACTTGGGCAGCTGTGTAGGGATCTAATATGAGAGAGCTGAGACTGGATGCAGGGAGATCAATTAGGAAACTGTTCCAATATTCCAGATGAGGTGGCCTCAACTAGGTTGTGACTGTGAATGGACAGGAGATTGCTACGGAGATAAAACATAAGACTTGGCAACTGATTTTATATGCGCAGTGAGAGAATGACTGAAACCGCAACCTAGATGACTGGAAGGATGGGGGAGCCCTCAAGAGAAATAGGGAATTTAGGGAAAGGGGAGGCTTTGAAGGAACAGTAATGATATAACTCAATTTGATTTAGAAATGCTGGTCCAAAAGAGACAAGTCATTTTTATTTTAAATAAGAATGTCAAGGCATTCCCTTTCCTGAAGAGAACGGAACAGAGGTCTCTATTAGTTCATCTGATAACGAAAAGTACTTTTAGTGCTGTCAAATTACAGTGGAATTTTTGTTGGAGGGGAAGGGAAGACTCAGTATCTTTAATGTAATATTTGTTACATTTTCTTTTTTTCCTTCTAATTGTCTGAAACATTTCTCATTACCTTATTGGGTCACTGTCTTCTCTTTGGCCCATTTTAACTTTCAGGGCATTCAGTTCTTGGTTGAGGTTCTGTTCTAAGTTGTCCATTTTTTCTACTTTTCCTTTCTCTTCTTTCTTCCTTAACGTTTCCTTTCTGCTTCTTCGGTGTCATTTTTCCAGGTACTATTAAAAGATCTGGTCTTCCAATGGAGTTGCCATCTCCTTGGGGTTTACCCTCTGCTTGTGTCTTAGAACCAGGTATTGATGCCTGGTATTGGAGGTTTTCCTTTGTCTTTTTATCTTATCTACCTCAGTAACTAGATTGTGGGGCCTGGCTTGGGTCAATCTCTGCAACAGAAGGCCTGGTCCCCTGTATAGTGGATGAGAGGAAACCCTTTTTTTCAGGGACTCTGGGGCTAACTCTCTGCTGAGTTCTTCTTGGAGCTAAACCCTTGTCAAAGGGTTTAGAGTTTTCCTTTTTCACACACTCTAGCTGAGAGCTTGCTGCTGGGTTCAGGGGGTACTGCCATGCTGGGCTCCTGCCTTAGTCTTTAATATCATGCACAGCTGGATTTTCTGTAGGGCCTTTCTTCAGCCTCATTGGATCCTGCCTGGAACTCTCTGGATCTATTCTCTCTTTAGACATAATCCTTTCTCCATGGGCTCTCATACAGGCCCACTTCTCCCTTTGGATACTGACACTGCCCTGGTGAAGGCCCCTATCATCTCATGCCTGGACTACTGAAATAGCTGCTGGTAGGACTGTCTTCCTCAAGAGACTCCCCATTTAAGTCTCCCTTCTATTCAGCTATCGAACTGACCTTTCTAAAGGGCAAGTCAATGCCATCGCCAGGGCACATCCCATTAAGAAAACTCCATGTACTCGCTACCACTTTGAGGATCAAATGTGAAATCTTGTTTGGCATTCCAGACCCTTTGTTACTTGCCCCCTACCCCCTTCTAGTCTTACTGTATGTTATAACTACACCCCTCAAGCACTTGGCAATCCAATGACATGGGCCTGCGTGCTACTTGTATCTCCCAACTCTGGGCCTAGAACTTTCTTCTATCTCTGCTTCCTCGCTTCCAATATTTTCTTTTGTGTTATATTTTTGTTTTGTTTGGGTTTTTCTCCCATTCATTTTAATTCTTCCATGAAGCATGAATCATGTCAAAATGTGTTTAATAATAATGTATGTGTAGAACCCATATAAGATTGCATGCTATCTGGGGGAGGGAGAGGAAGAAAAGCTAAGACTTACGGAAGTGACTGTAGAAAACTGAAAACAAATAATTTTAAAACAACAAGAATCAGTTAAAATGCCACATTCTCTAAAAAGCCGTTCCTGATCTTTTGTAATGCTAGTGCTTCCTCTCCATTGACTGATTATCTCCAATTTATCCTATGTCTTGTATCAGGGCAGCAAGGTGGCATTGTATTGGATAGAGAGTCAGATGAGGAGTCTGGAAACCTCATCTTCCCAAGTTCAAATCTGGCCTTGGATGTTGACTAGCCTGGGCAAGTCACTTGACTTTGTTGCCTCAGTTTCCTCATCTGCATATTGTTGTTGTGTTCATCCTTCATTCTCGAAGAGGACCATGACATCAAGATGATGACATGACCTGCAGTTGACTTGGATTTGAGTGAGAGAGAGCTATGCAAGATCAACAACCTCACCTTCTTCCCTTGAGCCATCTGGGTCCAGTGGCCAGATATTCATCAGGACGACTGGAAAAGTCCCCACTTGAAAGGCAGTCCTGTGCAAAAAGTACTATGTTTGTGCTCCTTAGTATCAAAGGGTAAATCAATAGTAACAGATGGAAGTCGCAAAGAGGAAAATTTAGGATTGATGTAAAATAGTGAAAGAAAAAGAACAATTATTTATATAGTGCCTACTATGTTCCAGGCACAGCAATAGCACTTTTTTATAAATATTATTTGATCCGTTCTTGGCAACACCACAGTAAGCCAGATGTTATTATTAAGTCCATGTTACAGTTGAGGAAACTGAAGCAAATAGTCATTAGGTAGCAGAGTAATATAGCTAGTAAGTATGAGGCAAGATCCACTGCAGCACCAGTTGCCTGATACGGGATTATCAATAGAAAATAATGCATTTAGTACTGAAACCTGAAGGCAATTTCTGTGAAGAAGAGATAGAACAAAAGCATGGTTAACATTTACTCAGCACTTCTCTGTGACTGGAGACACCATTCTGATTCCTCATTTATAAGTCTTTTCTGTATTTCTCAAGGAAATCCCTCTGGATGTTACATTTTTAGAATTGGTATGACAGTTGGAAAGAACTTCATAGATTATTGAGGTCAGTAGTTTCTCAGAATGTAGAACAGGGAAAATGGAAGGGAGGGGAGTCCCAAAAACCCTTAGAGGGGACCCATGAGATCAAAACTTTTCAAAATAATACAAAGATGTTTTAATTTCTAATTTTACAAAGATCAGTAGACATAACCCACATACACAAAAATTATCTGGTGTTCTTAATAATGTTTAAAAGTATCATGACACAGTCTTGAGACTAAAAAGTTTGAGAAAGACTAATACAGACTAATGATTCATTTTACAGGGCAGAAAATAGAATCAGTCAAAACAAAGGGCTTTATCAAAATTATTCAATGGAGTTAATAGCATTGCTATTGTAACAAAATTCGGTTTGAAATAATGACAGGTGTTTTAAAGAGCTGAGGCTCATGAAATGGGACTTACATCCCATTAATTGTTTAAAAAAATTAAAACTGAAAAAACACACTATATTAGCTACTATGGGTGACTCAAAGGACTGGAATAATTTTTGACTTCAAGTTGAATTTTTAGAGATATTTTATATCATCTTCTCCATATTAAAAAACCCACAGAGAGTTTAAAGAGGACATTTTTAGAAGAAAGGTAATGGATTTGACTCATTTAAGTACTAGTAAATTTGTACCTCAACTCCATAGCTATTTAACTCTTTACTGTCTGCCCTACAGACCAGAAATCTGTAATTCTAAGGCAGAGAACCATAGAGAATGTGGTTCTATTCTCAAAAAGAAAAAACTGGAGAAGAGGAACAGGTGCCCATCTGCTGAGGGCACTGCGTTTTTATTGCTATTCAGTTGTGTCCGATTCTTTGTGACCCCATGGATCACAGGCAGGTCCTTCTATCCTCCACTCTCTCTCCAATCTAAGTTCCTATTTCATGTTTCCATGAGACTATCTGTCATTGCTGTCCCTTTTTTCTTTTGCCTTTAATTTTTCCCAACATCAGGGTCTTTTCCAATGTGTCCTGTCTTTTTATTATGTGGCCAAGTTATTTAAGATTCAGCTTTGGCATTAGAAGTGAATAATGTAAACTAATTTCTTTGAATATTCACTGATTTCATCTCCTTCCTGTTCAATTGGCTCTTTCTCAAAAGTCTTCTCCAACACCAAAGTTCGAAAGCATCAATTCTGTGGCAATCAGCTTTCCTTATAGTCCAACTCTCACAGACATACACTGCTACTGGAAAAACCAGGAGCTGTCTCTGATGACAGGGACCTTGGTCAGCAAGGTGATGCCTCAGCTTTTTAGTATGCTGTCCAGATTTGCCATAGCCCTCCTTCCAAGGAGCATGCATCTTTTAATCTCATGGTGCAATTATTGTCTGCAGAATTTCAACCCAAGAATATGAAATCTGATATTGCTTCCATTTCTTCTTCCTCTGTTTGCCAGGAAGTGATGGGACCACTTGCCAGATCTTAGATTTTTGGATGTTAAGCTTTAAGCCAGCTTTTACTTTTGCTCTTTCACCCTCCTAAGGAAACGTAATTCCTCTTCACTTTCTGCAATCAGAGTGGTATTGTCTGCATGTCTGACTTTGCTGATACTTTTCTGAGCAACCTTAATTTCAGCTTTTGATTCATCCAGTCTGATATTTAACAGGATGTACTATGTATATAAGTTAAAGAAATAAGGTGACACTATACAGCCTTGTCATACTTCTTGTCCAATCGTAAACCAATCAGTTATTCCACTTTTGGTTCAAACTGTTGCTTCCTGGCAAGTGTATAGGCTCCTCAGGAGACATGTAAGAGGATCTGGTACTCCCATCTCTTTCAGGACTTGCCATGCTTTGTTGTGATCCATATGAAGGTTTTAGTGTAGTCAATGAAGCAGAAGTAGATGTCTTTCTGGAACTCCCTTGGTTTCTCCATAATCCAGCTAATGTTGGCATTGGGTTTTAGTGCCAGGCATTTTCCTTTATTTCTCCCAACACCCAGAATAGGTAACCAGGTTTCTGGATTTTTAGAAAAGGAGTTTTGCAAGGAAGGGTTTCCTCCTTTTGGTACCCCACTTGTGTTATGTTCTTGATTCCCTCCCATCAATAATAGGTAGGTGGAAAAACAAACAGGAGCCCACTTTGAGGGCTTCAAGATGGTGATAAGGGCAGTACATCAGACAGGCATGCAAATAGAGTCTGTCGTTGCTCATCAGTGGATACATCACATACTTGGGAAGGAGAAGGTCACACATCTGCTTTTACTTTAGGTATACTTTTAGAGTTGGACAGTTTATAATCATGAGCTCTTCTCTAAATACAGAAGACTGATTTAAAGCATATGGATATTATATGGGTAAACATAATGATGATAATTAATAGTAAGAATGTATATAGTACTTGAAGTTGACAGAACACTTTATAAATACGATCTTGTTATATCGAACAACCCTAGGAGGCAGGCCCATTTTATGAGGAAATTCTGGTAGACACAGGTTAAATGACTTGCCCAGAGTCACAGAACTAGTCAAATGTCTAAGGCCAGATTTGAATTAAGGTCTTCCTTACTGTGAGTCCAACGTTCTATTTATTCAGTGAAGTACTTAGTTCTGTGCATGTGTGTGTGTATGTGTGTGTGTGTGTGTGTGTGTGTGTGTGTATACACATATATATGAGTTGATAGCATAAATGCAGAGCTTCATAAGGACGTTACAAGATGCCTTAGAGCACTCTCCTCATTTTGTAGATGAGCCCCAGAGTGGTTAAGTAATTTGTCCAACATCACACAGGTAGTAAAGGCAGGTTTTCAACACAGGTCCTCCAATACAGTTCTCTTTGTAATGTACCATGCTATGTGTGGATGTTCACTCATTGGGTATAGTATATTAGGAATCTCTTTTGTATATGGGTTGGACTAGATGAATTCTGAGGCAACTAGGTGGAGCCATAGTTCATAGAGCACTGGGCCTAGAGTCAGAAAGACTCATCTTCCTAAGTTCAAATCTGGCTTCAGACACTTACTAGCTGTGTGACCTTGGGAAGTCACTTACCCCTGTTTACCTTGGTTTCTCATCTATAAAAAGAGCTGGAGAAGGAAATGGAAAACCACTCTAGTATCTTGGCTAAGATAACCCCCAATGGGGTCATGAGAAGTCAGACACAACTGAAATGACTGGATAACACAACAGAATAGCAAGATGGACACTCTCTAATTCTATGAGAGAGGGGAGAGAGAGAGAGAGAGAGGGAGGGAGGAAGGGAGGAAGGGAAGGAAGGAGGGAGAGAGACAGAGACAGAGACAGAGAGAGAGTGTTCATTCATTTACAAAAAATGGAATACAAACTGAATAACTAGAAATAACAGCCATTCTGAGAAGGTCAGGAAGCCATCACAATGCCAAAGAAGCACACAACTCATAGAGAGACATGTGGCCAAGACAAGCACCATGACCTTCACCCACCATCTTGTGGTCAATGTCTGCAGGATCACCTGGGGTATAAGGTGGTTGTCAAAGAGAGAGGACAGGTAAGGCAAAAGGGAAACCAGGTCCTGAGTGGTACCTGAGAAGAATGTTGACCTTCGCACACAGAACTTTCTTTTGAGCCAGTTTAAAAAGAAATCAACACATACATAAGTGACTAAAAAAGTTCTTTGAACTGGTCTCAAAAAGATGCAAACTTTCTCAATTTTTTAGTCTTTGCTTTAACTCTATTTGAGGCAGGTGTGGGTGGGTGGGGGAAGTTAGCTTTAGATCTGTTGGCTCATCTTGTTCTGGTATATACTGCCACTTAGAAAGCCTTTGGAGGTGGTGGTGCAGGGAGTTAAGACTCGTAGTTCTGGTGAGAATTTGAATTTGAATTCTTACTTGGAATCGCTCGTCTGTTTCATTCTCTCCAATCTGTCTCAAAAGATCCCCACTGGCTTGACCAATACTTCCAGCGGCAGTCAACACCGTCTGTCGAGGCTACAAGCATTTAAAAAATAAGAACAAAGCAACTTTGAGTTGGAAAAGAACACTCATTCACCAAAAACCCTGGTAAGTACAGATACAAATTCCTTCAGACATAGGGGAACTGGCAGGGTTTCCCTAAACATCTGAATGGGAATGTCTAGAGTTAGTACAGAATGCAAGAGGAATAGGGAATACAGTCATTGTTTCTACCTGAAGAGCTTACAGATCTTATGAACCAGGATGGAAAGCCACTGACAGGAATAAACAAGACTTAAAAGTTTTCACATGATGGGCAAGGTCTAGTTAACAAAGTAGTACTCAATTCATGCAAATAAGGCTTCAAAGGGCTTAAATCTTTAAATATATGGTACCTTTTAGAGGTCAATGAGGCTATATCTTAGCAGAGTACTCCTTCCAAGTCACTTAAAGCAAAAGTAGTAGCCCATGAGAACTAGCTCAATTCCACAAAACTAAAAAAAAAACTGACTCTCAAAATCTCCATTTCCTCATTAATTTGCAAAACTCTACCCTAAGCCTAAGGCATCCCAATAAAAAGTGAAACTTACAAGATACATAAATCAAGCATCTTAGAGACTATCTAATTCAATTTCCTCTTTTTGCAAATAGGAAACTGAGGCCCAGGGACTTTTGCACAAGATCCTACAAGTAATGTCAGAGGTGGGTTTTGAAGTTAGAGGGTGATAAAACAAGGGGCCAGAGAACAAAAGTCATCTGCTCCAAGGATGCCATCCTTTTCCTGCAACCCTTTATTCAAATGTACCTCTCCAGAAGTGGGCTGCACAGCCTTTAACAAATCTGAAACTGCCCCAGCTAATGTCCGAGCAGCTCTCAGTAGATCTTCTCCACTGCCCACGTCATCGTCCATGAGGGCTGCCAGGAGCTTCACACCCTTGGACATTTCCGTCAAGTTGGAAGAGATGGTTGTGATTGCACAGCCCACAGCTGTATAATCTGTGTCTGCAGGGTCACCTGAGGCAGGAGGAGAAAGAGACAGCAGAAATAGGAACCTGAGAAACAGGAACAACTCAGTAATTTTTTCAAATCTGTTTTGGTCTCCAGGTTAATAACCAAAAATAAAGTAACAAAACAGGCAAATCAATCTTATTACACAGCTGGACCTGCAGTGCTGACCTAAGGCAATGAACCTTCTCAGACTTATCATACATTATTCCTTCACACACTCTACAATCTAGTCAAACTGGCCTTCTTGGTGTTTCGTACCTATGACTGTCTATCATCCCACCTCTGCCCTTGCATAAACCATGCCTCATGTTTAGAATGCACTCCTTCCTCACCTTTGCCTCCTGGAATACCAGGCTTTCTACAAAGCTCAAATTTCATCCTACAAAAAGTACATACAAATTCATCCTATAAAAAGTACATAACCCCCTCTTCTTGAAAACATCTTTTATTTACTTGAAAATATGTGTGTATGTGTGTGTGTGTGTGTGTGTGTGTGTGTGTGTGTGTGTGTGTGTGTGTGTATTTGAAAAAAAAAATATTTACTTGAAAATATATACCAGGGGCAGCAAGGTGGTGCAGTCACTGGAGCACTTGCCCTGGAGTCAGGAGGACCTCAGTTCAAATCCAGCCTCAGACATTTGCCACTAGCTGTGTGACCCCAGATAAGTGACTTAACTCCGACTGCCTCAAAAAAAACCCCAAACATATACATACATACACAATTATGCATATGTATATATACACATCTAGATGGGCATATATGTATATATGCACACGAATACACACATTGTTTCCTCCAACATAGTATAAATTCTTTGAAGAAAAAGACTTAAATTTTTGTATTTGCAACTCTAGAATTAAACACAATACTTTAGTAGATAATTAATAAAGCTTGTTAATTGATTTTTTTGAAGCAAGATCTCTACTCTGAAGGAGTGGACATTGAAACAGGAAGATAAAATACAGAAAAGCATATACAGAAAAAAATATGTACAAATATATACCAACAAAGTTTGGGAAGGAAGGCCCTAGGAGGTGGAACGATTAGGAAAGTCTTCATGGAAAAGGAATTTCCTTGCATTGCATCTTGAAGAAAAAAGATGTATCTATGAGGTAAGAGGCATATGAGAGTGACAGTATGATCCCCTTATCATTAAAAGTACATTTAAGAAAGAACAGTCCATCTGGATGACCTTCTTAGTCACTGCTTAAATAAAATAACTTTTAAATCACCAAAGGGAATTTCAACATTTTATGGCATTAATGGTTAAGGTCCCATCTGGTACATACAGAGTTTAACTCTTGCTGCTTTAAACAAATTATAAAATAAATGAGACCTGCATGATGGAAGGCAGATTTTCTGGGTCAGTTTCCCTTTCCCATTTCTGATAGGACAAGGTCTGATTCTCTAATAACTTTTGCCTTTAAAGATAGTGTTACTTTATGCTTCAAAGAAAGAGAGACAAGATAGATCCATCCATGGTTTAATTTTCCCTCTTGAGGGCTATAAGCACCAAGAGGGGAGATCCTGACTTAACATACTTTATTCAATGTTTAGTTCAATCAATCACAATATTGTGATGGGGAGAAAGGGATTTTTATGTACTTTTACATGATGCATGAGGTGGCTGAAATGGAACCAAGTCTTTTTTTCAAGATCTCTAGGGTCCTACTGGAGAAAGTGAGTGGGTCATAGCAAATCTGGTAACGTATAAATATAGACGGTTTTCCCCATATCATAGAAATCTGTTTTTTCAATCAAAGGGCAATGAGGTAAACGCTCTAGCACTCCACAAATCTCTATCCCAGTGACTCACCAGCTGTGAGGTTAACAACTGAAGCTGTTCCAGCCGTGATAGCATCAACCTGAGAGTGGATTTCATGTTTTGATTCATCAACTTTGTTCTGAACCCATACCCTAGAGGCCTGGAAAATAAGAGAATCACCCAAAAGAATGTCAATTACATGCCAAATTAAAGGAAGAACAAAAGAACCCGCTCCCAAAAGCCAGGAGCCAACAAAATCCAAAACTTCTTAAACAAAGCCAAGGGAGCCAATGAGGCATTGAAGTTTACTTAAATAATTTTCTTTGAAGTGCCTTTTACTTTCTCCCAGATGCTGGTTAGAAAGAAGGGTTTTTTATTTCTGGTTGTTTCATTAAAAACCATTACTACTATCCTCTTTAAGAAGCCTTGCAGTGAAAGGCTTGATGACCTTATTCAGTCAGATCAAGTTTAAGTCCTGAACCTAGTGGGGAGAAAAAAAGGCTATTCAGTTTCATGACACTGACAATGTCAGATAATAGTAACTCTCTGGGGTTGTAATAGTTTACCAGTGTTCTTCTCAGGGCAAGGGCTACTTTTCTAACAACTTGTATCTATTTAGAAGCAACAGTTGCAGCAAATAAAACAAAAGGTTTTTAGTTCTGGATCAATGATTTCATTGGTATAGGGGATCTCTGAGTGTGAAAATTCCTTCCAGTGATGGAGATGGGCAATTCTCCTGGAAATTATAGCCTTACAGAGTGGCCAGAGATACAGAGAGGTCAGGTCACTCAGTCATGGTCAGGGAGCCAGAATGTGTCAGTAAGAGGGACTGAAGCCAGGTCTTCCTTACTCTAGGGCTCTATCTACTATTATATTATAGATGATATACATGGATAGTTATAGCAGATTCTCCCCTATCTGACATTAAAAAAAAAAACTTAGGTCCTCCAGTCTTATCCATTTCATTAGCTAGCAGAATCACCTTCAGAAAAATAATTTCATCCTTTCAGGCTTGAGCAGTCAAATAAAGGGAAGAAGACCAGATACATTTAAAGGTCCATTCCAACTCTGAAATTTTAAGACTTTAAGATGTTAGAAACCATTATTAAACTGTCACTTCTTTGCTTTACTATATATGGGAAGTGAACATCAGAATGATCCTCCTGAGGCCTTATAAGATCTTAGAGCGCCTTCTAAGGTGCTTGTAATCTGTGATTATATCAGAGTGCAATTAAAGTAGGTACAGTATGGAAATCTACTTGTAATTATTTGAAATCTGATGGCCACAGTAATGTTTCTTTATTCAGAATATCTGAGAAGATGCAATTCTCCAGTCATGCTAGATCAAAAGAGAGCATAAAATATACTTTTTGCTGAGCCATAGTCTAAAAAATGAAATGTCAGTAAGTTATGGTATTCTAATGACCTAGAACTGAAGGCTACAGGACAGATAACCAGAACTGAAAGAGTATTTTTCTTGGTTCAAGAACATCACTGAATTTCTATTGCCAGCTAGTCCCATCTTGCATAGCTGACAGTGGTGCCAATTAATGTTAAAGAGATCCAAACAGCATTTTCATTTTCATGGTATCAATATACAACTATCCCAAATGATGTGTAGGAACTCAGCAAGCACTCATTGCTTGAGTCTGAAGTTTTGTTATCTACTATGGACCCCCAACGCCATCACCATCACACAATATGGCAAACTAGAAAAAGCATTAGACTTGGATTCAGGAAATTTGGGATATATCCCTGATTCTTATGCTGACTAACTTGCCAATCAGTCAGACAACAAGCATTTATTAAATACTGATTATGTTAGGCACTGTGCTAAGCACTAAGGGTACAAAGAACTGCAGAAAAATCCAAAACTCTTTTCCTTCAAGTTTATATTCTAATGGATGAATCAGCATGAAAACAGCTGTTTTCATGTATCTATATGTACCTATAAATGTATAAATCTCTCTGTATGTTTTTATGATATAAACAGAGCATATATGAAAGATGAAGGTGTTAGCAGCTAGAGATGGCAAAAGGAAACACTAACTACATAAAGTAGAATTTAAAATGAGACTTGAAGAACACAGGAAAATTAAAAGGTACAAGGAGGAAAAAGAATATATACTAGGGTATGAGATATTACTGATGAAAATGTACACAGAGAGAAGATGGAGCACTTTGAGAAACTACAAAAAGGACAGTGTAGCTGGATTATAGTGTGTGAAGGGGAATAGGGTATAAGAACATAGGAAATTTAGGAAGGGACCTAGTTATATAAAGTCCTAAATGCCAAAAAGAGGAATTTATTATTGGAAGTAATAGGAAACCATTAGAGATCACTATGCAGAGAGGTGAGATGGTCTGGTGGGATGTTGTTCACATCATTTCAATTATCTGGGCTTCAGGTTCCATATTGTCAAGTGATGAGGTTGGACTAACTTGGCATTACAGTCCTTTCCAGCTCTGTGTATAATCCTGAAACCTCAGGATTCCACTTACCCATAATATCTGTTCGTGAGGGTTCAGTTAAGAAACAACGACTAAACAAGAGATTCCAAACCAGAATGTTTTTTGGAGCCAAATGTCAGACAAAATAAATTATCTGGCCTTCTGTTAAATCTGAGATGTGCTGAAAGACTTATAAAAAACCACTCACCATATCTTGCCCAAGAGGTGGTAGGTTATCAACTTCACTGAGGTCCGCCTGAGCTTGCTGAACCGCATGTATGCTCGTGTTAATTGTTCCCATCAGGGCTTGCTGGGCGGATGTCTGGGAAAACAAATGGACACGGGGAATTCCAACAGAAAAAAACCTCCTTTTTTACTATTCTTCATATCTTTCTAAGTTTTGGTATGTTCTGGGGCTTTGCTTGGAAAATTCTAAAGACTAGGGAGGAATTTTTAGCAGCTCTAAATTGGTATATTTGGTGAGATGGTGCAGAGGATGGTGCATTGAACTTGGAATCAGGAAGGCCTAAATTCAAATCTTGCCCAAGATGCTTAGTAGTTGTACAACCATGGACAAATCATTTAATCTCTCAGTCTCAGTTCCCCATTTATAAAATGGAGAAAAATAACAGTACCTACCTTGCCAGGTAGTTGTGAAGGTCCAATGAGGTTATACATGTAAAGCACCTAATAAATCTTCAAAGTATGCCATAAACGTTAGCTACTATTACTATCTTGTAGCCCCTATCAGGTTAAACTCAGTTTTGCCTTTTCCATCACTGGGACTTCCACTATTTCTTAAGATTCAACCCAATCCATTTCTCTGCATTGCTAGCTATCCTTATTCAGGAGACACCCTCCTCTCTCTGCCATTCCTGTCTCCAATTATCTGAATGACCCATCCTTTAAGGCTCAACAATATTGCCATATCCTGGCTTTCCTTACTTTCCCTGGGTAGACAGTTGCCTTTTTTTCCTCTCCATGAATCCCTCACAGCATTTGATTTCTGCCTCTTCTATGAATGAAATCAGTTCTGTTTTATAATAGCATTTCCGCATACATGTCCTCTCCCACATTACAATACATATAAGCTTCTAAAGAGCAGTGTGTGTTTTATTTGTCCTTGGACTTCCCAGTGTCTTATACACAGGAGGGGTTAAAATAAATGATTACTGAATGAATTCTAACAAGATTCAGTACTAAAATTATCAACAATTCTTGGTAGGGGCCAACTGCTTTCTTACTTATGGGCCAACTGCTTTCTTACTTATGGGCTTTAGAAATCCCTTGTCTAATAGTGTGGGTCATCTGGTAAAACTGACTGTCAAAGTGGGTTCAAATAAGCATTTGTTTTAAAGATTCAGGCAATATTTGTGGAAATTCATATGCATTATCTGTTTGACTCCTCTGTAGTCATATATTAACCTTCAGCTGAAAGTCTATCTTCAAGCTTATGTAATAACAGGTTAGGTTTGGTTTTGCTTTTACTACAGATTCATAATTTTAAGACAACAAGAAGGAGTCATACCTTCTAGCAACACAGATCAGCAACTATTCTGCCATTTCAAGGTTCAGAGAATGGCCTGGATTATCAAGAGGTTAAGTGAGTTGCTTCAATAAACAATATCTTCAAAACACAGTCAGTATGTGTCAGAAGAGGGAATGAATCCAGGTCATCCTGACCCCAAGTCTGCCTTTTTCTCCATTACACCAAGATGTCTCTCAGTAACAATTTGTTGAATAGGATCTGGAACAATTAACTAATTTGCTTAAAATACGTTTCTATTCAAGACAAAGTCATGAGTTTGAGGTTTATACAAGCAAAATAGGTAAGCCTTGAGCATATCCACTTTTGAACATTCTCATCAACCTACTGCTCAAGTCCAGGATGCTGGTGCTATATGTGGGACCATATGATTGAATATGTATAGCTCAGCACAACTAATCAATATTATTGGAACCAAAACAACAAAATAACATACATGTCTTCCTTCAAGGTGCAGCCCAAACACCATCTTATGTAAGGGGCTTATTTCTATTCTCCCTGGATACCAGTGTCTTCTATATGGTTACCATATATAAAGCATCCAGATTATCTTGTATAGACTTACTTTTCCATTAAAAAGGAAAGGTATTGTTTTTGCTTTCTCTTTGTATCACTAGGTCTTCTTCTCAGGGCCTAAACCATAGTAGGAATTTAATAATTGTTTACTGTTTCACGTCCTACAGGGCATCTTTGAAGGAAAAAGAGACCACATGTATGATCAAACAAACTGCAAGGACAGGCTTACAAGTGGAGGCATGTGTCCTCGATGCATCTGGCCAACCATGACCTGCTGCTGGGGGGAGGGCATACTGCCAATGTTGAAAGTTTCTGGTCCACTGGAACCAGAGCGCATGACAGCAGGCAATGCCACTGAGCCATGTTCTACCTTCCCTGTTCGGTTGAACTGCTGCTGTAGGATGGTGGACCTGGTGAGGAAATTTTGAAGTGCTTAGTTTTTGTCATAAGGCACCTGTGTAGAATACAGTTTCCTTTTAATAACAAAATAATGTAAAGTATCACAAGCATACCTTGCCTCATACAATAAATATGTTCCTGAAAAAAAGTTTCATGCCAACTAAATTTCAGTAAATTGAATTGTATTTTTGAATGTTATGAGAGTAGTTCACATGGAGAAAGCTATGTCCATTCTAAGAAAAATCAATCTCAGAAATACAAGTAATCACCTCTTGCTTTATCCATTATAACTTTTATATTTTTATGTGTATAGGTTTCTAACATACAGGTACAGTCCATTTGTATCATGTTGGCAATCTCTGTGAGCTGGCATGTGTCATCTTTTGTCCTTTGGTGAATGCTACATATTCAACTTGAAAATGATGAAGTTAGTTTGAAAAATATAAATGGAAGACCAAAGACCAGTGAATAAATCATGGAACAATGCTGAGTTGTCAAGTAAAGCCTTTACAACATGTCCTGCTTTAGCATTTCAATATCAAAAAATCTCATTAAGCATAGCATAACATCACTATGTTACCTTTCATTGAGCAAAAAGTAAGTAGGAATTTGGTCATCCAAAACTGGATCACGTTCAAGAGGCACAGTGCCCATCTTGTGTGTTAGCCCTTGTGGAATGATCAGAAGAAACCAAAATAGATCTGATGACTCAGGGAATTAGCACCCACACCATCAAAGCTTACTTTGGGAGTGGGAGTACTCAAGGGTTCCCAAGCAATGGCATCCCTCTCTCTTTGATGAAGCTGAATTGGGGCAAGGAAAGCAAGGTGGTTATGTGATGGGTTAGCAAAAAGCAGTAGACAAGACCCTATTAGTC
Source organism: Potorous gilbertii (assembly GCA_028658325.1). Classification (NCBI taxonomy): domain Eukaryota; kingdom Metazoa; phylum Chordata; class Mammalia; order Diprotodontia; family Potoroidae; genus Potorous; species Potorous gilbertii. The sequence goes on along the minus strand of CM053769.1, from coordinate 576,469,479 downwards.
TGACAGATGTAGTCTGAATTCCTGCTCCTCTCTATCAAGCATAAAGGAAAAAGAAAAAGGAGCTAGTCTATGGGTGTTTCTAGTTGCATCTTCCCTATCCCCAGGAATGCCAAAGAGTTCCCACCTTAGGCCAATAAGAAAGGGGTGTGATGGTGGTAAGATTTGCGGAAATGGTATTGCTTTAAGGACAGTGCTCAGGCAGGAACAAGGTACTCTACGTGGGGAATGCTAAGAGATACTGGGTAGGGTCATCTGAGGCAAGTTCCTTCCCTACCAATATACATCATCTTAATAAATAACAGCAGTGAATTTGCTCATTTACATTTGCTGGTCACTTCCAATTCCAAGAATTTATACTATTTTTGCCACAGGCCAACCAAAAACTTTTTTCACATCAGATTGAATTCCAACTTCAGCACTAATACTTGGGAAGAATCAGAAAATAACTGAGAACATGTTAGAGTGAGATGGGGAAATGGCAGGAACTGGGGAAAAAAAACAATGGAAAACCTGATTATGACTTGGTTATGGCCCATTGGGGGAAAATATACACAGGGCCAGGTACTACAAAGAGATCCATTAAATAAAATAGATATCTGATAATTTTTTAAGAGACTTTATTGTATAAAAAAGCCACAGACAGAAAAGTTCCCCACTCTGGTAATAATGCATGTAGAAGCTCACTTAGTAGCCAACCTAATTAACAAGATAAATGTGAACAAAGAAGCAAGTTACCCAATGGCTCTGTTCTTCCAAAATGAAATCCCCTGCCCATCTCCCTCATCACACAGCAGTTTCTACATTACCAACTGCCAGTACTAGTAATTATGGCAGAATGGTCTAGACTGTTTTCATTTCCTTGGATGATACCCTGAGGCAAATCAGGTACAACATGCATTTACGGGGAATGGGAGAATTGAATCTGGAGCACAGTGAGTCCAACCAAAGCACAATGGAAAGAGTATGTGTAATCATGTACAAAAGCCACATGGCTTCCTGTGCACTCTAAAAAGCAGACATCTATTTTCAAATCCTACAATCAGATTACTTCTCTTAGTTAATGAGAAAAAAAGAAAAGCACAGCAAGATAAATGCCAACTTTTAAGTTTATATCCACTAGCAAGCAGGCAATCATCTCTTAAGCTGTCTTACCAATGTCAATGATGAACACAATGATTGTTATTTGTAAATGCTCCAAACCCAGTGCTTGCTTACTCATACATGAGGCACAGAGTGGTAAAGGCTCAAACAAGTAGTTAAGAGTCAGGGGCAGGATTTGGAACACAGCTTTTACTGGATTACAAGTTCAGGACTCTTACCCCTCCTTGACTATCGTGCCATTATGACCTGTTGCCTTAACATGTCTGCCTATGGAATGGAGTGAGAACAGGTGATTGGGGAACAGAGGCTTGTCACTATGGGGATTTTCCTTAGATGCTTTTGTAGTCCTGAGGATGTGGGAATAGTGAAGCAAATGGTGCTTCTACTCAAGGTTTAAGTTAAGAAAAGTACAAAAGGAAAGAGGGTAGAAGAATGGCTACTACTGTATTTATTCTTGAGAGATTGGCCATAATATTCTGCTGGTAGCAAAGACTTTTAGGCTAAGGATGGTGTCAGATGATAGGGATGATTTGCATAGCCCCAGAAACTAGGGACCCTGGGTTTATCTACTGTAAATGGCATTTCTGTGCCTTCCTCACTTTTGGGGGACAAGCCTGAAGAGGGTTGTGGTATCTGAGTTTCTGAAGTACAGTTTCTCACCTGATCCTTGGGTCTCTAGGTTCTATTGACAAGATCTGGTTGAAGTCAGGGGATGCTGTATCTACTACTACTGTGCCGTTTACTACAGAGGAAAGGATACTGGATGTCATTCCATTCTTGGCTTTTCAATTTACATCTATATGACTTTGGTTAAGTCATTTAATCTTTCTGGGCCCTTTATAAGTGTCTCTTCTGTAAAACGAGAGGGTTAGACTAGATGATGCTTTCCAGTGCTGATCACCTACCTAATCAATTTCCTATAATAAAGGTAATGTCTAGGGGAAATTAGCAAGAGAACACAACTCCTGCTGTATCAGAACAAGGAAATTCACCATATTCTCTGTAATCTGAGGCAGGATTTCACTTTCAGTTTAACATCATTCAATCCATATAAATGAGTGATTTAATGGGACTAGAATTCAGTAGAAGATATCCCCATTTGACAGGAATAATTTTGTCCCTTTCTGTCAAACAGCAACTCTTTCCTCCATGAACAGAACACTTACTTTTTAGGGGAAACTGATTCTTCTAACATCGTTGACTCCTCATCTCCCTCCAATCCAAATCTATCTTTACTTTGTTTCTAGGAGAAAACACAAAACAAAATTCCAGAAAGCCAAATGAATGAATCCTTGAACCAGTTACTTCAAAAGAGTTATGTGTGGGAACAACATAAGTCATGCAAGGCTGTTTTTCTAATCAAATCAAAAAGTAAATACCTTCTTGAGGATGATGTCAATATAGCCTGCAATAAGTTGAGATATTTGCTCTCCTTCAGTCGTCTGTACAGAATAATAACTTTCTTGATACTCCCCAAAATCCTAAAGAAAACAGTATTCATAGATATTTTTTAAACATCAACACCAACTTTTAAAGAGGGGGGAAAACAGAAGATGGAACCAGAGAGAAAACAGACACACCAGTTTCAGTGTAACTTTTACTTTTAATAAATTTATGGATTTTAAAAAATGCACATCCATCTAGGGCTAATATGGTCCAGTCCTGTATGAAATAAGTAGAGTGACGATTTCTGCTGGGGAAAGGGAGGCTTCCAATTATATAATGATATGAACAAATGATCCATTTAAGTAACTATTGGGTTTTTCTTCTCTTAACTCCTTTTTGCCCATGGCATTAACTGGAAAGTTTATATAGATTCAAGGAAGGATGGGAGACTCAGCTGGTCAATCCACAGTAATAATTAAGTATCTACTGTTAAGTACTGTGATAATAAATGGTTATATGGAGTAGGTTCCTAAAAAATATTTGTAAGATTTAGTTACATAGAAGCATACTAATGGTTAATATTTGTAAAATGATGGAGTACTATCAACACTTTGGTGTTTCTATCATAACATGATTCAACCAGCCCCAAACCACCCTAAACAGCCATGTTTTCCTTGCTTATTCAAAGTGAGTAAGTCATTAAATGTCATAACAAGTACAACCCCAAGGTCCACCTTTGCCCTCTTATCCCCAGGTTTCCCCATCCTGACACCGTACCAGAGTAAAACTCTTGGGCGATGCTGCCCAGCGCTTGACAGTAGTAAGAGGCCACTCTTGCAAGACTTCCTTGGTCTTTTCGTCCACTCGCATAACTGAGTCCTTAGTGATTCCCAGCAATCTGGGAACCAGTTTATTCTTACCCTTCATCTTTTCCTGAAACAGAAGATAAGAAGTAATTATCCTGCTGAAGAAAAAAAATCTATTTATATTTACATACAGTATAAAATTGAATGGTTAATTTTATTTAATTTGTGTTGGATGTGGTGTGGGATAGAAGGGACACCCTATAGTCAGATAACTAAATCATGTCAATGAATTCATGGGCTATGAAGCTGGGAGTGAGCTCAGAGGTGTACCAAGCATATTTTATACATGAAGAAAGTGAAGCCAAAGAAGGTAAAGTGATCTGCTATCAGTCATATAGGCAGTACATGCAAGATTCAAACTCACATCTCTGATTCTAAACCTACAGCTCTTTCTATGACTCCTTGCTGTCTCTTCACCTTCCTTGACCATCTACAGGTCTACCTATAGTGATTTTACCTGCACTTGCTTCCACTGTGCTGTAGGCACTCTATCTCCATAACCATTGCCTTGCCCCTACAGGGAAACCTCCACGTTTCATCTTTCCTTCACACCCCCCACCCCCAATATTTCTTGCTACACTCAGTGGTCTGAACCCTTGGGACACCTCTACTCCCAGGCTAAACCCCTAAAGACAGTGAAAGCCTACCTAACCTTAGTTCAATGATGAACATATCTCCACCCTATTTTACCCTTCCCCCAAGTAACTGGGAATCTCTGGCTACCATGGTTCAAACTCTGTTCTCCGCCACCCAACAACAGCTCCTTTAGTCTCTACCCCCATCCCATCCCCCTAAAAGCCTACTCCAAAGCTACCCAATCCTCCTCCTATGCCCTGAAAATGTGCTTCAGAGGTAACAAACTAGCTCTCATCTTAAATCTTTTTTCATTCTATCTTCTTGTATTTACATGGAGGCCTGGTTCCCTTCTGACAACACAGCTTTCCTGGCTACCTTTTCCAGCACTGACTGTACTTTTGTTCATATAACAAAATAACAGGTCAAGGTGGGGGAGCTGGAATACTCCTTGTTCCTGACTGCCACAATCAGGCTTTCCCTCTATCACTATCACTCAGAATCTCTCCTCCTTTGAGGTGCATTCAATCTATATTAATCACTCAACTAGAACATGACAGTTATTATTTACAGATCTCCACAATTTGTTTACACAGTCTTCCTCTCCTCCCCATCTCATGTCCTCGTACTAGAGGATTTTTAAGATACATTGATATTCCCCCAAACATCCTAAGCCCCTCAAAAGTCATCAACTTAGTCATTTTCCATGACCCACTCCTTCATCCCACCTCATCCACACATACATACGCTCATACCCTTGATCTTCCCATTGCCGTAATTGTTTAATATCTATGGTTTATGAACTCTGAAATTCCTTTACCTGACCATGATCCATTGTCATTTCTGCTCTCCCTCACAACTACAAACTATGCTTTATACTGTGCCCTTCAATCCCCCCACCCCTCTGTTCTTTTCCAAGCCATTACACCTCTCTCTACTGGCTACACTCTTTCTTTCCCCATCTTGTCTTCTTGGTGAACTAGCTTCCTGTTCTTTTCCCCCTTATTCTATTGACGATCTTGCCCTGCCAAACCCCAGGCTTTGCTTACTCCCAACATTAACTGCCTTCACTCCCTTCATAATCACTCACATGTGGTTGAACAAAGCTGGAAAAAGCACAAAACGATGCTGAATGGGAACACTTCAAATTTAGGTTTCATAATCTCAACTAGGCTCTCACTGTGGCAATCCTTCTACAAGTCCTTAATTGCTTCACTATTGCACTCATTGCAGTGGTTTATGCATACCTTTTCATCCCCCTCAAACTTCCCATAGCTCCTGTATTCCCACCCACTCAGTGGGTACCTTGCCTCTTATTTCACTGAAAAATTTAAGACCATTAACTAAGAGCTCCTTCTTCCCTCCTTTCACAATCACTCAGATGCCTTCCACCATCTCCTCTTTCACTCATTCTTGAAGAGGAGGTCCTTTTCTTTGTCAAGGAAAACCCCTCTACATGCACAAATCATTCCTTCCATCTGACCTCTCTAGCATACTGGCTCTTCAATAATCATTCTCTTATTACTCTCCTCTGTCTTGGCTGCTTAGTATGGTCTACAAATATGCATGTCTCTCCCATTCTCAAAAATCCCTCCCTTGAGCCATCTATCTTCACCCCCACTAACTACCTCCTATATTTCGCCTCCCTTAAATGGCTAATCTCCTTGAACATATCATCAGCATCACCACTTACTTGACTCTCACTCTTTTCTCAACTCTCTGTGGTGGGGTTTCCAACTCCATCAAATGAAACTGCACTCTTCCAAGTTGTCAATGATCTCTCTCTACAAATCTAATGGGATTTTCTCAATCCTCATTTTTCCTGAGATCTCTGCATTGTTTTGCTGTTCTTCTCCTCTCTAAGCTTTTCTGACACTGTTCTTTCCTAGTTTTTTGACCTATCACACTGGTTTTTGCTGGTTCCTCAACCAGGTCATGCCCATTAACCAAGTGTATCTCCAACGACTCTGTTCTGGACCTTCTTAGTTTCTGCCTGTTTATCATCTTTCTTGTTGATTTCATCAGTCTTTCTGGGTTAAATTACCATTTATATGCAGGCATCAAATCCTAACCTCTCTCCTGACCTCCAATCTTTGATACTGAACTACTTATTAAACGTATAGTACCTAGGGTCTGGTAGTTATCTTAAACTCAACATATTCAAAAATTAACTAATTTTATTTCTTCTCAAACCCTCCACTCTTCCCAACTTTCTTAGGGTTCCACCATCTTCTCAGTCACCCAAGTTTACAACTAAGTGTTATCCTCCATTCCTCACTCTTTCTTGAGTCCTATAGACAATCAGTTGCCAAGTCCTATTATTTCCATTTTCCTAACATCTTCTGCATGATTCTTTCTTGTGACATTGCCACCACCCTGGTGCAAGTCCAGATCACTTCAGAGAGAAAGGCAGGTTTGGTCGAATGGTAGAGGTAAGAGTTTTTAAAAAAAAGACAAACTAGGGAATATGGGCTGTTTCAAGAGGAAGGGATGGAGACTGGACCTGTGATTTCACTAATAGAGGGAACTCACAGATAAGGAAGCTCTCTTTACCCATGCAAGTCAGCAACTTATAGCTTTGGGTAGTTGCTCAGAGCATAGAGATATTAAATGACTGGCAGAGGGTCATCCAGCTAGTAGGTGTAAGGGGCAGGACTTGAATCTAGCTCTTCCTGGCTCTAAGGCTGGTTATCTATCTCCTTTGCCACACGGCATCTTAAAGGAAGCTTGTTCCAAAAAGACCAGATACCATTGAACAAATAGTGATCCCTCTGAGAAATTGCCTGTCTATCTATCCATGGAGAGAATGCAACAATTTGTTCAGGCTGGGAACCTGTTGGGAAGATAAATGTTTGCAATCTATAAATATCCACTTCCTCTTCCCTATCATTAATAACTCCAGCTATAAAAGAGCTCTCAGCTGTCAGGTAATATGGTTATCACATACGATGGAGGAGACATGGCAAGGACACTCAGTTCCCTCAGCAGTGGGGATGGGCTGGCTGACTGAGTATGGAGGGTATAGTATGAATGCAGAAAGTAAAGAACACATGAAACAGAGTACAAAGAGAAAAGAACATAGACATGAAGGGCAATGTTGGTAGCATGTTAAATGATGTATGCTAAAGAAAAGTTGCCCATTGTAGATTTGATTTCATATGCTTTCCTCTTTTAATGCATCCTTTATATATATATATATATATATATATATATATATATATATGCAGATATTAATATTTCTTGATGACTATCAAGGTCATAATTAAAACAAAAAAAGGTGTACTTTAACTGGGATGGACCTGAATGCCAATACTTGGGCTTGAGTCCTAGTGAATGATCACCATATAGTGATCTCAGTACTCTCCAAATTTCTTTTTCTCACCTACCTCTTTGCCCACCCTTGAGGAACCTCTGAGGATCTGCTCTTCTGATTGGTAACTCTCTCCCTGGGACCACCATTTTAGGAAGGTCAAGAGCCTTGCTTCACTTCGTATATACATGAATAGCTCCAGACTTCTCTTTTTCTTTACCTATTGTCTTGCTACCTTCCTCTCACCCCCACTTTCCAACTCCCTTAAATGTGTCACCTTCTCCCATTACAATTTAAACTCTTTGAGAGTAGAGTTTGTCTTATTTGCTTGTATTTGTATCTTAGCACATTGCAAGTACTTAAATGTTCTATCTACCTATGCATAGACATTTATCTGGGCCCTTGAAATTTTAGAGAAGAGTTGAGAATACAGATATATATGGAGAAGGTGAAGAGATTCACGCATTATTATTATTTTTCATTTATGATTTTGAGGTCTGATTATAGTAGGTTTGATTCCTTACACATTTCAAAGAAGCATGATATCAGTCAGTCAAATATGTATTAAATATTTACTATATGCCGGGCACTGCGATAAACACTGCGAATACAAGAAAGGAAAATGATAACCTCTTCCCTAAAGGTGCTCACAATCAAATTGTGGGGGGAGGGGAGAGGAGACAGTACCCCTCAACCTTCAAAAAAGTCAATGACTTCTGAATACTTATCTACATAAACAATAACAGCCCTCTGCTTTGTACGTAGCATGTAATCAATAAAGTTCCTAAAATACTCATAGTAATTCAGGAGATAAAAAGTAATATTGATATGAATAAGCATGGCACAGTGACATAAGCAAAGACATGAACAAAGGTAGAGAGAGGCAAAAGCCAAGTCCAGTTAGCAAGGCTGAGAAGAAACATGATTTTTTGGTACTGAGAATTCATTTTTATTTTATTTGGCCTTGAAAAATTGTCTACTGACACATCAAAAATAGACAAATATTACTTATTAAGGTAAAAAAATCACAACTCAATGTGATTATTTTCCTGAGGGGCACAATGTTTCTATCTCATAGCTTTCTATGCTTAGAAAATTTTGGGAGGGTAGAGCCAAGATGGCAGGGTAGAAAGAGGCATATACTCTAGCACTTCCCCCACAGCGCACAAAATACCTGTAAAAAATTATCTCAACAAATTCTAGAGCAGCAGAAGCCACAGAATGACAGAGTGAAAGAGATTTCCAGCCAAAGGTAACCTGGAAGGCTAACAGGAAAGGTCTATCTCAAAGGACACTGAGCAGAGCAGAGCCCCAGGGACAGGAACAGGACCAGAACAGGCCTCCAGGGCAGAATCTCCAGCAGGAAGGGTCCCAGATACCTCAACTCACATGCACCAAAGAAAGCTTCAAAGGTCAGTGTGGGAGGACTTTCCTAGCTGGGCAAAAGGGGAACAGGGTCCCCCCAGTACTGGCCCCAGGTGGTAGTGGAGGAGGTGGCAGTAGCAGTAGCAGCAGCAGGTGGGTTGCCACTGTGGCCCTGGCAGCAGCCTGGGTCCAATGTCCTAGCAGATCAGCTTAAACCTTCTGGGGAAATTGAGCAGGGGATCTGAACCTCAGCCCTGAGCATGGTCCTGCATGGAGGAGGAACACCAGACCCTCCTCTGGACAAAGGATTCAGAAGTCAAGTAACTGGCTGGGAAAATACTTGAAAACGGGAAAAAAATGAGACCATAGAAGGTTACTTTCTTGGTGAACAGGTATCTCCTTCCATCCTTTCAGATGAGGAAGAACAATGCATACTGTCAGAGGAAGTCAAGGCTTCTGCATCCAGTACCTCCAAAATGAATATGAAATGGGCTCAGGCCATAGAAGAGCTTGAAAAGTGAGTCAACAGCTTGCTAAAGGAGAACCAAAAAAATGCTGAGGAAAATAACACCTTTAAAAATAGGTTAACTCAATTGGAAAAAGAGGTCCAAAAAGCCAATAAGGAGAAGGCTTTAAAAAGCAGAATTAACCAAATGGAAAAGGCGGCTCAATAGCTCACTGAAAAAAATAGTTCTTTAAAAATGAGAGTGGAGTTCAGGGAAGCTAATGACTATATGATAAATCAAGAAGTTACAAAACAAAACCAAGATTAAAAAAATAGAAGATAATGTGAAAGATCTCATTGGAACAACAACTGACCTGGAAAACAGTTACATGAGAGACAATTTAAAAATTATGAAACTACCTGAAAGCCATGATCAAAAAAAGTGCCTAGATATTATCTTTCATGAAATTATCAAGGAAAACTGCCATGATATTCTAGAACCAGAGGGAAAAATAAATATTGAAAGAATCCATCGACCATCTCCTGAAAAAAACCTGAAAAGAGAAACTCCTAGGAATATTGGCCACATTTCAGAGTTCCCAGGTCATGGAGAAAATATTGCAAGCAGCTAGAAAGAAACAATTTGAGTATTGTGGAAATACAATCAGGATAACACAAGATCTAGCAGCTTCTACTGATTAAGGGATCAAAGGGCTTAGAATAGGATATTCCAGAAGTCAAAGGAACTGGGATTAAAACCAAGAATCACCTACCCAGAAAAACTGAATATAATACTTCAAGGAAAAAAAATGATCATTCAATGATAAAGAGGACTTTCAAGAATTCATGATGAAAAGACCAGAACTCAATAGAAAATTTGACTTTCAAACACAAGAATCAAGAGAAGCATGAAAAGGTAAACAAGAAAGAGAAATCATAAAGGACTTTCTAAAGCTGAACTGTTTACATTCCTACATGGAAAGATAATATTTGTAACTCTTGAGACTTTTCTCAGTACTTGAGTAAGTGGAGGGATCTCTCTCTCTCTCTCTCTCTCTCACACACACACACCCACACACATGCATACATACACATACATACACAGAGTATAGGTTGAGTTGAATAAGAAGAGATGATATCCATAAAAAAATAAAATAAAATTAAGGGGTGAGAGAGGAAAATATTGTGAGGAGAAAGGGGAAAATGGAATGGGGTAGACTATCATTCATAAAAGAGTTAAGAAAAATCTTTTTGAATGGAGGAGAAACGGGAGGAGGTGAGAGGGGAAAAGTGAAGCTTACTCTCTTCACATATGGCTTAAGGAGGGAATAACATGCTCACTCAATTGGGTATGAAAATCTTACACTACAGGAAAGTAGAGGAGAAGAGGACAAGTGGGGTCAGGGGGATGATAAAAGGGAGGGCAAATGGGAGAAAGGAGTAACTAGAAGCAAACACTTTTGGGAAGAGACAAAGTCAAATAAGAGAATAGAATAAAGGGGGAACAGGGTAGGATGGAGGGCAATATAGTTACTCTTATACAACATGACTATTATGGAAGTCTTTTGTAAAACAATATATCATAGCTTATATTGAATTGTTTGCCTTCTCAGTGGGGATGGGAGGGGAGGGAGGAAGGGAGAGAAGTTGGAATTCAAAGTATTAGAAACGAATGTCGAGAATTGTTATTGCATATAACCGGGAAATAAGAAATACAAGTAATGGGGTATAGAAATTTATCTTGCCCTCCAAGAGAGATGGGGATAAGGGAAGGGTGGGGTGTGACAGAAGGGAGGGCACATTGAGGGAAGGGGTAATCAGAATGCAAGGTGTTATGGGATGGGATGTGGGGAGGGGAGAGATGGGGAGAAACACTGGAACTCAAAATTTTGTGAAAATGAATGTCGAAATCTAAAAATAAATAAAACTATTTTAAAAAAGAAAAATAAAAAATAAAATTTAAAAAATTGTTATCACTTTTTCTGCTAAGAAAAAATAGATACAAGGAGATGCCTGTTGATTGAGGAATAGCTAAAGAAAAACCGTGGTTCATAACTGTAACAGAAAATTGTAACTGAGCTGTAATAACACGTAATTAAGATTAACGATTAATCCAGAGGATTAATTAATTAATCCAGAGGAGCATGGAAAGATGAATTTATTGAAAGTAAGAAGAACCTGGAAGAAATAAATAAATATGTGTATGTATATATGTAGACACACACATATATTTGTGTGTATGTGTACATATATACACACATGTGTATGCATACCACACATATATAATGACAACCTTGCAAAAGGAAAGAACAACAACTGAAATCAAATGTTGTGAAATCATAATAATCAAGGTTATTTTTAAGGAGACTATCATTAAGGCACCCCTTCCTCTGTGATTCTTGGCAGAGGTAAGGGACTAGGTTATAGAATATTGTATATTACATCATATTGGTCAGTTTTGTCAACTTTTTTTCCTTTTTCTATTATAAAAGATGGCTCTTTGGGAGAGGTGGGGAAAAGTATAGTGGGAAAAAAAGTGATGTCAAACCAAAACATTTGAACAGAATTTGTTTTTATAAAGAAAAATTTCACTTTTCCTAAAATTATTTTAAAAAAAAAAAGGATTGTTCCTTCTCACCTAGCAAAAATAATTACAGCAAAGAATGTAATCTTGAGGACTATGAGACATACCACCAATCCTAAAACAATGATGAGAATGTCACAGCTTCAGTTTTCTTAATCAAGGGACAATATTTCAGTGAGACAGAGTTTAATAAAATTAGCTGGAGGGTTTGGGAAAGAGAATTTGAAGAAGAAATGCAGAACACATATAATGAAACAGTTACAACACTAAATGGGCCTTATGCATATCCCAAAGGGTCCAAAATATTGGCAAGGGAAGAACAAGGCCTGAAAAAAATGGGTAGCTCCACGAGGGGGGCATTCAAACCAACATGGACCTCATTGCTTAATCTAATCTGGCTCTAGAAGCAATTGACAGATGTCAGGAGGGAGGTGTGGAAGCTGCAGTCAGTTAATCTGCAAGCACAGTGCTGGCACACACAGTTGACTGGACCCAAGAAATGAGAGATAAAATATGGTTTGCAGCTGTTCCTTCCATCCTTCTCATTCTTTACACCCCGCCCCAACCTTCATTTGCAAAGCTCCAGTATAAGGGGTGCCTGTATGAGGAAAAAAGGGAGCAAAGACATCTGAGAGAGTACTTCAACACACGTCACGTATACAGAAAAAAACCATTGTAAATAAGTCAACAAATTAAAATGGAGCTTCCTATTAGGAACTATCAGCAAAAAATAAAATATAATAAAGAACCCAAAGAATACTGAAAGTAGCAGCTGAGACTATCATTATGGGATAAGCCATTTATAAGTCCTCCTCCCAAAACCCAGAACAGCTGGAGAGAGTTAAAATGGTGAATAGCAAATATCTGCATAAAGAACTTTTTTTTTCCTTTTTAGGGCAAACATATTTGCTGAAACTCAAATATTTGATATACAGCACAGTCAAAACGAAATTAGCAAATTATACAACCAGTCACCCCACCACCACCATACACACTCATATATTGACCTTCCCCTAAGAAATTCAGCATAAAGTCACTATTTACCACTTCAAGAGAATTTTTTATTAAGAGTTTATTATTTGAATCTGCCTTTTCCAAGGAAACTTTCTCTGTGAGGACTACTTTCCCTTTGACTTTCTTTAGGAGTACATGTAGCTAGTTTATATCATGAGACAGATGCATTTGTGTGTTACACAAAGAAGGTGTAGAATCACTTAAGTCACACTTTCTCCATCTTTCTCAGTCATCCCTCAAACCTTCAGTTAAAATTAGGTCATTTTCCTAGAAAATCCTGCAATTACTATCCATTCCTTCTGATTTTCGCAATGCTGTTAAGTATCCTCAATTTATTTTTGGAGAGGAAAAATATAAGCATATACAAAGTATCAGGAAATATGTGTGTGTAATTGTGCATGTCCATGTGTGTTTGTGCACTGAACATTCCATCAGAGATCTATCTATTGCCAGGCATTTCAATTCAGAGGTTCAAATCCCAGCTCTGCCAGTGACTGTATCATCTTGGACAAGTTACTTTCTCTCTGGAGGACTTGATTCTCTTATCTGTAAAATGAGGGTATTGAATTAAATGCACTCTAAGATCTATTCCAGCCCAAAATCTATGATCCCATAATCCTTAGGAAGCTTATGCCATTGAGAGTGGAACACGTTCTCAGGTAGAGTCTGAAGATGAGCAGATTTAGCAGGGAGTGTGTGACCTGGAGATAACACTTCCTCTCTGGGTTTCAGGTTCCTCACCTGGAAAATGGAACCTGCTAAAATAATTTCTTCAGGACCCTTCTAGTTCTGAAATGCCACAATCCTGAGAATTTGCAGAAATGCAACAGGGTTATAAAAGGAAATCACTTATATTGAAATAAAGATGGAATTTTTCCCATCTGAGTTTACGGACACTCAGAAATCTAGCCACAGACTCTTTGTGGGCCTAGAACCCAGGCTAAGAGCTTCAGCATATGAAATGAAAAGCCAGGCCTATTATCTTTATAAACAAAAAAAGATTTTCAAATAAAGTTATATTTAAGTGGCCTGTCAACTGGTTCTGTTTTTGAATTTTATTTTGAACACTGATATAAGTGAATGAAAGACAAAAGGCCCTGTTTCTTCATCTTGATCAGAGCCTGTGAATAAAAAGTCAGAAAAAGGGAGAAGGGTGCCAACTTGAAATCCTACCCATACATTTGAATAATATATGGCTCAGAGTGACAAAACCGGATAGGAAAGGACATCTAGCACTTCTCCTTATGAAGTAAGGCTCAATAGATATGCCTTGCAAAGTAATGCAAAAAACATTAATTCAATATAGAACACTGCCAGATTTTATTATACTTGACATTTAAAACAGATGGTAACACCATAAAGGGAAGAAATACTTATGATTATGCAAAAACAAAACATGAGTAACTTCAATAACACAGTCCAACTTGTCCTTTCGGACAACCCCCCATGAACTTTCAATTCTATGTGATATGATTAATATACACAACATAAACATTTAAATGTTTCAGCTCATTAAAATTTCAGGCTTTTAAAATTTATAGTTTTTAATATATGAATATAAATATTGGTAAGTTCAATTATTTGGAAACCACTCACTGGTTTTTCTCTTTACTTGCTAAAGCACTCCAGTCTTTCCCTTTCATAATTTAATACCTAAATTAAGTTTCAGAATTTAGGACTTGGAAGGACCATAGCTCATTTAGAAGGCACAGAAAAAGCATAGAAAAAGGAACCATTTAATAAAAGATTAAAGCTTTAAGTATTCCATTAACATTTTACAAAAAAAAATGTAGAATTAATGGAATTCCAATGATTAAAATCAAATAAAAATGTATATAAATATCATTGATAAATCCTTCCCTTTCATCTCTCAGACTGGCAGAAAAGAAACCCAAGATGTTTGAATTCCTTATCTTTTCTTAAAAGCTCTCTCAAAAACATTTTATTGGCTTGAGAAAACCTTCAGGACATTGTTCCAACACAAAGCTTTCACTTCCTACTCCCCCGGGCCCCCACCTATGTCCCTGTCTTAGAGACAATGGTCAAAGTATAACTGTTCTATTCTATATTTTTTAATCACTCTTTGAGATGTTATCTGATAGTATTACTTTTTAAACTTTAGAGTACTGATTGAGTTTCCCTTCAGGAAAGACCTGAGTTAAAACTTTCCTCTGATGGTCACTATTAGATGACCTTGGGCAAGTCATTTAATCTCCTTAGCCGTCAGTGTTCTCAATTATAAAATGACTGGGCTGGTTTAATAACCTCAGAAGTCCTTTCCAATTCAATATCTGTGATCCCCTGATACCCATTTATAATTTAATATATATTACTCTAGGATAGCTGGGTGGTGCAATGGGCAGAGTGCTGAACCTGAGAAGTCAGAAAGACTCATCTTCATGAGTTCAGACACTAGCTGTGTGAGTCTGGGCAAGTCACTTAATGCTTTCTGCCTCAGTTTCCTCTTCTGTAAAATGAGTTAGAGAAGGAAATGACAAACCAGTCCAATATCTTTGTCATGAAAACCTCAAATAAGATAAAAAACGACTCAAAACAACATACATTACTCTGAACTCATTTCTTATCAGTTTGCTACAACCGCTAATGTTTTTAAAGAATTTTTTGTTTGATAAGAGAATTACCTTAGGTAAAATGATTTATACTATAAAAATTATTTGTGCACAAGAAATTAATTGTGCATCTGGAAGCTGCATTAGTCCAAAACTTTGTTGCTATGAGTTTCTCTTCACTGATATCGCTGACTGTACAGCATACTAATTCTTTTTTAAATTTCATGTCTATTGATTTCTCAGGGATCTATAGAGTCATGTGATTTTGCATGGTTCCAAAGTTATAGCAGTTTTTTTGTGCCCCAGAAAAGCAATAATTGTTTCCCAAAAAGTTTTCTCTTTTAAATTTGATGATGATAGGGGTGAGCAGGATGGTGGCTGCTGAAAACAGAAAAATCCAAATAAATACACAAAGTACAATTTTTTCATTGAAAAATTAGTTGAATGATACAAGTTTTGAATATCAAACTGGGTGAAAGGAAGGATGGTGCAGTGAGTAGATGATGAGAACTGGAGTGAAAAAGAACTGAATTTGAATTTTGCCTCAGAAACTTACTACCTCTGTGACCTTGAGCAAATTATCATGGTATCAGTGAATTCATTTATAAAAGAAAGATAGTAATAGTACATAAAGGTTTGTTTTAGAACTGTAAGAGATAATAAACGCAAAAGCACTTTGCAAATCTTAAAGTACTCTATAAATGTGAGCAGTTATAAATAAAATGATTAAATTAAAAATGCTTCCATCAGCACAAAAAAACCAAACTATGTTCATTCAATACATCAAAATTGACCCTTACATAATTACATAGATTTTCCAAAGGGGAAATAGATTAAGTAGAAGTACAATTATGAACCCCATTACACCAAATGGTTCCTTCACACCTATGGGTTGCTTCGGTCACAGGTGGCAAAACTGTTCGCAACACCCTTCTCTGTTTTGCTTGCCTGTGTCGTAGAAGACCAGTTTCTGCTCAGCTGGTCTTGATTCTGTTGGTAGGAAACTGAATCCTGGGTACACTGCTTTCTATATGGGCAGAAGGACAGGCTTTAGAAGCTTAAAATAACACTAAGACTTCTGAGATGTGCTTCCCCAGGTGGGAGTAAAATGGAGGAGAGAAGGAAGAAATATATGTAGGAAGACCAAGTAGAAATAATATTTTTAATAAATTGGCTAGAAGAGCCTTGAAATGCAGAGGATTTCATCTTATGGATAAAATGAAAGGGGAATGTAGATACCGTGATAATGGATCATTCAACTGAAATAGAAAGCAGTGGTACCATCCTGGGGAATAGGAACAGGGCCTGGATCTGGGAGGTCATGCCCTCTAACATAGCAAGGGAGATCTCTGTAACCTGGGACTTGGAGTGTTGCTCAGAGAAGTCATGTCAAAGTGTGAGCTGCATACTGACTCAGAAAATCACAAAGCAACATTATCTATGCCATATGGTATTTTTAAAAAACATTTCCAAATTACATTTTAATTTGTTTGAGGTAGGAATTTGCAGCAAGAAAGTTTGATACTTCTGGCCTAGAGGACTAAGAGGTTTAGAACCAGGCACAAAACCAGGATATGTCAGAGTTGGAACTTGAACCCCTGTCTTTCTTGGCTCAGAGGCCAGCTCTCTATCCACAAAGCACTCTGTTTTTCTGAAGCATGTACGTGATGCTTCAGATAGAGCCCTGGGTCTAGAGAGAGGAAGACGAATTCAAATCTAGACTCAGACATTTAATAGCTGTGTGACCCTGGAACAAATCACCTACCCTCTGCTTGCCTCAGTGTCCTCAATTTTAAAATGAGTATAATGTTAGAACCTACTTTGCAGAGTTGTTGTGAGGTACAATGAGATAATAACTGTAAAGTGTTTGGCACAGAGTAGTACTATGTAAAGCTTATTCCCTTTCTTTAGCCCTTCCCCTTACGCCATGGCTGCTTCCAATGATCCTAGCATCTCTTTTACACGCTAACAGAATCATAAGATGACGCTACAGAAAACATTCATGAGGACCCCTTAGTCCAGTTCCTTTATTTGAGAAAGGCAGTGACTTGCCAGGGTCTCCTGCTTCAAAGGGGAGGTCTCCGGATGCACACCACCAGCACTGCTTCTCTGGTACCATTACATCAAACTGAAAGCATGCCCCTTTAACCTGTGAGCCACTGAGAGCAGTTTCCCCTCCTTGCCCTTTTTTTGGCTTTTCTTTCTATCTCCATCCTTTTCCACAGTGCTTGGTACACAGAAGGCACTTAATGAAAGCTTACTGACTCAACATCCTATGAACAATTCCTTCACTACAAAAAAAAACAGAGTGATATATGCTTATCAGTTTCAATCAAGATATGAGCAGGTTTTGCTTAACTGTCTTAGAGGAATAGATTCTGTAGGATAAGATAATATTGTTCCAAATAAAAGTATATCTATTAAAAGGGTGAAAAGACAAAATAAACCAAAACAAAACACAACATATACAAAATATGTTGAGCTGGAAGAAACCCTAGAGTCTAGCCTCTCAGTTTTACAGATGGAAAAACTTAGGTCAGCAAAGGTTAAGGGACAATTGCTGAGTTACAAAATTACTAAGTAACATTTGAGATGGGAGCCAGACCAGTAGGTTCCATACCCACTAGTGGTTCCATATCCACTGGTGTTTCCATGCCAGCGCACTCTGCTTCTGCTATCTGTGCTAGGTGAGTCACAGATTAAAACAGCTGTTAATTGTCTCTGATGAGTTCAGTCTCAGACAAACAATGCTGCTGAGACCAGAGGAAGAGGCACACTGCTCCTAAGAATCAGAGCCAAAATTCAAACCCAAGTCTCCTGACTTGTACAATATTCTTTCCCCAATATATCTCACCGCCTGGCACATATTTGCAAGGTCCTGCCCAGCCCATGAGAAGAATAAAACAGAAAACTGTCAGCACACATTTCAAAAGAACACAAGAGACAAAACAGGGGCGGAATGGAACAGCCTTACAAACACACAGCTCACCTTCACGAGGAAAAAGGAGACACCATACGTCCGGAGAGAACGCGCGAGTTTTACGTATTTCACCTTGGCTTCTATTTCCGACATTTCGCCACAGTTTTTGTGCTCCTGCAAGAGTACAAGATCCCGGGGGAAAGTTACTGCATCCTTCCAGTAGGTAACCATTTGAGCAATCTCTATGGCACATTAGGAAAATGTACACGTGAGATCCAATTCAGGGCAATCTCATCAAGAAAACAGGGGGGCTATGAGGACAGAGAACTGGAAATTATTTCTATAGAGGCTGACAGCCTAGGGACGTCAAGGAAGGCTATCATTTCTTTCTGTTTTTTAGTTTACTCTTTTAAAAATTGTGAACTAAGAAAACATCAAATAAAATGCACATTTCTATGTACATAATAGAAGAGAAAAAGAGGATTATATATGAAACTGAATATCTGTTATGAATACCTTGCTTTTAAAATATGTAATAAATTCAACATGCAGCTATCAAATCTATCCTGCCTGTCAGTGATGCTTTCTTGTCTTCCTTCTGTTTTCTTCTATATAGTTTTAAGGGCATTTTATGCTTTTTTCTTCTCTATATGTGCTCTCTCCTCCTCACATCCCCTGTGCTGGAGGGGGAAATGAAAGGAGGATTATCATTTTGCTATACTACTGAAGGTCCCCTCCCTCCCTCTCTTCTATCTTTCTCATGTTTACCTTCCTTTTGATCCTAGGTCTCTCTATCTCACCCAGACTGGAAGGACTTCAGCCTCTCACAGACCTGACAGCAATACTGATCAGTGTAGAAATTTTAACCTGCTCCATATTTCCCACTGGGACAGTTTCCCCCTCCTCAAACACTGTGGTGTTCTCTGCTCCTGGGGGCTCATAATTGGTGCTGTATTTACTATGTGCACCCAACTGGCTTTAGCTTTACTACAGTTCAGAACTCAAGTCAAGCGATCCACCAGCCTCAGCCTCCCCAGCAGGTGGGTCTATAGACATGCACCAACCATGTCAGGCTTTAAGGTACAAGAACAACTACAAGAAAATGGTTGGCATAGATCACGCAGTTATATTTTTAAGAAACCTGACACCAACAGGAGGTGTAAAAATGGTATGTTTCCTGACATTTTACATGCTCAGAATCCAAGACTAAAAACGATGTCTAGATAGGAATCTTGGAATGAACATTTCAAAGCAAAGATAATTGTAAGCTCCCAACAGTCCCCGCTGAAGAGATTCTTCTGTGGTAACCCAGGAAATGAGTTAAACTTTGACTTTTAAAATACATGTCTAGCCTAGGGGCTAGTGATCGGAAATGGACCTGCGACATCACTGACTGATACAGAGAACACCCTGGTAAGAATATTCCTCTATCAGTATAGGTCAGCATCTTCTCTGTAGCTTAGAGGCTTAGTGAGCTGATTACTAAGTACAGAAGGTAAGTGACTTTCTGAAGGTGACCGCTGCCATCATGGGTCAGAGGTCAGGTTTAACACAGGTTCTTCCAGCTTCAACTGGCTTTCTGTAAACTATATCATTATCACTCTCCAAAATAATGGCTCCTGAATAAGGGTGCTGGCCAAAAGCAAATCAGTATGAAGAAGTGATAGATAAAACATCGTCTGCTGCACGGTGACTGCTAGTGGGAAGCGGGCTCAAAGTTAAGTACGAGTATATTTGTCTGAGACCAAGTAACTAACCTTCAACTAAAATCTACACATTAGGAAAATATATAAAGTATACCTAAAGAAGAACGGACAGCTTCTTTACTCTTGAGCTATTGAAAATTAATGACATAAATTAGTTTCTTTTCTCTTGAGTAAATGATAATTAATGATATAAATTAGCCTCCTTACTTTTCAGCTAATGGTAATTTATGACATAAGTGGAGGGGATGCATAGGGTACAAAGTCAGAAGGATAAAAAAGGCTTCTCAAGTAAAAACAATGGAGAAGGGTATTCAGAGTAGAATATTAAGATAACTACATGTTCAGTACCTGAAATATTCTCTTTTCGGCTCCTCTTTGCTTGATATATTCTTTGGGCAGAAATTCCTTTAGACTGAGGGAAGAAAAAGGCAAACATTGTGATCGGTACAATAAAAGAGAAAAAGAACCATTCACAAAACTTCAAAGTCAAGGCCCTACACTCCAATTCCATCTGTTCCCTACCAGTCTTGGTTCAATTCAATTTTAAAAAAAAATTAAGTACATACTTGTGTTCCAGGGAATGTGCCAATTCATTGGGATACAAAGTTGAAAAATAAAATGGTAACTCACACTTGAAGGAGCTTATTAACATAAAAAAAGATGGAAAAGTGGGGAAAAGGTAAATAAGACATATACACAAATAAACAGAATGCAAGATAGAATGGGAGAAAAAGAGAAACAAATGGTCCAAGTCTGAAGAAAGATGAATTTTAGCAGGAGACAGGAATGGACTAGGCTGGGGCTTGGAGGAGTCAAGAAAGGCTTCATGGAAGATGGAGCTGGGCTGATCTTTCAACAAGACAAGGATTTCAATACGTGAAAGAAGCAAATATAGAGTGTCAGATCTCTGAACCAGGAAGATGATGTTAGGTACCTACATTTAAGATAGATTAGAGAAAATAGAGTGAAGAGAGGGAGACCTGTTAGAAGGCTTTCATATAACACTCTACACAACATTCAATGAGTTCTGCTGATGAGTGGAGAAGAGGGAAAGAATATAAATGAAATTGTGATTCATTTAATAGTTAGTCATGGCACATAATGCCCTGGAACTAGGTCACAAATTTTAAAAAAAACTACCTTAGAAAGTCAAACCACACTCAATAAAGCAAAACCACTTCTTGAATCCATTATGACAAATATACATGCTTCCTTATGTTTCATTCCTTTTTGTAAACAAGGGATAAGGAAATTAGTTCTTTCTTGGGACTTTCTAACTTCCCACTTGAAAACAACACAACACTCCAAACGTGAAAAAAAATCCAATTCAGACCAAAGATGAGCCCGAGGAAAACCTAAACTTACAAGAGAGCCACAATTCAGAAGTCTTAGCCATGCTCTGTTATGTTCCTAGAGAGCATGAAGGTTTACAAAGAATACTTCACTAGCCAAAGTGGTTCAATGTTTTAAACCAGATGTAAAAATGTATTCAGAAGAGGGCTTTTAATTTTTGAGAAAAGAGAACTAGTCAAGAGCTCTTGCCTATTCATATAGCCTCTAACTTAGTTCAGGGCATCATCAACTCTTATGCAGACTACTGCAATAACCTCCTAGTCACACATACCTTCATTTTCCAAACCATCCTCCCCAAAGCTCCCATACTGGTATTCTTGAATTCCAGATTGGATCATGTCACTCCTCTGCTCAAAAATGTTCAATGGCTCCCTACTAGGATAAAATTCACAATCCTTAGCCTGGCATTTAAAACCTTCTATCTACCTTTCCAATCATTTCCCATTATTTTTCATTCCAGTCAAACCAGGCTTCTAATTATCGCTTGTACTGTTCTTTCTATCTCCTACCTCTTAGATTTCAAACAACTGTTCTCCGCAGTCTAGAAGGCACTCTTCTCCCCTCTACCTCATTGGAATTCAGAGTTTCCAGGCACAGTGCAGCTGTCACTGGGTCTTTCCTCCTCTCTCCCAACAAACTTCCTCTATTATTACTCCCCACTGTCTGCCAGAATTATTTTATATTACTTCACATAGTCTTTGTGTTTACCTGTGAGCTTGCTGTGTCCTCCCCCTGTATGCTCCTTGCAGGAACAAACTTGTGTTTTTGTGCATGTACACCCCAACCCTGGCACAGGATAAGGTAATATTTACATAACAGGTACTTAAATGTTTGCTGAACTGAATACAGTCTGACATCGGATCTATCGTAATTTCTCATTCTGGCAGTATACTTCCATTGTTTAATGCAGGCTTAGGGAACAAGAACTTTTCAGATTATCCTAACCAGTCATTTTTCGTCCTTGAGATGGCTTTTCTTACCATTTTCATCCCTAAACACTGGTTTTCTCCCTTCTCCCCGCTGCAGGTCCTTTCCTTGGTCTTTTACTAGTTTCTGTATAAATTCTCTCTTTTGGAAATTAGTCATTCTCAAGATTTCATCATTCTCAAGATTTCACCTATTTTTCTGTCTACATACATAACCCCCAGATTTATCTCCAACTCTGACCTTTCCTTCCAGTTACAGACTCACACTTCCAATTTCTTTTTGGATACTACCACCTGAATGTGCCATAGGCAACTCAAATCCAACATAACAGAGAGTTAACTTCTGATTTTTCTCCCCAAAGCTGCTTCTCCTTCTAACCTCCCTATTTCTACTGATGACTCCACCATGCAGGTGATAATCTCCCAACATTCACAGGTATATCTTGACATCTTTGACTCCTTCCTCTCAATCATTTACCGGATCCAAGTTAAAAAGAAGTAAAACGAGGCTATCCTGTTGGGTCTCTAGCTCCAACATTTACCATATCCTTTCTGCTCCCCTTACTACCACTTGAACGTAGGCTCTTCTTGCAACAAGCTTGGATTAACAGAACCGCCTACTAAGTGGTATTCTTAATGTATTTTGTGGGGCTTTATTTGGGAAGTGTCTGCCATGTCAAAGTTTTTTTTAATAAGTAAACATCATACATTACACATTATAATTATTTGTGTTAGTGGCTTGATGGACAGACAGTTAAGATTCATGATAATAGGAACTGAACCCTAACAATATTTTTATATATGCTCCCAGGTCCTTACACACAGGCATACAACAAATATTTTTTTTAAAATTTATTTAACTTTTTACATTCATTTTCACAAGATTTTGGGTTCCAAAATTTTCTCCCCCTTTGTCCCCTCCCCCCTCCCCGATTCACTGGACATTCTAATTACCCATATCACCACTCTGCCCTCTCTTCTATCATCCCTCCCTTCCCTTACCCCATCTTCTCTTTTGTCCTGGGCCAGATAACTTTCTATTCCCCATTACCTGTATTTCTTATTTCCTAGTAGCAAGAACAATACTCAACAGTTGGTCCTAAAACTTTAAGTTCCAGCTTCTCCCCATCCCTCCCTCCCCACCCATTCCCTTTGGGAAGGCAGGCAATTCAATGTAGGCCATATCTGTGTAGTTTTGCAAATGACTTCCATAATAGTCGTGTTGTGTAAGACTAACTATATTTCCCTCCATCCTATACAACAAATATTTTTTCAATGAATGAATCAATGACTGATCAAATAAAATAGCCCTAAGCATTTTTAAGGAATATGTTACTGATACTTTAAATTATAGGATCATTGATCTAAAATTGGAAAGGACTTTAGAAGGTCATCTAAACCAGCACTTCTTAATCTATGGGGTCACATAACTGATTGGGGGGAGGGGTGTGGTGAAAAATTTAGCAACAATAAAAGGTTTCTGCATACCTACTTTATATACGTATATACCCAGGGTCACATAAAAATTTCTTAGGTGAATGAGGGTCACAAGTGGAAAAAGCTGAAGAAGCCCTGATCTAAATCAATCTGCTAATTTTACAATGAAAAGAACTGAGTCCCAGAGAGCCACTGGGGTCCTCATCAATCCATTCTCCACAGGCTGTCAAGTCTATATCCTAAAGCAAAGGTCTAACCATGCCACTTCTCTGCTCAAATGTACAGCTGGGAATGGTTATGATGTAAATATGTAAGACAACCATAAAACATGTTTAAAAAGTGAATAGGCTTGGCCTTTAAAAAAGGTCTAGTCTAGCCTTAACTTCACAACTCGGCTGCAGTATATAATCACTGACAAGAAGTTGAGGCATATTTTTAGAAAGTTTTGAAGTTCCCATGCCCCTCCCAACCCTATAGATTCTTCTAGCACCAAACTTTTTTCGGATCAGAACACAGGAGGTGGACAGAAATTATACCAAATGGCTAAGCAAATCCATTAGGACCAAAATGCCCAGCTCCCTATCAAATTCTTCATTAGACTGACAGAATATTCCCTCAGACTTGCAAAGCAGATGTCCTATGCCTAATGTTTTAACACCTAGCTCTCTATGTACTCATTTAAATAATACCACATATTTCTTTCATTCTCCTTGGGAAGTCAGAAAATTATAATCTGGGTCCTTTTCATAAAAGCACATCAACATTAGCCATAACCGTCACACCACCTACCATTATTCTGCCCGCTAGCACTGCAGTAGTTCCGGCCTGGTTACTGTTTTGATTACTGAGCTTGGTTTCCAAAGGCATCTAAGAGACTGGGATTCATATCCAGCTGAACTCCATCAGCTACACTGCCAAGCTTCACCCTAAAAAATGGGTTAGATTGCCAAATCCAATTGGACAATTTTCTCCTAAGTAGGACACCTATTTGTGAAAAGCATACTTTCCACTATCTCTTCCTGTTTTCTTTCAACAAAATGGAAACTGTACATTTTGTAACATTACAGAGTAGGAGCTGGAAGGGACCTCAGGGGCCTTCTATCGCAACCCTATCATTTTGCAGATGAGGAAACTGAGGCAGAAGTTACTTGCCCAAGATCACATAGGTAATAAGCATGAGAGGTGGAATTGGAATGCAGAGGAGGGGCCTCTGATTCCTGATCAAACCCTCTTTCCATTTCACTATCTTTCCTCCAAGACATCCACACAACACATGCACACTCATCGTCTGGATCTGTGAGGCCAAGTCACACATTCCTATCTCTCCCAAAACTTTCCTTCCCTGTTCTCATTTGCAAACTCCATACTACCTAAAAAAATCTCCTGGTCAAGTCCCTAAGACTATACTAGCAGCCTTTCCTCAGCCTGCTCCTGCTAAATGCAGGGAAGAAGTCTGTCCCTGAGCTACTTCCACAACCTCAACACAACGGCAGAACTGCAAAGGAGTGGTCTGCACACTAAAGGTGGTATCACTGTGCTCCCTCAGCCTCCACCCTGGGACATGTCTCTCTTACTTTATTTACTCTACTGACGTGGCAACAGGTTATAATGTCATGGGAAATGGCACAGTAAAAGGCTATTAGACTTGCAGACTAGACCTGACCAGAGACCTGAGTTATGTTCACATTGTCTATCTTCATTAACTGTGGGAGCATGGGCCACTCCATGACACTTCTCAAAGTCATCTGTACTTATATGAGTAACAGATTACACACCTCACAGGCTTGTTAAGTCAAATGACAGATATCTACAGTTATCGCTTCTATACTGTGACTTGCCCTATTGCAGTTTCAAAATACAGCTTGTTGGCATAAGAAGTTAAATGGGAATTTGGGGGGAGTTTTGTGGAAACCACAGATGACATGCAAAGGCCAGTGGACAACACAGAAAAACTTTAGAAACTCAGAAATGCATAAAATATATGTATAGTATTGTATAATATCAACATAGTTTCTCTTTTAATACCATAATAATTTATATTTCTTCTCAGGCACACCTGGAGGACCACAAAATTTTATGTGGATTTCTCAGATCATGCGGGGCACCACACCCTTAAACCCCACAATATAGAAGGGATAAGTCTAATGCGTTTAGTTGTGGTTCAAAAGTTACAAAACTGGTAATTTAATAGATGTAAGAATTTATATATTCAAATAACCATTATCTTTCAAAATGCTTACCCCAGGAGGATACATTCTGGTTCAATGAAGTTATTACCTGTAACATTCTAAAACATCTTTTGAGGAATAAATTACCTTTATTTTTTTTTTTTTTAGCATTTATTTATTTTTGTTAGAATAAGCAACTTGCCTAGGATCATGCAGCTAGTGTCAAGTATCTGAGGCCACATTTGAACTCAGGTCCTCCTGACTTCAGGACAGGAATTAATTACCTTTAGAACATAAGATCTAAGCTTGGAGTCAGAAGGCCTGGTTTCAAGGTCCAGCTTTGCAATTTATTAACCTGTGTGATACTGGGCAAGGTTCTTAAATGCTCTGCCTCTTGGTTTTTTCATCTGTAAAATGGGAACACTATTATTACTCATGCTACCTATTTCTCAGAGTCCCTTTGAGAAAAATGCTTTCTAAATGGCAAAGCATTTTATAAAGATTCTTTTACAGATGCTTTAAAAATACAACACATCTTTTTGAATACTACCAAGCTCCACATAGTACTGTCTCTGCCAATATCATTAATAAGTCTGCTCCAATGTCACAGGTGGATTCTTCCAAGTACAGAGGTATTAAGATGTAAGGAGAGGTCAAAGAAAGTGAAAAACATGGAGTCAAGGCATTAACAAGGCAGACACTCCCACAAGTCTCATGTGTCCCTGTTTATGTCTAGGCCTTGGGATTATGGGGTGTTGGGAGAAAATGCTGGGAGGAGGGAATGGATAGCATTACCCTCATAAGTATTACAGGATTACACACTTAGAGCAGGAAAGGACCTCACAGATTATACAGTTGAACTCTCCCATTACAGATAAGGAAACTGAGGCCTTCGCCTATAATCCCTAAGTGATAGTCTTATCTAAGTGACAGAGTTTTTTTTTTTTTTACTCTCTCAATAGAGATCTTTATTAGAAAGAAGACTGAAAAGAAAGTGAGAAACTTGCATGGAAATGGCAACGGCAAAATTGGGTTAATAACCAAAGCATTTCTTCCTATGTATATTTCTGATAAACTCCAAGATCAGTTGTGGTAAGGAATGGAAAGTAGAGATGTATATATACTCCAGAAAGTATAGAAATGACAGATTGACAGCGAGAGAGGAAGGGCCTAGGGATACCACAAACCAATAATGTTAGAAATAGCTATAAATAAATGCTTATTATTTTAAATTGTCAAGAGAACAATTCTTTATCACCAGCAACCTGGTTCAATGCTTTTCAAGAAGAATCTGCTATGATGGGTATCATCCATATCAGCATTAAAAGTATTTAATTTAGTGATATGTTGATCAATCCAATTTTCTGTGACGTCAATACCAAAAATTCTGTTTCCGATTGGAGAGCTTCATAAATGCTTTCCATGTCTTCTTCATTATAAAGTTCTATTCTTTTTTAAGTCTTATACATTCAGGATCATTCTAAGGATTTTCACTGATTCTGCCATTTTCTTCCTCTAAAAATTTGGTGGTACATGTGGCTTCATCTACATTATTTTCAACGTTTTAATATTTTCTCTGAAATATAAATAATTGCAGCATCAATTCATTCTTTTGAAGCTGAAGTTCATTTAACTAGACACTCTGATGATCCATTGACTTTATTTCACTTTTCAAAATATTTTCCTATTCCTCTAAACCAGACATTTCAATCTTGACTTTTTCTTTAGTCAAAAGTTCTCTTTTATTTATTAATCCCTACTCGTTATTGAAGTCTGTAATCTCCTGGGTAAATGTCTTCCTCTTTTTTAATTCTTTTCTTCACAGTCTCCTTCCAAGGCTGTCGTTGTGGTTTGTCCTCTGTTCTCAAAGAGGACCATGACATCAGGAAGATTATGACATGACTTGCAGTTGACTTTGATTTGAGTGAGGAAGGCCGTGCATGGTCACCAGTCTCACTTTCTCCTCCTGAGCCACTTGGGTCCAGTGGCCAGATACGGACCAGGAAGACTGGAGATGGCCCCCTAAACCATGGTTAAACCCTTAAACTACGGGTCCCCAACGCTAAAGTCAATACTCTTTCTACTGGACCATGAATATATATGGAGTTTCATTTCTTTGTAAAGGCCTATGTAAAATTTTTAGAGTCTAAATTCTGATTACCCAGAAATGAATTACTTGCAACATTATTCTGAAAGAATTAAATGACCTCCATTTTTTCCCCTCTTAATATTTTCTAATGTCTTCTTTTCTCAGAAACAATTAACTGTTTTTTTAGGCAGGTGTGTCAGAGTATGTTGGCAATTATTCATCTTTGGAGTGCGTTTAATTATTGTAGAGAGCTGAGAGTTACACGGAACCATCTATCAATCAAGAGCATTTATTAAGTACTTTTAAGACCCTGTGCTGCGTTGAGGAGATATATATATATATATTATATATAATATATATATATTATATATAATATATATATATACACATACATATAAACACATACACATATACACATACATGCAAAGTAAAAATCATCCCAGCTCTCAAGGAATTTACACTGTGGTTGGTGGAACATGTCTATAAATAGGTATATATATTAGCAGCTACATTGTATAGATATAAAATAACCTTAAAGAGGCGTCATTAATAAATTAAGTGGATTGGGAAAGGTCTTTTGAAAAATATGAGTTTTGAAGCCAAAGATTGTAAGAAACAGGTGATCAGAAAGAGCATGTAAGAAATAGAAGACAGAGAGACAGTAATCAAAGCACAGTGATGGGACACACACACATACATATATACACATATGTAGACATATATGTACTCACATACACACGTGTGTGTGGATGCGGATAAATATTTTAAAAAGAACCACAATCCAACTTTTCATATGATGTGTTGCAGGGGAGAAAAAGCCTAATAGAAAGGCAGGAGATAGTACAAGAGGGAAGAGATTACCTCTGGCTGGGGAACAGGGAGGGGAAGGAGATAAGGGAAAAGCTTTCACTCAGGGACTGCAAAATTCTTCTCATTATCTTATGTGGCTAACCAACTGACTCTAATGTCTATTCCCATAAAGAATTACATCAGTCTGTGCAACAATGGTAGTATTATTTAAGTAAATATAGATTCCAAAGACGATTACTTCAAAGGGCAGCTTCTCTTTGGATGTTAGCATCTGGAATGTTTGCTAAAGTAATATTTCTTATTACTTTATAATAACTAGATAGGCATGAATGTGAAGACACTGCTTAGTGCTGACCTGTGATTCTGTTGGTGTGGAGAATTCCCAGACATGGAAACTTCTCTCTCAATGCAGATTAGTACCGTGTACCTTATAGTCTAAGAGAGATGCCTGGGGGTACGAAGAAATTAATTGATCTGTCCTTATTTACAACCTAAGCATGTTATCAGGGGCTGAATTTGAACTCAGGTCATCTTTCTGATTCCAAGGCTGCTTCTCTATCCATTACTCTAAAAATAACTCCAACAGAGTTCCAGAAAGGTCTAGAACAATGGACATGACATTATAGTAGGTATTAAGGCTGCAATAAAGGTGATTACTTTAAAAGGCAGCATTCTATTGGATGCTGGCATCCTGCTATGTTTCCTAACCAATCATTCTTTTTATTTTACAATAACCTGCATTAAGAAATTGGATCACTTTATCTGAACACAGAAGCAATCTAGGCAAGGCATTATAGCAAAATGAAGCAGACTGCATGTGGACGGATGTACTGGTAGTAGAGGTAAGGGAGTGACTGGAGTATCCAGATAGTCAGCAAACTTCCTAACATCAGGATAGAAAAGAAAAGAGAAGAGCCATACTGGATTAGAAGAAATGACAAAAAGGAAAATGACAGCTAGTGGTGATGGGCACACACGACAGGGTACTGTTATAGCCATGACGGAGTATAGGATAGAAATAAAGAATAAGATGGAGGCTTTCCAAAAAGTTTGTTCAGTCCCTAGATTTTGAATTTATGCCTCTACTTCAAAATTAATACATTTCACATTGAAACCATGTGGAGACCTTAAAGCAGGAGGCCTAACAATGAACTTACATTCTTTAAGGGCTGGGACAAAATTTTATTTAAAGTTGACATCCATCCCAATGATGAGTACAGAGCTTGACACGTGGCAGATTCTTAATAAATGAATTTGTTGAAAATGAATGAATTTATACATGTTTCTAAGGCCATTTGGGGGCTTGCCTTATGATTAAATGAACATGAATACTGCACACAGATGATGTTTGGCATAATCTCAACCTTGGCTTCTGAATGACAAGTGGCACAGTCTGAACCTTACATTGGTTAGACAGGCACAGAGTTAACTGCTATTGGGGAGAGGACACAGGAAACATGGTGACGTAGAAGAACGCTCTTGGGGTCCTCTGAGAGAAGATTCTGCTAAGAAAACTTTACACTACCCCAGTAACATCAATAAATAATAGCTGATAAAATGAGAATGCTGACAGTGAATGTGGGGGTGGGGAAGTATGGAGAAAGAGGAGGAAGAAGGTATGTTAATCCAGAAAGCAAAAAATTAATAGAATGATCTTCAGAAAAGTGACTGTTATCCTCCCCTGCCCTCCCCCCACCTTCCACATTGTATAAGCTTCTATAAGGACCCCTGACTAAAGCCTCATCCTCCCGAAAAAAAAAATCCTTTATCGTATACTCCAAAATAAAGCAATGGCCTCTAAATTATTCAAACAAAATCTCAAAGAGGAAAAACTCCAAAGAGCTTAAGGAGAGAAAATATACAGTTGAGCAGATGCCAAGGATAAAACCAATTTAAGACCTCTTACACTGTCAAAAGCTTTGCTCAGTCAACAACAAACTTGCTCAGAGTTTCAAGCTCTGCCACTACCAGACATTCAGAAAGAGAATTATTTTGTCTTGTAGGAAAATCACTATCAAAGCATGTTTAGACACCACGACAGGAATATGTAAACTGTGAGAGAAATTTCTTCTGCCTTCCCACATTTTCACAGCCAGGCAAAAATCTCTATATGATCAAACAAAAACCAATGTGGCCAGACAAGATGGGCAAACCAGGCTAACCAGCAGATCCCATCCATTCTCACTCTACATCTCCAGTATTTGTTTCTTCCTTTCCATTTGCATCGCCATCACACCAGTCTAGGTTCTGACTACTTCTTACCTTACCAATCACAACAGCCTAATAAATGGTTTTCCTGATTTTACATTATTTTTTTGCTTCTTGAAAACAATTGGGGTTAAGTGACTTACACAGTATCACATGGCTAATAAGTATCTGAGATCAAATTAGAACTCAGGTCCTCTTGACACTTGGGCTAGTGCTCTATCCACTGTGCCATCTAGCTGCCTCTAACTTC
Source organism: Potorous gilbertii (assembly GCA_028658325.1). Classification (NCBI taxonomy): domain Eukaryota; kingdom Metazoa; phylum Chordata; class Mammalia; order Diprotodontia; family Potoroidae; genus Potorous; species Potorous gilbertii. The sequence continues at coordinate 576,438,398 of CM053769.1, read as the reverse complement.
ATATTCTCTTGACAGTAATCCATCTTGCATACTACCAATGGATTAATCTTTTAAATCTTTTAAAATTCACATTTTTATTTCCTATTCAAAAATACAATTCAGTGAAAATGTTACTATATACAGTGAATAAATTAGGCAATATAGATGCAAATATGGAACAGGATACAGAATCTGCTCTCAAGCAGCTTAGAATCTCATAATAGGAGATAGGACAAATCCACAAAAATTAGTATAAAAATGAAGTTGATAGGAGCAAAGAAGTCTAGAAAAAAGTGCTTACATCTTGGGGGGAAATGAAGGAAATTCTTGAGGTTTCATGGAGAAAAGTTGGCACCTGAGTTGAATTGTAAAGGAAGAAAAGGACTTCAAGGACATAATGTATTACAGGAGCAGGGAAAAACGTATAACAATGCGGATAGGCAAGTGCAGGTTGAGACTAGAAGTACGGATTAGCTGGAATATAGAGTGCATAAAGGGAAGTTTTATGATATTAGGGTTGAAAAGCCTGGCAAGAGACAGATTTGAAGAGCACTCATTGCCAGGTTGTAAAGTTTGTGTTTTATTTTTAAAATAATACTAATATTCTATAAGTAATAAGTAATACCTCTCCTATTCTATAAGTGGTTCTATCAGTATTCTTTAAGTAATAGGAACACTAAATGTTTAAGTAAAGTAATGGTATGGTCAGATTTGTGCATTAAAAAATTACTTTAGTAGTTACGTGGAAAAATGAATTGAAAAAGAGAAAATCTACAGGAAGAAAAAGAATTTAGTAGATGGAAGCTCATGAGAGATATATAAGGTCTAAACCTAGATGGTGTAACTGTATATGGAGAGGACAGGATGGATATGAGAGTTTAGAATTTGAGCAGAGAGGACCTGACAAATGACTAAATAATCATGTATGTGGGTGGTGCTGGGGGAGATAAGAGAGTGTAGTGACATCAAGATAATCACGTTCTAGCACCAAGAAGGGAAAGAAGAGAGAGGTGTCACACTGAAATGGGAAAAAATTACAGGGAAGGGATGATGGCAAGGTAGGATAGAGTCAAACGAAAGATTTCAAATGCCAGACAAATGAATCTGTATTTTATGATAGTGCCTACCACATAGTAAGTGCTTTTGACTGACTGATTACAAAAAAAATTAATACAGGAGAATTTCACTAAGGTACTAAGCAAATCTACAAATTATAGGGTGCTACGGATGAAAGACTAAGCAACACTTTATAGATGATGACTCAACTTTGACTAACAGATGAGATGCCTTCATTATAAACAAAAAACAGCTGTAGATCAGAGAATAATTTTTTTAATCAACTAAAATCAATGTTTTTCAAATACAGTAGTAGGTAGTCAGTGAACTAACGGCATTTGTTATACTTTGCCAGTTGAGATGTATACCTACAAAGTACAGACCTCTATCAAAATATGTCTGAGAAGCTGATTCTGGTGACTGTGACCTACTATGGTGTTTCAAGTTATGTCTAACAGAGCTTTTTTTCAGACAGCACAATCACAGGTCTGTGAGGGCACAGTATATAAAGATGCATATAAACATACACATGATGCTCATGGCATATTTCTGGAATTTACGCTAGTAAAGAGGATTTGCTGAATAACTCGACTACTTCCTTGAAGACTAGAATATACTATTAAGAAGAAAATAGAGTACATGTAGCTTCACAGTTTTAATTTAACTAAAACACTGAGCACATTCACAAGAATTACCACCTGTGTGGTATACACAAGGAAAAGACACCATCCAATATCAATGTTAAATGAAAATGCCTCATTACCTATGCAGGATTTAGTCTAAATTAAAAAGCAAATCAAATTCCTCAGGGGAAAAAACCCACACAGCAACAATAAGCTTGTTTTAATTTGGAATCCTAGTGGAAGTACATAATCTCCATGTTACATCTTAGAAGACTTAAAAACCACAATTTCCAAGTGTCTGCCAGCTAGATTTTTCAATGAAAGGATATTATCAATGTAGTTGGGGAAGATATCATTCTGCAGGACTTCTCTCCCCCAGATGCCAAGCATTGCCAAAGAAAGTTGAGAAATCAGGCTGACTGGGCCAGCAAAAGTCACATTCTACCTAAGCTCAAGTGGACTCACCCTGCTTCTCGGCACTGCTCTTAAATATTTCTTTTTGATTACTATATTCCCCACCATGCTTATTCTAAACCTTTCCCATCCTCCTTCAGTCCCCAATTGCACTTCCATGCCCTTTTCTGATACTTTTATAGAGTATATTGAGACAACCCAATACAAGTTCCTTCAATTTCCCTCCTCAGCGCACCACCCATACTAGGGACTATGGTTTATTCAACTTTACTTCCCTCAGTGCCTAAGCAGTATTTTGGAATTAGAAGGCACTCAATAATTAGCTAGAGAAATAAATGGATTACAAGCATACTTACGCCTATTAATACTAAATGACTGGTTGATAATTAAATTGCATTCCATACTTGGGGAAAATAGTGACAAGGTACTTCTATATCCAGATTTTTGTTTTGGAAGACCAATGATAAAGTGAACTCTTCCATGAAAGCAAAACTATCTTGAGGAAGGTGGAAATGTTATGGTCTCCAGGGGACCATATAGGAATTCAAAAGCCATAGGTAAAGGAAGAATTCAATCAAGGTACTGTTTTGAGGCAAAGAATTATCAAAGACATAAGCCTATGTCTTACATGGCATGATAATGGTTTATCACTATAAGGTTTAACAGTTCCTGTTTCTTGGTAGAGGGATATAAAAACAGTATTATAATAAACATATCTGTAAGAAATAAGTGAGAAGGATTTGACTTGGGAGTCCCTTCTGAAGCCCATGAGAACCAAAGAGGGCTTACAGCTGTGAATGGTGAAAAATAGGGACACCAGTCTATTTAAACTGCTGTTTTAAAAATCATCTCCCTTCTTCTATAGTTCCGTCATTAAAAATATCAAAATGAAAACAGGATCTTCATTTCTCAATAGTATAATTAGGTTACACTCTTGTACAAACAGTGAAGTGGTCTTCACATAGCTTCAATATGGAGAAATTTCTATTAGCCAGTTTAATAGGCACTACTGATTACTTGGCAATGTGGCTTGTTTGGAGAATACAGACTGAAATAACAGGAATTCCTCATAGCAAGTTTTTTAGAGCAAGTCTGAGAGTCAAGGTCATGATAAAATATTCCAATACAAATCATCACCTTGGAGAGACTCCCTGAGATTCGTTAACCCAAGGGTAGGATTCTTTCAAATGGCATGGGCTAGACAAAATAATAGGGAATGGATGGGCATTTTCTGCCTCTGAGAAGGATTTTAAAATTAAAGAGCCAAGGCTTCCTTCCCTCTCAAGGACATCTACTATTATCTTCCATTTAGATGGCATGAGACTTAAGGGCTGAGTCAGCATTTTCATTATTCCCCTCAGAACATAGTTGGCCACAATCTAATTAATGACCCTATCTCCCCTTCACAACATATTCTGAATTTGCTCATCAGCTATGCCTATTCATTTAGTCCCACTGCCCCAACTGACATTCATTTCCCATTCCCGTTACGAATTTCTTTGCATACTCAACTTTAAGTGGTGTAATTATATTGACAACTCCCCTACATCTGAAAGATTGAGCTAATTGTTTCAACTATATATATATATATATATGTATATATATACATATATATATATATATATATATACATATATATGAAAATGAAATAGAATCAGAGCAATAATAGGCAAACGATAGGAAGCTGCTACCAGGGGAGGGACAGAACACAACCTTTTAATAATGCACACCAAGAAACTGGCAGAACTGGCCCCCAGCTGAAGGACTAGGTTATGACCGGCAATTGTATACTTTACTGTTCATAGTTAACATATCCCTGTAATTCAGGCTCATAGAGAGATAATGAATACAACTAGTGTTTCTTCCTGCTCAACTGAAATATCTGATATCAAACCATTAACAGAAAAGGAGACAAGTCTTACATGTTTACCTGAAATCAGACAATAGTTAACAAAGACTAATTAAATAGCATGTACTAACTAGGCCTTGTGTTAAGAGCTGGGGATGCAAAGGCAGAAAAAAGACAGTCTTTGCCATCAAGGGGCTAACATTCTAACGGGGGAAGAGGAGAGAGAACAACATACGAATAACGGTTCATACAAGATGAAGGCACACTGCAAATGAAAGAAAACATCAGAGTGAAGAATCCGGCACTGGAGGGATGGAAGGTCAGGAAAGGAATCCTGCAGAAGCTGGAATATGAGTTGAATATTGAAGGAATCTAGGGAAGTCAGGAGGTGGAGGTAAAGAGGAAGAATAGTATGGATACTGAGAATATTTCCAGTTAAAAGGCACAGAAAAGGATTATAGATTTTGCAATTCCCAACTCCTTCTAAATGCCAGCATACCAAAGGTATTTGGTTGAGAAAGAGAGGGAGGGAGAGAGAGAGAGAGAGAGAGAGAGAGAGAGAGAGAGAGAGAGAGAGAGAATGAACAAAGAAAAGCCACTTACTCTAAGAACCCAGGTTTATGTTTATGTTCTACATGAGGTCCAAACTGTATCTGGGCTTGAAATCCACCAAACTCGCAAGCTTTTTCAAAGGAGACTGGATGGGAACCATTCAGGATATCATCTCGAGCCTGCAAGGCAAGAGTTAAAAATGCCAGCACCTTGTAAATGCCACCATACTATATCAATACCAGTTATTATTTCTGTCCATTTCATTACCAGGCAGGATTTCTGCATTTAGTGGTAAGTTAAACTTTTCAATGACCTCAGGTTCTACAACTTTTCTCTCTTCAGATTTTATTATATCCTCCATTTCAGCTCTAATTTCATCTAATCTGGGCTAAAGGATGAATATATTTCTTACAATTTCCCTGCACTGATCTGAAATATAACTTAAAGAGTTCAGGATACCATCACAAAAAAAAAATATGATGCTCCCAACTATAACTGGTAAAGTCAGTTTTAAATTTTGTTATGATATATAACTGGTATGTCATAAAAACACTGATATAGTCAGTCCATTCCATGTACTTCCATGGTTTGTCTACCTTAGTGGTCAGCACCCTCTTCCCTGAAGCATTTCCATAAGGTGAGATATTGACACTTCTCATTTGTTTTGATGGTGCTGACCACACTTTGGCTAAAATGAAGGAGCAATACTTGTTCTTTGGTCTTCTAAGTCAGTCTGACCATTCCAAAGGTTCCAAATAGGAAAGGTCGGCCTATAACTTTAACTCTGGTGTAGCTGTATCATTCTGCCTAGGATGCTATCCATATCTAATGCAATCCATCCAATTCTTCAAAATTTTAATATTAATATGATTATCACTATCTCATCCTCTTCTTTTTTGATAATAGCACTAATTACAATGGAGGCAGCCGCGTAGTTCATTGGATAGAGCTCTTGGCCTGCAGTCAGAAAGACCTGAGTTCAAATCCAACCTCAGACACTTACTAGTTATGTTAGGCAAATCACTTAACTTCTATTAGCCTTAATCAACTGGAGAAGGAAATGGCAAACCACTACATTATTTTGCCAACAAAATCCCATGGACAGCACCGGAGTACTATGGTCCATGGGGTCACAAAGAGTCACTCACAACTGAACAAAAAGTGTAATTATAATAGTATTTATATAGCACTTTAAGGTCTTCAAAGCACTTAAATATTATCTCATTTCATCCTCACAACTCTGAGAGGTAGATGCTATTATCCTCATCTTACAGTTGAGGAAACTGAGGCACAAAGGGTTAGGTGACCTGCCTAGGGTCTTGCAACTAATAATTGCCTGAGTCTGGATTTGAATTCAGCACTTCCTGAAACACTGCATTGTGTCACAAAGCAGAAAAGTTCGTGCACAAGTTTCCAAACTCCTATTATTCTTTTGGATACAGTATGGTGTTATTGATAAAATGATTTTTTTTAACTGATTAAGAATACTGAGATGCAAATTCATCTTCAGGAGACTCACTAGAATTATTATAGGGATAATTCTTGCAGACATGTACCTCATCCTGTTCCTGTGTAGTTTTAATAGATTTTCATTAGGACTCTACGCTTTCAAGGTTTTTCATTCCATGTGGTTTGGTGATTATGAGTTTATATTAAGGTGGCATCTACTAAAAATCACACCTAAAGTTTTTATGAATCATTGTTGGGATTGGGTGATCATGGGCAACTTTTCCTTCTTATAATGAGGCTCTAGCTCCAGAATAGTTTATTTGTTGAATCCTAAAAAATATCTTCTTGTTTATATTTGCAGTATGGGGACTTGATATTTGTAAGTCTGAAAAGGGGAACAAGTTTCTGGTGTATAATTCCAGCCACTTAATGGTCTAGGTATCTAGTAGATTTTTGCAATTTACAGGGAAGTGTTGCATAATTTCCATTATTTCACAGCATAATTTGAATTAATCAACTAACAGAAACCTACGATAAGAACCTTTCTAGACTATCTGGATGCAACGATCTAGTATGGCAGCATTACCCCAAACTGCTCTGCCTCTGTAGGAAACCTGCAAGACTCAGCTATTTGTTTTGAATTTCTTTGTGGATGTGGATTGATTGAGTTCATGTACTTGTTACCCATAGAGTATGTTTTGTTTCTACTCTGAGATTTTAGATGTTACATAAGCTTTGTTTGGAGACAAACCACTTCTGGCAATGTATCTTATAATCTTATAGGAGATGTCTACTATGCAATTCTGCTATTGCTTTGTGAAGCAATATGTTTGTTTCAAAAGTGTTTTAGTAAAGTTTTAACCTATTTATCATGTGTTGTGAGAACATCTATCAGTCAGTCTTCCTCCTTTTTGGTAAGGAAGCATTCACCTGCCTTGAACTGATGAGTCTTATTTTTTTTTGCATTAAGCTTTGATTTTAGGATGCTAGTCAATCTCTTAACAATCTAAGTGTCAGCTTTCTCCTTGATAGTCTTACATCTGATTTGTCTTGCTTGGTAAAGACCAATTATCATTATTAACATTAACCTACTGACAGATTTCTCTATTGACCTTGTATGGCACTTTATCACTAAAGTAAGCCCCACTTTGGGAAGAACAATAAATACTGAACAGTATCACCAACAATATGCTGAGTTAAAGTTATTGCTGTTGACTTTGGTTAAGTGAAATTTCAGGCAGAGAAAAGGATAAACATTCTCCCCAAATGGCAAAGGTTTAAAAGATTAAGAAGGGAGAAGTAGCAGATATTTCAAAATAAAAGATTTATTGATGACACAAGAAGGCAAAGATGACCTTGCAAAATAATGGGAAAACTGGAAAGTATTTGCCAAATTATCAGGTTAAGTAACATGGGTCGTAGAAATGAAGGTTTTTCAACTATCTTTGACTCATATCATTTAGAACAGGAAAGGATAGCAATACTCAGTCACTCCAATGCCATAGTTCACAGTTAAAAAAACGGATGTCCAGAGCAATGAATAGACTTGTTTATGGTTACACAAGTAGTAATTAATAGAGTGGAGAGTCAAACCTATGTTCTTTGATCGAAAATACAAGACTCTTTCTATCACATCACCTTATTCCCTCATTTCCTTAAGTTTTTTCCAATATCGTGAGGGAAAAAGTCAGGAAAAAGTGAGGCAGTGACTGCAAAATCAGTGTGGTTCTGGAAGGGAAAGATATTTCACTTTCATTTAAAGAGGAGCTCACAGAATAAAGCCACAGCCTGTCCTAGAGATGAACATTACATTTTCTAAAAACTGAAAGAACTAATAAATGGAAAGCATTGATGTTTATAGGAAATAGCATGTGAACGAAAAGCCCTAGAACTTACTAATGTATCTTTCCTCCTCCCTTTTCCTCATTTTCCATTCATTGATCTCCAATTCTCCCATCCTTAATTTGTCATTTCCTCTTCACAAGCTAAGGAATCCAGGGCTAACTTCACTTGTGCATTTTTGGTAATTGTCTCTCTAAGCACGGTTACTTTAACAAGTATCTCAATTGGCTTGTACATGGTTTACATTCCTAGAATTAATGTCCAGCGTTCCTTACAGGCCAACAGTTAGTCCAAGTCCCTTCCAGGTCAATGTTTCATCTAGGAAAGAATCTCAAGTGGAACAGAACTGCCCCATTTTCCATTAGATGGCTCCCACTGATTACATGAACTAAAAGGTGTCCAGTGAGTAGAAGTAATGCTTTCTCATGCACAATGGGTTTTAGAGGAAGGTTTTTAATTACTTAACCCAACTAACACAGAGGCCACCTCCCACTCCTTGTGCCACCACTGCTATGGCTTCCCACTGGATGCTTAACCTGACTTTCAAGACTTACCATACCTGAACATAAAGTAAATTCAGCTGCACGGGGTCTCTTGAATCTACATTCTGGTCTGAATAAAAGAACTTCCGTCTAAGCAGTAACGTTTCATTTTCATCCACTCCTTGTTCTCTAAACGTTCGACTGTGATCTAGCCAATTTACTGGAATGCAATGAGACTTATATTAGTGAAAGGTGCTTATATCTCTTACTTTAAAAAAAATCTGACAAAAAAGACATTTGATACAGATTGTTATTCTTGATGTTTAACTGTAACAGTTAGAAAAACAAAGACAAGAACATTTATACCAAGCTTAAAATGAGATATTTTCTTGGAGAAACATTTCCTATTTCTTAAAAATCCTATCAGGCCCTGTTTAAATGCTTTATGTTTTTGTGCTTTTATTAATATCCTTTGTTTTTACAACTATCATTTTAGAATATTTAAACTATTAGAGATTAAAACTGCTCAAAACTTTTGAGATGCTCTACATAATCCCCATCTACTCAGCCATTTCTTGAAATAAAAGATTAAAAAAAAAATCACAAGCTTAAATTTTCAGTGTTTTTACACCTTTCATAGGACACACACAAAAAAGAATCAAGGAAAGAATTTTAGTCCAACAAAGTCTTTGATTGGTTATTTTCTATCATTCCTGAAGTTTTCCAAAGCAATACGATAACAACACCAAAAATGATAGGAAAACAATATACATAATGACTAAAACAACGTAAATGGCAAAAACTATAAAACAGTCAAAAATTAATGTGGTGAAATTAAAAGAAAACAGATTTGATCCCAAAGAAGTGATAGGAGAAAACACCCCTTTCTTCCTTTTTCGCAGAGTTGTATGTGTCTGGGGGGAAGAATGGGAGGAGAGACAGTAACAGAGGTCATAGGTACAGAACGCTGCATATAATGCCCTGAAGCCAAGTCCAGTGTCCTATCATCCTATGCACGGTGATTGGGTAACACCATTTCAGATCAGGAAATAAGATAAGTATAAATCAAGATTAAAGATGCGGCTGCTGGTGGCGATGATGACATCTAGCATTTACATAAGGCTTACAAAGCACTTATATATGTATGTATGTATGAATGTATGTATGCATGAATGCATGTATGCATTCTCTCATCTGACCCTCACAAAGACCCAATGAAGTAGGTGCCACTATTTTCCCTATTTTATAGATGAGGAGAACTAAAAAAACTAGGCATGTTGAATGACTTGTCCTGGATTATACACAGATAGTGAATATCTGAAGCAGAATTCAAACTCAGATCACTCCTACTCCAAATTCAGTGGTCTATCCAAGTCTGGCAAGGCACAAGAGATGAGGCTGGATAGCGGTACTCAAGTTACTATTCCTTTAGCCTGTAACTTGGAGGGCACAAAGGTAAAAAAGAACCAGCAGAGAAATGTGAGAATATGCCCCAGGCAAAAGAGTCTTGAACTATATGAAGGATAGGAATATGATGCCATTCTTGGCTTGGCTACGCTGTGCTAAGTCAATCCTTCCCCCTTGCCATGCTCCTTGTCTCCTTGCCTATACGTACAATCGTCATCAGTGTGAAGCTTGGCCTTTAGCTTCTCCATCTTTCTTTCATCTCGCAGTAGCGTTCTGTCTTTTTTGAGTGTACCCGTTCCTTCCTCTTTCTTCTCTTCCATTATTTCTTGAATTAATGAATATTCTTCATAATTGGTTATACCTAAACAAAAAACCCAAATGTGGATGAGAATAGCGTTTTTTGAGACTATATTTCACGTAGCTCTTCTGCTCCAAACAAATGATGAATGGCGCTAGGGTGAGATAAGTGCAATGAATGATCCATTTGGAGTCAGAGAACATAAGGTAGAAATTCTAGCTCTGCTACTAGACCTTAGGAAATTCAGTTTCCTCATCTGTACAATGAAGAGCCCTACTAGGTGATGACTGAGGTCCTTTCAGCTACAGTCCTACCAACACTTTCTTTATCTAAACATCTGCATTTGGGGCTTGTAAAGATGGGATAATTAAAAGCTCACTAACAAAGGAAGAAAATAAGATAAAGGTTATTGCCAGAAAAGCAGATTTTATCGAGAATACACTAAAAACTTTTAGTCCACACCATAGGGAGTCATATTGTTACACTGTGCTTTGCCATAGTCTTAAAACATTTGCACTTCAGAATGAGTACCTCCTTTTAAAAGGAATGTTGCTGATCTAGTGTACTCTGAAACCACAAGATAATGGTACCAAGAGGCAAATGATCTGAGTCTACTCTCATACTTTACTACTTATGTCACTTTGAGCAAGTCATAACCTTGGTGACATCAGTTTCCTCATCTGGAAAATGAGAAAACTAGACTAGAGTATGTTTATGATCGCTTCCAGGTCTAAAATTCCATGGCTTAGGAATGAAGATATTGAATAACACAGAGGTATTTAGCATTGTTTTTGTGTGTGACAAGGACATGTTCTCAGAACGTTTTTTAACACATGAAGTTAAACATATAGTATCATAAAAGAAAACAATCCTAGTGAAATACAACTATCAAAATACTTTAAAAAATTACACAAACAAATTCAGGGACCTCATGTCAAAACTCTGATATACAGGTGGTGAGAAAAAAAAGGCTAAAGGATGACCTCATAGCTCTCTTTAAGTATTTGAAGGGTTGTTAAATGGAAGAAGGAATTGGCCAGGGGTTGGAAACCTGTAGCCTTAAGGCCACATGGTGGCCCTCTAGGTCCTCAAGTGCATCCCTTTGACTGAATCCAAACTTCACAGAATAAATACCCTTAATGAAAGGATTTGTTCTGTAAAACTTGGACTTAGTCAAGAGCCCCATGTGGTCTTGATGCTGCAGGGTCCCCATACCATGGGCTGTATATTTATGTATACAAACACATATTTATTGAGGGAGTTTGCTATACAATGCCGATTTGTTACAATAAATTTGTTTTTTCTTTTAAATAGAATGGGCATGGGGGAGGGAATTTTTTTTTTTTACTGGAGATAGGGGTGCCACAGATGTGAAACATTGCATGTACTTTAAGATGAGGTTTTATATTATTAGTTTCACTTAAATATTTTACTTTGTTACAATCTGTCACAAAGTGGAATAATTTATAAATGTTTGTAAAAAAAACACAGCAATAAAACTTAAAAGAAAAGGAAATAAGGAAAAAAAGTTTAAAAAAAGCAAGGAAAGGAAAGAAAAGAAAGGAAAAGGAAGGAAAGAAAAAAGGGAAACAAAAAATAGAAAAGGAAAGGAAAAGGGAAACAAAAGGAAAGAAAAAAGAAGAAAAAAAGAAAAAACTATACCGCTATGTACAAGGAATATACAAAGAATTCTTATACTGGGTGGGCAATTAGGATAAATAATCTTAAGGTCATAGAATTTTAGAGATAGAAGAAAATTAATTTATTCCAATCACCTTCTAAAGGTGAATAAATTAGAGCCCTCATCGCCCCATGAGACAAAGTGATTTCACAGAGGTCAAATACATACTTAGTAGCAGAGGTAGAATTCAATACCCTACTCTTCTCACTGTATTGTAATACATCTTTTATGTCACTAACCACAACGATCACAATCACCACCACTGCTGCTGCACCACCACCACCACCACCATAGGTATGTAGATAGTGGTTTAAGGTTTTATGGAAGAAATGGTGAATAAAAAGCTAGCATTAGAATCAGAAAAACATGGGTTCAATTGCTACCTCTGACAACTATTGACAGTGTGACTAGAATGATACAATTAATTCACCTTTCGCAGTGCCAAGGCAACTCTAAGTCACAGGAGAGATGCCCACCTATTCAGTAGAGGGAGTTTTCTCATAAGGAAGTTCTGGAAAGCAGTGAAATCACAGGTCTTATCACTATCCCTTTAAGGCTTACAAAGTAATTTACATATATTATCACTCTGGATCCCTTAACAAAGGCTGGAGGCAGTCAGGGTTAAATGACTTGCCCAGAGTCACACAGTTAATTAGTAAGTGTCTAAGGTCAAATTTCAACTCGGGTCCTCCGGGCTCCAGGGCCAGTACTCTATCCACTACACTACCTAGTTGCCCTTCAATTATTAAAATCTTTATGACATTCTAATTCTTTTTTCTTTCATTTTTTGAAGGGCAGACATACTCTTTTGAATCTCCTTATTGAATTACTTAAGATTGGGCATATAGCATTTATTGGACATTTTAATTTTTAAAGGGAAATATCAGTTTGATTCAGGAAGCATGTACATGGGGGTAGGGTTAGGAACTGGATCCTTGCAGCAATCTGAATGACTGGGCAGGGTGTGAGTTAGAGGAAAAGACACATCCAACAAAGTGAGAGCAGACATTTGAAATCTCACCTATCCTGCTACAAATCGTGACCAGTAGTTCCCCAACAGTTTTAGAATCATCCACCATCACTGTCTTCACCGATCCATCCAGCATCCGAATTTTCTGAGGTCTTTGTTTCTTTTTATATTCCAAAATATCCTAGAGCACAAACCACAGAAACATCTCACATTGGCTGTCCCTTGATGGAAATGCAGATTTTGAATAGAGCAGTTCTCATTAACCTTTCTTGTATGTCATAAATTCCATTTAGCAGTACGGTGAAGCTTATGAACTGTCTTCTCAGAATATTTTTAAATGCATAAAATAAAATGTATAAGGAGACAAAGGAAATCAACTACATTGAAATCTAATTATCAAACTATATTTTTTAAAAATTCCCAGAATCCAGATTATGAGCATGAATGAAGTTAATTACATCAATTACTTTCATGGGCAGCTTTTCCTCAGTGAAAGCCCTTTTGTTCCATTAACGCTAAACGGACCACAATTTCTAATTTGAAATCAATTCATTAAGGCTTGGTAATTGCTTTAATTAAAGAAAAAAACAAACACCAATTGAATATTGAAATTTTATCCACATAATTGTAGCTTACAATTACTCAAGACTTTGTATAATTTATGGCTTATGTTCTATCCAACTAAGATTAGCTCATTTTGATTTTTGAGGGAGACTCTCACAGGAAAAGAAATGATAATCTAAGAATTTTCCAAAAAGACTTGATCAGGTCCCTCTGTCCTCACACGGAATATGACGAACATGCAAGAGAGGCTTGGGAGTCATATTTATATATGTATAAATAAGTGTCCTCATCTTTGTTATGACTCCCCAAAATGCAATGGTGGAAGACAAAAGATCTTTCCTTGACCACTTTCATGCAATGCTTACAGTGGAGTTTTCACTGAATATTAACCAATCTAATTTGCCCACTCCAGTTGTTGGCCTTCATGCATCAGAGAGCTATTATCTTAGGGTTGATTAAACTGAAAGGAATGTTTAACCCCGTTTTACAGTCTCCCTCCCTTCCCTAACCTTTCTTTTTGCATTAAAATGACTTGTTGTTATTAAAATTGCTTTGTTGCTTTACAGTGTATTCAGATGCAAAAGATACTCCATTCCCACTCCTCCCAAAATAATCAGAGAAATTTAATTTAACTTTCAAATTCATTTTTCATCTCCCTCCTATCCTCCAACCCTCACTCTGCACTCCTTTGTCCCAGGAATAATTACAGGAATATGCCTACAATATCCACCTCAAAACTTCTGGCTATAAAACTAAGCAGGAAACAAGGACTGTACCACTGGGGTATGGAAAATATTTAAAACACACACACCCAGGGCTACTCCTATGCCCCCATGGAGTTTGGAGAATTTGGATTGTTGACATTTTCCAACACCCTCAGAGTCTCCCCCTTCAAAGAAAATTAAGAGTGTTTGAGAAAAGTTTTGCCCTTGAATCAAAACAAACGATGTTTTTTCTTCTTTTCCTCCGAGTACAGTAATATTTGCTCTCATGAGAAGGCCCCAAAATAAAGGCCCACAGGAAAACGTACCCCATTGCGCAGCATGTAGTAGTCCAGAGTTCTGCCCGCTTCCAGCCAAATGCCTTTCCTGGGATCCTCGTCCGACAGGAATAAGCCATAGTCAGAAGCTGAGAATTGAAATGTAGAAAGAAATTCAGAAATATAGAGATCCTGGAAGATCCAGTAATGTATGCAATGGCTTCTGTACATTGTCAGTTGACTTGGCAAATGTACTGGCATCCTTCTTAACAGGAGAGGAATGTCTGATTTTGCAAACTGTGGGTAGGGTCTTCCGATGACAACACAAGCTGTATTCAATGCTAAAGCAGATTGGGAGGCCTAAGAGCTGAGCTGTTGAAATAATAAACCCAAATAAGATTAGGTTTCATTAAGTCACCAGGCTGAAAAGTTATGTTTAACATTGGGGGAAACCTCAGAGACAAAACAATCCAGGCTCACCAGCTGAGATTGGCTCTCATCCCTATCAGGACAGGTCCTTAGGACCAATGACCCAGACTATAGGAAAAGTCTCTTGAAAGGTTTTTCTGCCTCAATTCTTTGCCTCCAAGATCGATCCTGCAAATTTCTTCAAGGCTAATCTTTCTTTTGCATAAATTTGGTCAGATCCCTCCTCTAAGGATCTTTAGTGACTCCTTACTAAATGTTGATCAAAGTTTACAATCTCTTGCATGGCATTTAAAGCCCTCAACAAACTAACTTCACCATACCTTTTCAATTTTGTCTCAAGTTACACCCCTTCACATGATCCAGACAAAATGCACATATCGCTGCAGAACATATGCTTGTATTATCAGACCACCCCTCTCCCTTCTTTTGTTTACATTCCCCTATGTCAAAGATGCACTCTCTCCTACTTCCCCATTTTTTAGAACCCAATTCAAATACCAATCCCTGCCCCACCTCAAATTCTTGAAGGCTTTGTAGATAGTCCTGGTCAGTAAGGACTTGTTTTTAATCTTCCTAATGTACTTATGCAATACAATACATCACACATAACTTTATCAACCAATGGACTCCAAAACTCAGCCAAGGTAATGATAAGGTTTTATCTAAACTTCATCTCTCTACTGGAGTCCAATACAGTACTTTACACATAGCCAATGAATAACAGACCTAATGAACTGAATGAAATGTCCAACCAGGGACAGAAAATCTGTGGTCTCCAGGTCACATGTGACCCTCTAGGTCCTCAAATGCTGCCCTTTGACTGAATCCAAACTTCACAGAACAAATCCCTCTAATAAAAGGATTTGTTTAGTAAAACTTGTACTCAGTCAGAAAGCCACACCCAAGGACCTAGAAGGTCACATGTGGCCTTCAAGGTCGCAAGTTCCTCATCCCTAGTTCTAACCCATAGAGGTAAGGTAGGTTATAACCATACAAAAAAGATAAGGGACAAGAAAAAAGGCTAAGGAAGTATAATTGTTAAAGTTAAGGAAGTACACATTGCTTTAAGCAAGACTGATCCAGCAATTATAAATAACAGTCCAAGAAAACCCAGGTAGAGAGATTAGGATTAGATCTTCGGTCATCTTCCCATGATCCCACCTCCTCAGCCTGTTATGTGTAGACTGGTGTCCCCACAGAGAATGACGACTTAAAGGCACCTGTAAAATCCATTTCTCAATTTACTCCGTAAGTCAAACCTTTTCCAAAACAGCATAAACTTACCCAAAAAGAAAAGGGGAAGAAACTGATTGTGGTTCCTAAGAGGCCACCAAGTATCCCTTTAAAAATGAGCCTAGGAGACCCAAGTAAGGCTGAGGGTCTCTAAAACCTCTGAAATTGGCAAATGCTAGTTCCTTAAATGTTTAACATTCCCACCAAAGCTAGACATTAATCTGACCTCAGAAAAAGAAAAAAGAATCAGAAGACATAAGAAGGAAGAAGTACTCAGAGAAGAAAGACCTCAGGGTTGTACTGAACTCCTAATGGAGAAGATTGTTAGAGAGAGAGGAGAGAGAGGGGAGAGAGAGGGAAAGAGATGGGAGAGAAAGAGGGAGGGAGAGAGAGGGAGGCAGAGAGAGAGGGAGAGAAGAAGAGACAGAAGAGAGAAAGAATTGGAAGAGAGGATTAGAGTGCTAAAAATGTTTATTTCTAGACTGCATTTATTAAAGTTCACAAGCTATTTTGGGTGTATATGTGTATATATGTATATATGTGTGTGTGTGTGTGTGTGTATGCTTTTTTTTAAAAGAAAGTATTTCTACAGAAATACTTCTTCATGCAGAACTAATCTCTGGATCCAAAAATCTCTGAACCTAAATTACTTGATATATAGTCTTGATATACAGCCTTCAAGGCTATTAGACACATTTTCCACACCTTGAAGATTAATTCCTTGCCAACCTCAGGGCTTTTCATTTCCAAGCTGCAAGACATATAAACAGAATGAGAGTACAAGAGGAGAGAAAAAAGAAAAACAAAAGCAAATAGGGCTCCTAATTTACATTTTGATCCATGGGCTGGCTCACTAGTTTCAATTAGTCATGAAAAACTAACATGTCACTACTTATTTTTAAATAACATTTAAGTATCATGAAACATCAAGAAGGGCTAAGGTGTTAAGAATTATCTTTGTTCTTAATGACAGCTATAGAAATTACAATGATCTTCTTGAAGTTAAAAACGAGAGATTTTGGTGCACATCAAAATGTGGGTTTTATGCTGTGTACAGTGTCGAAGTAAGCAATAATTTCTCAGAACAACTTTCACTGTGATTTATAGACTGACCCCTATTCTAAAAGAGATTGCTGCTTAATTTAAGGAGTTATTTCACAGCTAGGTGGCACAGTGGATGGAGTGCCAAGTCTGGAATCAGACCTCAGACACTTACCAGCTGTGTGACCCTGGCCAAGTCACTTCATCCAGTTTGCCTCCACGTCCTCATCGCTAAAATGATCTGGAGAAGGAAATGGCAAACCACTCCAGTATCTTTACCAAGAAAGCCTCAAACAGGATCATGAAGGGTTGGATATGACTGAAATCACTGAACAGCAAAAAAGTAGCACAGTGAATAGCGTTCTTGACCTGAAATCAGGAAGATCCAAATTCAAATATGGCCTTAAGTCATCTGGCTAGCTGTGTGAACCTGGGAAAGTCACTTAACCTCTGTTTCCCTCAGTTTCCTCATCTGGAAAATGGGGATAATCATAGCACTTGTCACTCAGAGCTGTCTTGAGGATCAAGTAAGATAATACTTATAAAGTGCTTTGAAACATTAATACACTTTAATTTTCAGTTATTTAAAAAATAAAAATATTTTAAATGTTACCATTATTGTTGTGCTTGCAAAATTATATACGCTCAAGTAAATCCTGAATAAAATGTGAGAATTCATGAGTAATCTCTTTTTGGAACTTCAGCATACTCATTTCAATTTAAAAAAATTATTAATCACATACTACATAGGCCAATTTAGTCTAAGCAATTCCGTGTTACTGCAGAACAAGAAACATCCCAACCTCAGAACAGTCAAGACGGTGGGTAATAAACAGACATACAGTGGATTTATACAGGCTATAAAAGACAATGACTAAAGAGTCTGAAAAAGTAAGGCACATGACAGACATAAATGAACAGGAAAGACAGGCCAAATATGGAATGAGAGAAATGATGGACAGTCAATCCATGAATTAATCAACAATATTTACAAAGTATCTTCTATATACCAGGCTCTGTGCTAGGTGCTGGGGACACGAAGAGAAATATGAAGTAGTCATTGTCTAGAAGGAGCTTGTGTGCTATTGGGGGAAATGGGTACAAATATTAAATCTACACCAAATACACAGAAAGCGAACATAAATAAATATCATGCTCAATTAGAAACTCTAGAGAAAGGCTTTCTAACCCAGCTGTGCACTATAGGTGGTGATGCTCATGTCACTGAGATCATGGAAGTATCAAAGTAGGTGCATGGCACTAGGCACTGAGTAAGATGAAGAATGCCACAGCCTCTACACCCAGAAGTCTGCAGTTTTAGCTTAGGGATGGAGTGTGGGACAAGGGATATAACACACACAAAACCAAGTAATATCAAGGATGAACATGATAGAAACCAAAGAGAGACTTGGATCAGATATTTTAACAAAGCTTGAAAAAGTGTTAATATGGTTGGTGTGGATTTGGGGAAGGAAATGAAAAAAGGAGGAGAGAGCACCAAGGTAGCCTCAGAAAAAAGAAAAGAGAAGAATTTCAATGGAGATGTGGAAGGGAAGGAGTGCAGGGCAAGGGGTGGTGCACAGAAATCAGGAGAGGATAAGAAGAAATCAGGAACCACTTTGCCTAGAGTGGGTAGTTGTGAAAGGAAGAAGGGAAAGATAGAGTTGAAAAGGCAAATCTTGCCGAGCAAAAGAATGTGTATGGTACCTTAGAGCTAACAGCAAGGCAGGGAAGGTTTGTGAGTAGAGAGATGACAGAATTATGCATTAGGAAGATTAATTTAGCAGGTGTGGGAAGGCTGGATTGAAAAGTAGAGATTTTGCAGATAGAAATGGTTAGGAAGTTAAAATAATGAACCAGACAAAAGGTGAAACAGGCTATAACTAGTTGGTGACTATGTAATTGGAAAGGGCAGAAATAAAAGATATTATAGAAGCAGAGCCTACTGTCAGGCACTACTCTGAGGTGAAGGTGAATATGGATGTTTGAAGAAAAGCAATGAATGGTAGCTTGTGTTATGTTTAAAGAGCCTGAATTACAGGTCCAACAATATATGGTGTCTGATCTCCAGAGACCATCTTAGTTAGAAACAGAGAAGTTCATCCCTAATAGCTAAGAAGTAAGTAATGAAATACTTGGTCATGGGAACCTACGAAGTAAAGAAAAACATTAAATAGTCCTGAGGCCTCGGTGACTCCTTCTGCTTTAGAAATGATGGGGGTAGAGTTGTGGGAAAGGCATGCAAGGTGCAAAAACCAAACAAGTTTTAGGTTAGCTATAAATATTAATTTTATGTTACTGCTGTAAATGTACTCCTTGGACAAAAATCAATAGAGCTGACAAAGGAGGAAATGAATCATATTAATATAAACATTCTCACTATAAAACAAAACCAGAAAATATAAAAAAGTTTGAAAATGTGTGAGCATTCTTAACTTGGGGTCAATGAATTTGATTTTTAAAATATTTTGATAACTGTATTTCAGAATAACTGGTTTCCTTTATAAACTTATATTTCATTGTATGCATTTAAAAATATTATTCTGAGAAGTCCATAGGTTTCACCAAACTGCCAAAGATATTCAGAATACAAAAAATGTTCACAATCTGTCATCTAAATGGAAGGAGGCATCCTAAGCTCTCCTTGGTGAGTGAAATACAAGAGTTGCCTAAAGTAACAAGAAACATTGTGTAGGATACTTGACCATCTTGCTTTGTAACCCTTCAGGATAAGAAAAGGAGACAGCCGAAACAGATTAGGGATGGGAGGAAGAGATCTATGCTGGAGGTAACAGTTTTGAAAGCATGGGACCAGCTTTTAAGATAACTGAAAAGGGACAAGATATCAAATGATCAGAAAAAAATTAAGAGTATTAGTACCTTCCCCAAAAAAGCAAACAATGCATATACCTTCATACACCTTCAGTTTGTGCACTAAAATCTGCTTTCTATCTCTATATATGTATGTGTATGTTTTTATATATACATATAAATACCTTGTTGTATTAAATGTAAAGGTAACCATAAATGAAGAACAGAAAATACATTAGAAAATATGGATCAGGATTTAAAAAAAGAGATCAAAGGCTTTTAGAATATTCAATCTCATACTTGTATATAATAAATTGATTCTTCCAGAAGAGAAGGTGATAAACAAAAAATTTAACTATTTGGACACTGACAGGAAATAATTGTTTAACATAACAATATGGAAGTCATTTTACAGAAGGCATAATGCATGCAGTCAGATTTTACCAGATTAGTCATTCAAAAGGATACATATGAGAATGCTATAATAAATTCTCCAAAGAGACTTACTGACAGTGAGAAAAAGGGAAATGAATAGAGAAAAGGACATATATATGGACTATTCCCATTACCTACAGAACTTTAAGTGATATAAGGCAATCAAAACAAGAGTCCAGAAAGCACCAGTGTAAGCAGATATTTTATCTCCTGAAAAAATGGGAAAACATGTAAATCAAAAGGCCTTGGTAAAATGTTTTAAAGCAAGATGGTAGGAGATCATGTCTTACGAAACAGCAAATGATAGCAGAATGGTAAATTAATCTTGAGGAAGTTTGGGGAAAGTATAAATAATCATGAGCATTAACAGATGAAAGTAGAACAATAAACAAAAAAAAGGCATATCAAGCGGAGTTTCTCAGGGACCTGTTTTCATAGCCTCTGTTAAGTAGAATGACTCCATTTGGACTTTAATATCCCAGTCTTTGATGTACCATATGAAGTATTAACAATGGTATTGAATTAAATGAAAAGAAAAGAGTGGCTGGACCAGACCAAGAACAAGGGGAGAGAATCATGCTGTAGATGATACCATTTTCAAAGCAAAGAGGGGTTGGTTTCTATGACATCTCAAAGAGGCTAAAATAATAACTGATTAGGGACATATTCAATGACAGAATTTGTTTCCCCCACCCCAAAAGAAGAGCAAGAATGCCGATTCATGTTGCCTACTTTCTAATATGTATAAGATATATTGAAAAAAAATCTTCATGGGTGTGAAAGGCATACTTGCTGAAGTAGGAGGAAAGAGACGAGCTTCTCAAAAGAAAAATCCTACAACAGATTTTCAGTCAAACTGACTGAAAGGGACTCAGACTCTAAGATTCTGTTGTTTATCTGTTAATTATTATACTATACAATATTCCCTAATACATAAAGCCACAGATGCAACTTTACCCAAGGATACTTTGACAATCAGAATTATAAAATGGAGTGATATCAGCAAAGGTATTTATCTTAGTCAAGGATGGTATCTTGCACAGGGTCCAACAGTAAGGACTGCCTTATGGACAATAAGGAATTCCAGGTGGTCTCATTTGCTAATGATGTTGTGCTTTCTGCTTCTCTCAATTCCCAAAGAACTATATGAACTCTGCAGTAAAATTCATGGTGACTCAAAAGAGATCCACCTGACTATCAATACAGTCTAAACCAAATGAAGAATGGTTACTGCCCAGATGATGATGACAGCTGAATGGGAAGTCCACTGAGTTAATCCATTAGGAAGTAAAACTGTCTTGGTGAAATACTGCAAATAAGCAATGAGCTATGCCCAGAAGTGAACAGGAGGAAGTGGATGGAAAAGACTGAAATTAGGAAATTACATTGTGATTTTAATGATCACAAACTGTTCCCTTATATAAAAAGCCATCTAGAAAACATTCTTCCATGGATGCCACATGGCTACAAATCACAAAATACTACAAGCACAGAAAAAAAAAATCAAAATTTCAGGTAACGAAAAGGGTAGTGGAGAGATAACTGGTGGGTGTAAGAGAGGTAACAACTTTACCAACAATGACTACGTGCAATAATTTGTGTTACCTTGAATTTAACAAACATATAGCACAACAATCATTTATGTATATAGTACTGAACAGAAGAAAAACATTACAGAGGAAACTGAAAATCTCTATTATGTAAATTATAGTAATTTGCAGAAAATACGCCATCCAAGAAATGTATGATCAGAAAAGAAAGTGGGAAGTTAAGGAGGAGAGTAAAAGAGAAGAGGGAAGTTGCAGATGGACAACCTCCGTGCTTCAGTGGTATGCACAAGAAGAAACAAAAAAAAAAGGCAGCTAGGTGGTGTACTGGCCTCACAGTCAGGAGGATCTGAGTTCAAATTTGACCTCAGATACTTACTAGGTAGAACCTGGACAAGTCATTTAACCTGGATGAAGGAAGGAAGGAAGGAAGGAAGGAAGGAAGGAAGGAAGGAAGGAAGATGCCACGAAAGACTTCAAAATCATTAATCAATCTTTGTTGGACTGATAGGATACAGATGAGAACTTGACCTGACATGAAATAATTAATCATTTACTATCTTCACCGCAGGAGGGAGTGCATCAATGAGGTCACAGATCTCTTGAAGCATTTAAATACTGAAATCATACGTCTCTGGCAACTATATATGCAGAAGGATGAGGGGGAGGAAAGGATCAAAAATTTCTCTGGGGATTCAAGCTCACAATTTAAAGTAGATAAATATCTACTGTAAATATTGACAATGGTGACCAATTAACTAATGTAAATAATAAATGTACTAATCAGATAACCATGTCAAAATCAATGACATACAAAACTTTCAAGAAGCGAATTGGAAAAATATTAGTATGGCAACAGTTCAAACAAGTATAGTCTTAAATACAATCTGTAATAACATAAATTTCTTGGTTTTGAAGCCAAGAAAAATAGCATGGTACAGTTCTGTCTTTTGACAACTGGTATCCCTTTAGAAGGAACTGAAGTGGTGATTTTCATAGTTTCAGAATCTTGACATGATGTCGGCTAAGTTCATGGGTACTATGTTTATAGAAAGAAAACTGAGCAGTCTGCGAAAAGCTGTCATGTAACAACTGCTAAATAAGATGCTGTGTTTTTAAACACTAAGAAAAATCAGTTTTACAATAATAATTGAGGAGGGGGTGATGAGTAGGGAGAAAGGGAAGAATGTTCTAAGAAATATCACTGATGATAATCTTCTATAGGATGATAAACTTCTATAGGATCTTAAGATTTTTTCCTTTTCTTTTTTTGGAGTGGTGGTGGTGGGAGGAAGCATGTGTGTGGTGGTGGAATAAAGAACAGGTCTTCAATCTTACCCAGGCTACAGTGCAGTGGCCCCTCACAAAACTAATCCCATCAATGACTACAGAAACTTTAACTTGCCCCATTTTTGTTCTGGGCCAGTCCACCCCTCCTTCATCCGTACTTAGTGTGGATATCTGATTGTCTTTAGCCCTTCTGCAGCTGTGAACTCCCAGCAATTCCTCAGCCTCGGTTTCCCCAGCTTTGGGGACTACAGCCATGCACCACCAATACCGTGCAGGGCCACTGGAAATCTTTCAAATTTTTCCCCACTACCATTCTTGCCTTGTAAGTAATAACATAATTACTAGCAACTCCTGGCTACAGCTCTGTAAAGTTACCAACACATTTTCACAACAATAGCTAGTTAAAAGGAAATGGATAGACAGCCAGCCCTGAATTCAAATTCAGCCACAGCCACCTACTGACCCTCAGTCCCTGCCTTAGTTTCTTCATCTGTAAAATGGAAATGTTAATAATAGCACTTATTTTCCAGGGTTGTTATAAGGATCAAAGGACACAATATTTTTAAAGTATGTAGCACAGAGCCAAGTACATGGTGGGCAATAGGCAAATATTAGCTATTATGATGATGATGGATTAGAATATAGAAATGGATAGGAGTGACAGGGCCAATTTGGAATCTATTACAATAGTATATATAAGAGAGGAGGGGGTGATGAGTAGGGAGAAAGGGAAGAATGTTCTAAGACATATCACTGATGATAAATTGACTGAGATGGAGAACTGAATGGAGGATGAGGGA
Organism: Potorous gilbertii; assembly: GCA_028658325.1. NCBI lineage: Eukaryota > Metazoa > Chordata > Mammalia > Diprotodontia > Potoroidae > Potorous > Potorous gilbertii. The sequence goes on along the minus strand of CM053769.1, from coordinate 576,414,667 downwards.
GAAAGAGTCAATGATGGCACTGAGATTTCATGCCTGGGAGACAGAGAAAGGTGGCTATCAACAAAAATAAAAAATCTGAAAGGAAGGGTTTTTTTTGGCGGAGGCGGGGAGATAAGAGTTGATTTGAAATGCTGACAGGGATATCCAGGAGGAACTGTCCAGTAGGTATCTGTGAGCAAAACATGGAGACAGGATACTTAGGTATGAATCTTGACTCTAATAGCTACTAACAATGTGACCATAGGCAATTAATTTATCTGAGCCTTAATTTTCTCATCAAAATGGGAATAATTCTTAAAATATGTATCATAAAGAAATTCTGAAAAAAGGCCATCTTAAACTTACAGCCCTATTAAAATGTGACTTACTATTACCTAGAAATAGAATTAGCGATAATGCTCCATGAAAATTTAGACAGTAACTCATGACTTACCTTGTCCAGTTTGTGCCTCAGGTACCCGCTCCCGAATGACACGGCATGCATCATACACTGCTGTAGATGGTTCAAACTGCATCGTCTTCACCACATTGCAGTGGCGGACACAAATCTTTAATGACAAGGCCACCATTTTTCTAGGTTATTTGAAGGCTCCCCCTCAGAAATGCTGAAAAATATAAAAAGGCACATTAGGATTTTCAGAACATTTGTTAACCTAAAAGAGGCAGCATGATACAGGAGATGAGCTCAAGGGGTAGCTAGTAGCACCATGGTGCACAGAGCACTGGATCTAGAGTCAGGATCATCTCAGTTCAAATCCGGTCTCAGGTATTTACCAGCTGTGTGTGAACTTAGGCAAGTCATTTAACCTCTGCCTCAGTTTCCTCAAATGTAAAATGGAGATAACAACACCTACCTCCCAGGGTTTTGTGAAAATCAAGTAACATATCTGTAAAATGCTTATTAGCACAGTGCCTGGTACATAATACATACTGAATAAATGTGTATTTCTTTCCCTGGATATCAAAAAACCTGATTTCACCATCTACCTCTGAAACAAATCGTCAATCTAACCTCAGGTGAGTCTTTTAAACTCAAGCATTCTAGGCAATTCAGTTAAGATGCTAAGTTGGACCTAAATAGAGAGAGGAAACTCACTTATTTTGGAGTTCTGGACACCAGTAAAATCACATGTCCAGTCACTATACCTGGCTTTCTTTTAAATTTTTTATTTTCTTTTATGTTTTTTTCCAAACACAAAAATCTTTCTTTTCTCCTTCCTACACACTCCCACCCTTAACGAAAAAGTAAGTTCTTGTAAAAAGCAAATATAATGAAGCTAAATAAATTTGAACCTTGCCAATGTGGATATTTATTTAGCTTAGCATAAGTATATACATATATATGTATGTGTATATGTGTATGCATACACACATGTATGTATGTACGTACACACATGTATGTACGTACACACATGTATGTGTGTGCCTATCTATCTCGTACGCTAAATCCATCACCCTTCTGTTGGAGGCAGGAAACATGTTTTCTTCATGAGTTCTCTAGAAGCATGATTGGCACTTCACTGAGTAGAGTTCTTAAGTCTTTTAAAGTTATTGGTATTTACAAGGTTGTGATTGTAGAAATTACTGTTATGATTCTGTTTACTTCACTGTATCAGTTCATAGAAGTTTTCCCAGGTTTCTGTGAAACCTTCCTTTCCATCATTTATTACAGGACAGTAGCTTTTTGTTCACTATAATCTGTTCACTTATTCTTCAATTGATGGACATCACATTAATTTACAGTTCTTTGCTACAACAAAAAGAACCACTATAAATACTTTTGTATATATAGATCTTTTTCCTCTTTGATCTCTTGGTAGGCCTGGTAGAGGTACCACTGAGTCAAAGGCACATACAGTTCAGTAACTTTTTTAGGTAAAGTTATAAATTGCTGTACAGAATGGCTAGACTACTCCACAGCTCCACATTTATGTCTCTATTTTCCCACAGCCCCTCCAACATTTCTCATTTTCATTTTTTGTTAACCTTTGACCATGGAGGTAGTAACTCAAGAATTAATTTGATTTGCATTTCTCTAATTATTAGTAGTTTGGAGCATTTTTTCATAAGGCTATTAACAGGTTGGACCTATCCCTTACTAACAAAACAGAACAACCACTCTACTAAGGCTCAAAAGATCTAGGTCCTCTACCACTTACTGAATGTGAGGGAGATGGAATAACTACAGATAAAGTACTTAACCAAAAAATCAGGAAGTTCTGAGTTGAAACTCATCCTCATAAATACGATAGCTGTAAGACCTAATGAAAAGTTACTTATTCTCCCTCACTCTCGGTTTCAACATCTGCAAAATGGGTATAAATAAAGCACCTATTTCAAAGGTTTATTGTGAGAATCAAAAGACTATATATATATGTGCATATACACATATATGTAGGTATATATTATATATGTAGGTATATATTATATGTATATTTAGTAACATTTCTATGATACTAAAGTTTGCAAAACATTAAAAATGCATTTATAACATATGATATATTAGTTATAATTATAGTATATTACATGCATATATAATGTTTTGCAAACTTTAATACTACATAAATACTATAGCTAGGATTTTATGGTTAACCACACCTCGATGACCTTCCCCATATCATTCAATTTCACTGAGTTTTAAATCTCTGAAACGAGGCTAATAAAATCTGCTCTGGTTACTTTACAGGGTTGTTATAATCAAATGGGGGAACCTCCCTGAAATAATCATTTTCATTTTCATAGGGTTTTAGGGTTTAAAAAGCATAGTCTCATCTCAGGTTATCCTGAAAGCCATCCTTTGAGGGAGATAGTGCTAAAGGCATTGATATCTATATTTTAAAGGTTAAAAAATGAAAGGCTCAGCGTGATTAAGTGATCTAGGTAAGTAATATTAGAGGAATAATTAACTCTCTTAAATTTGTGTCTCTCCACTATGCCACACGGCTACTTTCTTGGACAAGTGAAAAATGAAATACAAGCCGATATTATTATCAATGAGGTGATGTCAAAGACTTTACTCCAAAATGGGTGACCTAACTTTATTTCCCTCCATTGACTAAAAATAATTCATGTTTTGTGCATGAACCATAGTTCATGTTTGGGTTTTCTTCCAGCTGAAGAAATTCAGAAATAGATTTGGCCCTGATTTAAAGTGATTCATGAGATAATTTCTTTTATTTTTAAACAAGTTAATTCAGGGTTCAGCAAATCATTAGTTTGTTCTCATTTGTAGGATGGCTAAATAGATCAAATGAGATAATATATAAAGCATTTTGCAGACATTAAAGAACTATATAAATGTTAGTTAACAGCAGTATTGTCATTGAGATAGTTGCTTTATTTTGTAGAATCCAATAAAAGCATGCCACTCGCCACAATGAGGACCAGAAAGTATGGTTGTCTCATTATCATATACTAGTGATGGTCAACAGGAACATTTCTGATACACAGAGAAGTGTATTTTAACTAATATTGTAACTAATGTTAAATGAAGTATGGGACTGGCATGGATAATATAAATCAATGGATACATCAAAAGCACATTTCACTAAACAGTTTTTATTTGCTTCAAATTTAAAAGAACTCCTAAGAAGAGCAGGTAGGTGGCACAAAGTGATACCGTGCCAGGCCTGGAGTCAGGAAGACTCCTTTTTAAGAGTTCAACTGCAGCTTCAGACACTGACTAGCCGTGTGACCCTGGGCAAGTCACTTAACATTGTGTGCCTTAGTTTTCTCATCTGTCAAAAGAGCTGGAGAAGGAAATGGTAAACCACTCCAGTATCTTTGCCAAGAAAACCCGCAATGGGGTCATGACTGAAAATGACTGAACAACAACCTAGGAAGTAGGGGAGAAAGATTTATCAAGTTCATTTTATTCCTACTATTTTATACTTTGGTAAAGATATTAGCAAGCAATGAAATTGTCAGATGTCAATGACAGCAAGATGATTCACTAATTGGATAATTCATCCCTGAATGACTAAGAGTGAAAATACTAAGATACAAGTTTATTAGTATGTTTGATAACTTGCTTATTATGTGCAGTCATACATGACAGTCACTTGGATGAATAAAACCTTTTAGAAAAAGACAACATTATCTCACTGCGCAAAATAGGAACATCTGAAACAGTAATTGAGGCTGGCCAATCTGAAGTCATGATAGTCGGTACAGACATGAAGTGATTCTGAAAAACTATGGAAACTATTTACTTGAAAACTGTCAAAGTATATTGAACACAAGGTCTCTTCAGTAGCTATCTGCCCAATACTGAATTAATTGAGTTTAGCCTAAATCAATTTAAAACATGACAGAATGACTTAAGCCATTCATGTCATTCCCTACTCCCCAGACTCTGAGAGTTGGCGGGCATCTCAGAAGACACCTCATCCAACTCATACCTGAACAACAAGCTCTTCTTCAACACTCCCAGACACCTAGTCATTCAGCCTATGTTCCATTTCATTTATTAAATGGCTTCTGTTACTAGTGCTGCTGCTACTGGTACTACTACTAGAACTACTACTGCTACTACTAACTACTACAACTACTACTACTGCTATTGCTACTGCTACTGCTACTACTACCACTACTACTGCTACTACTACTGCTACTACTACTACTACTGCTACTGCTACTACTACTACTGCTACTGCTACTGCTACTGCTACTACTGCTACTGCTACTAGCATTTTTGTGGTGCCACATCTAGTTGCTGACTCTTACTGATCTTGCATTTTACACAAACTCCAAGATCTTCTCAGAACAACTTCTCTCTGATAAATTTAAACCATCACTCCATGTGAAATTACAAGCATGGAGATACAAGGCTCCTCTCCTTTGGCAACAAGCTTTTAAAACAATACAGTGTTTGCCTTGTTTCTCTTTCTCTTCTTCAATCACCTAATATCTACCCATTTGGAATCCTACCTCTTCACAGTAGGCTTTAGAGATGACCACCATAATTCATTCTCTAATTTCTTTTATAGTATATGGTATATAGAATGAATGGTATACAGTATATATATGATATATAGTATATAATGTATATATAGTATATAGAATATATAGCATATTATGTATATATGGCATATAGTATATCTATAGCACATTGAACATACAGTATAGTGTATATAGAATATCTAGTGTATACATAGTATATAGACTATATAGCATACCGTGTATAGATAGTATATAGAATATACTAAAATATATAGTGTGTGTATATATATATATATATATATATATATATATATATATATATTTTATAGTATATAGAACAATCCATCGGTACCTTAGAATGTATTAATGGTCTATGCTACTTAATTTAACAGTAGTCATGTCATTATTAACCTTATTATACAAAATATCTTGTATGATAAACTCACATATGTGAACATACATATATAAAGTATCCCAAAATATCATTAGACATAATGACATAGTAATAATCACCATCACAACTCAAACTTTTAATTAAGCAGCTGTTACTCAGGCCAAAGGCCTAGGCTCTAGGCACAAGGCACATAAAGCCAGAAATGGGACCATTCTTGCCCTTGAGAGTCACTGGAATGAACATTCATTGAGAAAATCTTGCTCACACCACTCCTTATACTGGAAGCTGAATCTCTGTTTTCTAGTAAGATCTAAAGAGTCAATGAACTAGGGCCAGAAAATTAGGGTAAAAATCATCACTATTTAGAGGAGTCTGATATCACTGTTTGGCCGTGTTTACATAAACTAGAAATAACGTCCAATAAAAAAGAAAAAGCAGTAAAAAGAAAATAATGGAAATGATTAACTTAAAAGTAACATAGGTGTCAAATTATCTGCTGGACAAAAAAGTCAGTAAAAATTCCAGTGCCGTGGATTAAGGGAGAGAGCAATGTTCCCTGCTTTTACCTAGTCACTGAAGGAAGCCACTCTGACAAGCCTATTTATTTCAAATGTTCTCTTTAATCAAAAGGACTGTTATTTGGTATTCTTGGTTTCTCTCATTACCCTACAATTAAGGGGTCTCTACAAGGGCAAGCTTCTAGCAAATCACCTTAAAGTGAAGTGTGCCTTATTTGTCATTTGTCATTAGGACCTATGTACATTAAATGTCTGAAGAAATTATGATATATGAATGTAACAGAATATTATTACACTGTAAGAAATGGCAAAAGGTCAGTTTCAGAACAATATGAGAAAATCTGTATGAAGTGACACTGAGCAGAACTATATATAATAACAACATGGTATAAAAATTACTTTAAAAGACTTAACAACTCTGATCAATGCAATCATCAACTGTGATTACAGGGGACCAAGGATGAATGAAGCATGTTGTCTATCTCCTCACAAAAAAGTGATAGAATAAAGCTGCAGAAAAATACATACAGCTTGAGACAGTTGATATGAGAATTTATTTTCCTTTTCTATGTATATTTATTATAAGGATTTTTTTCTTTTTTCAGATTTGGAATGGGGAAAGAAAAGATGCTAAAAAGGAAAAGAAGCTCAAAGACATGACAACAAAAGACAAAAAAAAAGCAAAAAGAAGAGGTCATTGAAACCTTTTAAAAAATATAAGAAGATAGAAGGAAGACCAGACAGAATCACAAACAAGCAGAAGAGGTATGAAAGTTATGTGTCAAATTTGTTAAATAAATTAGAATCTATCTAAAATACATTATATTTTTAAAGAAAGGCAAGCTGTACATAATAGAGATTTTACAGTTTCATGTACGGTATCTCTTGGCTGTTCTACTATACCACCATTTTATTTGCTATTTGTTAAGTTGAGCATTTTTAAAGGAGGGATTTCCCATTTTTTGTGTATTTGCTCAAAAATCTGAGGCAACATTGACTTTGCTCAGAGAGAGAAAGGAAATGATGGATGGCCTAGTTTTCCAAATGCTGATCACCATACACTAAAGGTCTTAGCAAAAGATGATCTGAAAAGAGGTCTAGCCTTTGGGAATTTAACTTGGTCTACTCAAAAGAATTGATAGTGAGGTTAATAAATGAAAAAGTCAAAGAAAGCAAAACAAAAGCAAAAGCAGTGTGGGGGTAACTCCTGATTTATATCGTAATCAGCAAATATGTCAGTATTTTCACATGCTAAAAGAGCCATGAGTTGGATCAGTACTTTAGAAATTTAGAGCTTAAAAGGGACTTGAGAGTTACAAAATTGTTTTGTACGAGTGCAAATGTATAACCTATGTAAAATATGTGCCTTCTCAATGAGGGAAGGAGGGGAGAGAATTTGGAACTCAAAATTTTTAAAAAACCAAATGTTAAAGATTGTTTTTGCATGTAACTGGGGGGAAAATACAAGTATTAAATCATGAAAATTGTAAAATTAAGTCTAACCTCTTTATATTACAGATGTGAAAACTGAAGTCCAAGGTCATAGTGACCAGTTAGTCCCAGGGCTAGAACGAGAAAGTTCTCTACCTTCTCCCTCTTAGTCATCAAATGATCTTTCTATTCCACAGTACTAAACAGACAGAATACTGTTAACATGTCATTTGAAGACTTGGGGGAGAGTACCCTAACTTTCATCCCCTTACCAATCTGTCCCTCAACCTACTCCTGCAGAAAAAAACCAATACAAAAAAAAAACCCAACCAAACCTAATAACCACCAAGAAAGTCCCTTCACTGATATATTCTACAATTGAAGATATATTTATTTGGGTTATGAAAAAAAGTTTTTCCTGCTTAAATGAAAACATATTTGGGAAGGCAAGCAGTAAACCTCACCAGCTACTGACACTTTGGGTCAACACATTCGTGAAATCATCCAAAATTAGCTGAGAATTCCTATAGAAATTGTTACAGAATTTCCCATAGAAATTCCTCTAATTCCTACAGAAAAAATTATATGAGAGGCAAATTTTGATAGAAGTCAAGTAAAAAGGCAGGTCCAGAGTAGGGCTGGGATGACAGTGGGGGGCAGGGTTGGGAGATGGGTAAATTGAGAAACTGTGAAAGAAGTTGGACAATCCTTTACAATTTTGCCTAAGGCTCATTTTTTTTTTAAAGAGCATTTTGAAAACCCTTGAAAATGAAGTACACACTGTCCTGGTATTCAAAGCCTCCCAGTAAGATGGTTCCAAAATGGGTCTAAATGAATTATCTGTTCCATCTACTGTACCACCTAGCTTCCTCTACAGAAACAGAATTTGATGAAATCCAAGATCTCTAGCTATATAATCTTAGCTAATACTCATACTGCTCTGCACCTCAGAATGGAACTTCTCTAAAATTCAAAGTAGATGATCACTAAAATCTCTTCTACTTTTAAAACGTGCTATTTCTTCTTCTGTCCAAATATTACCTTATGTTTTCCTACCTCTCTCTGTCCCTTTGCCCAAGTGATTTTTCTACCTAAATGCCTGGCTTCTCCTCTCTACCTATGCAAATCCCACCCATATTTCAAGAACTGATTCAGATTCCAACTTTTCCAAGAAGCATTCTTTAAGCATTTCAGCTGAAAGTAATCCTCCTCTTTCCTTCAAATATTATAACAGCTATTTGGACTAGCATTAATTTTACCAATAATTTTTAGTGAAATTCATCGTTTAAACAATGAGACCGTAATTTTGCACCTAGGACATTATCCCACTCAAACAGACTCTCTCTCTCTCTCTCTCTCTCTCTCTCTCTCTTGCATTTTCTCCACGTTCCAAGTATCTACATTATATCTACTCAAACACTTGCACACATCTGATCAATCAAGTTTTTCCCACCCCAAAATCCCTCATAAACCTTTAACGGTCCCCTATCTTCTACTGAATAAAACTACCCTCTCTTAATCTGATATTTAAGATAATTCACATTCTCCTTCTAAACTACTTATCCATGCATTTCACAATACACCCTTCATATATACTTCATTTTGACCAAGTCAGTTGATGGGAACTCTCACACAAACTCAGCATGCTGCCTCCCATCTTTGCATTTTGGTAGACTGTACATCATGGCCAGAAGGCAGGTCCTTCTCTTCCTGCTAAGAGCTTTACATGTTTTCAAAGTTTAGCTAATGTGCTACCTCTTTTTGTTTTTTGAAATTTCCCCTATCCCCAGTATGCTTCAACCCCATATCCATACACTCTCCCACCCCCCCACCCCCCACCCCCCAAACACACAAGACTACTTCTTTACTCTGGAAATTTCCTAGAACAGTGTTTGGATTATCTTCTTTGCTCATCACATCCTACCTTGTATTATACATATATTTCTTATGTTTCTAAGTTAAATGTCAATTCCTTAAGTACAAGTAATATGTAGTTTTTTTTAATCTTTGCATTCTTAGTATCAAGTTCAGGGGGTGCTTTGTTAAATGGAGTTTGTTGGCAGACTGATGAAATCAACTCAAACAAACTTCCAAACACTACTTTCTTCCTCTTCTTTCTTTACTTTTTTAAAATCTACCATGCACTTCCATATACTATCATTAGATTAAAAAGGCCAAAGTCTCCCTCTGCATCCTGGGCCATTGCCTGTCATCTTTTGCCTTGCCACTGGACTCTAGTGACTCTGGAGGAGAAAGTGAGGTTGATGATTGCACAGCTATGCCTCACTTAAATCCAATTCCCTTGCAAGTTAAGACCTCACCCTCCTGATGTCATTGGTCTTCTCTGAGAACAAACAACATTGGGTGTCAAAAACCCTGACGTATTCAAAACATAAGGAGCTATTTATATATAGAACCACGTAACATAGATCAGGAGAGCCACTTATGGCTTTTGTTGTGGGGACTGGTTAGATTTCTATTCTGGGATCTGTTTCATCCTTTAGTGATAGATTTTCCACATTTGAGCAGAGCAGAAGGGAAATGGCTAGACTAGGAGCTCACTTCTCCATTTTCCTATTTCTAAGAAGGATACTGGCTAGACTTGTATCTATTGCATACTGGATATTTGCAGTTGAAGGGTATCATGTTCTGTTAGGAGTACAAAGGAACAGTTACCTCACCCTTCACCATCATGATCAGTTCCCTCCTACTAAACACCTATTACACACAAGACAATCACAGTCAAGGACAGTTAAACAAATATATTTAACAAAATAATTCATAAAATGGCAATTGTGGGAGTCAAATAAACCAGATTAGACAACAGAACGCACAAGAATTGGGGGTTCTGAAATTCTGGGAGGGCAGTTTCCCCCAAATGTCTATGGCTCAGAGGAAAGTCCATGACCTGCCTTTCACCCCCAGTCTCCTATGCAGCACCATAGGGATGTACTTCAGGGAAACATCCAGTCCACCAGGACCAGAAGTGCTGTCCTTATTACTTTTTTCTGTAGTTTCTAGGCTAAAATTAACTCCTTCCGTCATTTCTCCTGCCCCATTTTCTTTATCCCTTTGAACCCTGATTATTTTTTCTTGTATTCCCTGCCAGGAATCATTTATTGCTCCCCCTGACATTTTATTGTTACATGCTACACAATTAAGAGTAGTTTTTTTCCCTTTCCAACAATTCCATAGTTGATCATAATAAGACATAAGATGAGTGAATCTATCCCACCCTAGAGCCACATCTTGAAGTCCTTCCTGCGTTACCAGTTTCCTGACATTTCCTAGATTTGCAAACTGCAAGCAGAAAGCTCCAGGATGAGCTGCCATTCTGAATTATCTGCTCTCTTGCTATAGCTTTAATAATCAGGAATTTACAATGAACCATCATTTTTTGTTTCTTTTCATTTGTCTCTTATTGTACTGACAGTAAGGCTATTGAAATTATAAAGGAAGTTCCCTAAAAGCAGGATTACTGCTGTTTGCTAAGAATACCTGTTATTTCTATAACTAATACTGCTATCTGCTTTGAAAAATGCAGATAGCTCTTGCAAACATCAACCATGACTTTTTTCCCAGTTACTAGAATCCAATTACTACAGCAAATCCCAAACCCTTGTCATTTGGTTATTGAACAGAATGTCTTTCATTAATACTTATTTCCTTAAAGGTCAGGCATGAGGAGGGATACATTAACTTAATGGATGAAATACATAGAAAAACCCTATTTGAAGAGACAGAGCTTAATAAAAACAGATAGAATTCTAATAGTGTTTCTCGTCTAACTTAACAAGAACGTGTTTTGTCAGCCCCAGCGAAATGGAAGGAAATGTTCCATATTCCTGCTCCATTTCATTTTACCACACTCCATTTATATGAACAAAAACCAAAGGCAACAAAGAAAGCATGTTTACAGAAGACTATCCACAGGTAAAACAAAGTGCAACACATGGACAATGGGATTCAAATTCAAACAAAACCATGCAGATTTTTGGCAAGGAGAGTTAAAACCAGGGAAGTTGTTGTCAAGGGAAACAGTAAAGAAAATTGTTGTGTTTATTCTTTGTTGCTGAAGATCATGCCATCAGAAAATAATGACATAACTTGCACTTGACTTTGTGCAGGTCCCCAGTCTCATTTCTCCTCCAGAGCCATTTGAATCCAGTGGCCAGATATTCATCAGGATGACTGGAGATGACCCAGGATTCAATGGAAAACCTTGGCCCCTTTAGGCTAAGCTGCTGGCACTCACTTAGGGTAAGATAATGCCCATTCATTGAATAGGCCTGTTTAAGAAGTGGCCATGGCATGGCCCCTTTAATGAGGCAAAGAAAAAGAAACATACCAGGTTGAGGGGGAACTAGCAACAGTTACTACTGATGATCACTCTGAAGCCAGGAGGGTCCAGAAGAGCCCTTAGGCAGGGGCCCACTGGTAGCCAAGCTTCAGAGTGCAGTAGGTTTAAGAGGGGTAGCACAGTGGTTAGAATGCTGTCCAAAGAAAATTGAAAAACACATGAACAAACAAAAAACCCCAAACTTTTCTTCTTTGTAATAAATAGGAAACTATAAAACCAAAATTGAAATATTCTTCCCTATGGAAGAAAAAAACCAAAAGTCTAAAGTAAATATTAAAATAAATTAAAATTAATTAAGGAATTATAACCTATTATATATGCCTGAGAAATGCCTTTCTGGAACATGCATTTGGAAGAAGGGCCACCAACCTTTCCACTGGTGAGTTTTTCCTAGATCCTCTACTTTGTGGAAGGGTCCGGGCCAGTCAACTTGAACTCTGCTTCAGGATGTCTGAATTTCACCATTATACCCCCATACAGGTTCTTTTCTCTGCCCTCCCCTCCCAACCACAACTCCCTTCAGCTCCCTTTGATATTAGAATATGGAATATATAGAATACACAGAAAAGCTCCTTTTCATCTTTAGAATATCAGTTCCTTTTGGGGATGGACTGTCTCTCTTTCTGCATCCCGACTGCTCAGCCCAGTACTATCACATACCTTGTGCTTAAGAAATGCTTGTTGACTTGACTTGCAACCTCACAGACTTTGGAAACATCAAAACCTTTAAAACAGCTATCCCTCTAGCCCTTTCCCCTGCCCATTAAGACCAAAGTAAAATTTCAAAGCCCTAAAAACGTATTTTAGCCAGTTATATATCATTATCTACGACAGAATCAGAATCCAAAAAAATCTTGACATGCTAGATGTATGTCTAAAAGGTAAGGGATCAGGGGTGGCTGGTGGACAAAAAGCTGAAATGAGTTAATAAAGCAATATGTCAACACCCTTCAAAAGCTAACAGAACATCGGTCTACATAAAAAGGAGCATAGCATTCATTTACAAAGATTGTGCTCTGATTATACAAAGACTACATCTACAGTACTGTGTGTAAGTCAAAGAAAGATAAGAAAAGAGAAAAAAACATCCAAAATGGTGAAGGTCCTCAGGTTCATGTCAGGTAAGTATTGACCGAAGATTAGAGATGTTTATCCTAGTGAAAAAAAGGCTCAGGGGAGGACATGACAGCAATCATTAAGAATTTAGTGGGCTATCAGGGGGAATAAAGATTGGACTTCTTATGTTTGGCCACAAGGTTTTTAAAAAATGTATTTTTACTTAATTTGTTAAATGGATCTAAATGCAGTTTTCTCCCCTCCTGGATCACTGCCTTGGCATGGTGGAGAGGCTAATGCAGCTCAATGAAACTCTGATATACACTGTGCAGGGTTACCCAAAATGGATACGTCATAGTGGAGACTGCTGACAAAAGGTGATCCACAGAAAAGGAAATGGCAAACCACTCCATGATCTTTGCCAACAAAACCCATGGATAATATTACAAGGATAAAGCAGGTGATATCAGAAGATGAGCCCCTAAAGTCCAAAGATATCCAAACAAGTAACTCCATTACCAATGAAGTAAGGAGGTGCTCTGTTAAATCGGTTAAACTGAATTTGTTCATAGATAGACTAGTTAGCAGAGATTCCCCTCTAGTCGCCAAATCCTATGGTTCTAACCATTCTCAATATCCATTTGCTCCTTTTAATCACTATACTTTGAAACTTGTTCCCAAATATAGAATGTTATAGAAAATACAAAGGATAAGGGAAGAAAATAAGAACTGGAATTTATCCCCAACACAAGTATACAAGGAGGAACTAGGATCCAAGTCAATATTGGGGTACTGAGTCAACAATCACAAATGCAGCACCCAGTAAGATGAGTTAATATTCTACGCTGAGCACAAATAAATGAGTCATTAGGGAGAATGAATAAAATCAGGTTTCCCCTTGTGTACTATGAAACGATGGAACATTCTGCGGTTAAATGTATCTTGGCTAATGTCCACCTGCGGGATTGTGGTTATGTTGCTGCTTCTGTCCCTGGACCAAGGGTTTATTTAACTGCCTTCATTAAGTTTATGTGCTAAGACTGCCAAGAAGATAGATTTTAGATCTTGTAGGATCATAGATTTAGAGCTGGGAGGGACCTTATAGATGATCTGGTCCAGCATACTAATTTTACACTGGAAGAAAATGAAGCCAAGAGGAACTGTAATTCATCCAAGGTCAGAGAGATAGTATAGAGCAAAACAAATTCATTTGCTATCGGTTGCTCTGCTGGATCTGACTCCATCACCACCACCATCATCATCACATGCTTCCCATCCCCCTATGATCACTTCATCTCCCTATGATAAGTTCATCAGCATGGAAATTGCTTCAAGTATGGGACTCCCATCTCCTCAATACCTTCAGTCGCTTTTACCTCTCCTATTGGAGGGCTGGAGGGAGGAACAAAAAAAACTCTTCCCATAGGTTTCCTTTATAGAAGGCTCAAAATTTCAGAATCTTTTCATTAGCTCCCAGCTACTCTGCATGGCATACTTTCATCAGATACCACTATGCAGTAGTATGCTTGCCTCTGCCTTTTTCAGCCTTCTTTTGTGTGTTGTTAGCCCCTATTAGACTATAAGCTTCTTGAGAGGAGTGACTGTCTTTCTCAGCACTTAGCACAGAGTTAAAAATTTTTTTTAATCATTTCTCATTCAGATGCAAATGACAAGATCCCAGAATAACAGATTCAGAGTTGGAAGGAACCTAAAAGGTCATCTAGTCTAACTCCTTAGTTTTGCAGATGAAGAAATTAAGGTCCAGAGGAGTCAAGTGACTTGTCCAGGTTCACATAGGAGGGAGGTACAGAGTTAGGATTTGAATTCAAGTCTTCTAAATTCCAAACTATGCAGCCTGGAAACTTAAAGAAACAAGGGAAGTCACATTTCATATATTACAGATGAGAAAATTCAGACCAGAGGAGGCTAATGAGAGCACCCTATAAAGATGAATCATCATCGTCTTCATCATCCTTACTACTGAAGTACCAAGCCACACAAGCAGTCAGTAGAGAATCTCAGGTTCCCTACTTCTCAGAAAGCAGAAGCTAGGTATGTAGTACATCAAGTGTTGGGACCTGAAGTCAGGAAGACCTGAATTAAAATCCTGTCTCAGGCACTTACCTTCTCAGCCTTAGTTGTCAAATGGAAGTAGTAAAATAGTCATGCATGTCCCTGGACAAGTCATTTAATCTCTCTTTGCCTCAGTTGCCCCATCTGTAAAAAGGGGAACATAAAATGACCTACCTCCCAGGGTTGTTGTGAGGATCACCCGAGATAACATTTGCAAAACTTAACACAGCTCCTGGTACGAAGTCCATCTTCTTTCTGTCCCATTGCCTCCTTTATTCAGCTCACTGACCCTCTCAAAATAGCCATCTTGTATTTTTTTATTCACATTTAGCCTGTGAGACCAGATCTTTGTGAGATCTGCTATCAAAGGAGGCCTCTCCCCATCCTGTAAGTGTGAAAGTGACTTCTTGAACTCAAGTGTAGGATTTCAAAATTACTTTTATCAAACTGCATCTTATTAGATTTGACCCATCATTCTCGCCATCAAAATCTTTTTGGGACCTGAATCAGTCATGCTCTGTGATTGCGCTTCTTTCTAGGTTTATAGCATCAGCAAATTTGATAAACATCCCTTCCATTCCATCTGCCAGAAAAATGTGGGCTATCACAGGACTATCAGTAGCCCTCATAATGTGACTGAAAGTTCATTCGAGTGGTAATTGAAATTCTACCTTCTGATTTTCTGTAAATTCAGATTGAGCTATCCTTTTTTTGTCCCAGAATATTTTGAAGCATTCAATCAATTTTAATGGGGCTTTAAAAAAAAAATCTCTGAATCACATTAACTTTCTATTTAATTATGCCAAATAGTGTAGATAATTTCTGGGCTTCAGTTAGCCCAGCTGTGAAATGAGGACAGTAATACTTTCCTTGCTTAGAACCAGATGATATTTTGAGGTCCTTTCAAGTTCTAATAGCCTCTAATATCAATGTCACCAATTGCGTAAAACCAAAGATAAATGAACATGTCAGTAGCAATATCTAGAAATGTACAGGAAATCATGTTATTGTAGCATATTTTCACTTTTCATTTAAGCTTACATGTTTAGTCTATTAATTAGTTACCATTATCATCAGAAGGGAAGATTAGTGCTTTAAAATGATTGAGCCCAGAAGCTGATAAACTACACCCATTTCACAGATGGGGTAACTGAAGGCCTGAAATCATCTATACTATGTGGCATGACTTAAACAGAAAGTTCAATGAGTCATGGATTTTTTTAAAAGATATTAAAAATTGAGTACCTCCAAGTTCAAAAAAGGATGATTAAATCTAAATTGCTTATTCTTTTATCTCCAAAACTGGTTTTTATTAGGTAGTATGAAAGTGAAAATAATAAGAACAATGGTGAAAAATGGTGAAATGGTTTGAAAAAGCACTTCACCTATGTTAACACATTTGATCCTTACAGCAACCTTGTGAGGAAGGTGATATTATGTTCTATGTTTTATGGATGGGAAAATAGAGGCAAATAGGGGTTAAGTGACTTTCCCAGGGCCATACTGCTAGTCAGCATCTGAATCCAGACCTGAACACAGTTCTTCCTGCCCCTAGGTCCAATTATGTATTCAATGAGCTACCTATCAGCCTCTAATCTTGTTTTAACCTGTTCTAATTAAATGACATCTAGAATATTATGCTTCATTCAGGGCATTACATTTGAGAAAAGGAATGGAAAAGCTGGAAAGGGATAGAAGAGAACTCTTGGGATAGAAGAGAACTCTTGGGATAGAAAATGATGTTAATACCATGCTAGTTTAGGGTTGGTCAAAGCAAACATCTTCTAATATTTTGATGGGTGAATTTCAATATAAGTGACTTGCTTTATAATCTTATGTAGGTTATACATTTAAAAATATTCCAAGGAGTCCATAGGTTTAACCACACTGCCAAAGGGGTCCATTTACACATAAACAAAGTAAGAACCCTTCATTAAAAGACCTAAATTTATTTAGTGTGAAAAGAAACTTAGCGGAGGCACCATCACTCAAATATATGAATAGCTGTAATATGTAAAAAGGATTAAACTTCAGATCACAGAACCAGATTGAGGGCAAAGGGGATAGCTGAGGTCATCTAGCCTAACTTACTCATTTTATAGATGTCCACCAAGAAAGGTTAAGTGGTTTGTCCAAGGAAGTCTTTTCTAGCATATTTTCAGAGGGAAGAACTGGGAGTAACAGACAATAACTGAAAAGAATCAGAGACTCAAGATTAAGAAGGAGACCACACCCACACCCACACCCCAACAATTAGGTAGGGCTCTATGCACAGGTAATGGTCATGGTCTGTTGGCTCTCACTGGAGGTCTTCTATTGAAGGTGAGATGACTTCCCCAGTAGCAATGTGGTAGAAGGCATTTCTCTGTAGGTATTGCTGGAAGAGAGATGACCTCTAGGGCCCCTTTCACTTCTGAGATTCTGTGACTTTACAGTAAAATACATACCAAGGGAGTACAATGCCATCAAAAGTTTAAACTTGAAGAAAACCCAACAAGATACAATTCTTGACTAAGGAATGAATTTTACAAAGAAAAAGAGACATAAAACAAATTTTCAAAAGAGGGAAGACAGGTATTTAACACAAATCCTAAAATATACTGTAAATGGAGGAAACAACAGATTTGAAAAGAAAAATGATTACAGTCCATTTGTAGTAAGCAAAGTTCAAGAAGCAACCTGTGGTAATTAATGTTCTGCTTTCTAGAACCACAGAGTTTTAAGAGCTGCTTTATAGAGTGAACCAGGAATACCAAAGAATATTAACTAAATTCATTTCCATATATAAATTTTACTAAAATTACCCTACTGCACCCTCAATACAAGTTAAAAGTATGATTTAGCAGCCAAAAAGTTAATACACTATTAGGCTGAATTGAGAGGCACATTGTCCAGAGTTTGGTTAAAGGTTTAAGTAAACATTAAAATTCCTTTATAAAAACTGTTAAAGGGCAAAACTGACACATATTTAACAGGTGAAATCAGGGTTTTTCTGAATGTGGGTGGTAAGTAAAATGATTTAACCTACAGTGTATCTAAATCCATGTCATAAGAAATTTTAGAGGGGCAGAGCCAAGATGACAGAATAGAAAGACACACATATGCTAGCTCTTCCCCCATAGCCCATAAAATACCTGTAAAAAATGACTCTCAACAAATTCTAGAGCAGCAGAAGCCAAGAATGACAGAGTGAAAGATATTTCCAGCCAAAGGTAAACTGGAAGGCTGACAGGAAAGGTCTATCCCACAGGAGCCCAGCCCTGGTCGTGCCATGCCAGGAGGAACAGGACTGGAACAGGCCTCCAGGGCAGAATTCCCAGCAGGAAGGGTCTCAGATCCCTTAACTCACAAGTACCAAAGAAAGCTTCAAAGGTCAGTAAGAGAGCTTTCCCAACTGGGTGACAGTGGACCAGGGTCCCCCACAGCACTGGCCCCAGGTGGTGTTGGTGGTAGTGGCAGTGGCAGCAGGGATGGCAGCAGCAGGATGCATCCATTTGTGAAGCACTGGCCTATAGACCCTGCAAGAATTGAGCAGCTGATCTAAACCTCAGCCCTGAGCACAGCCCTGGGGGGAGGAGGAGGACTAGGACCCTCATCTTGACAAAGGATTCAGAAGTCAAGTAACTGGCTGAGAAAATGCCTAAAAAAGGGGGAAAAAATAAGACCATGGAAGGTTACTTTTTTGGTGAACAGGTATGTCCTTCCATCCTTTCAGATGAGGAAGAACAATGCATACTGTCAGAGGAAGTCAAGGCTTTTGCATCCAGTACCTCCAAAATGAATATGCAATGAGCTCAGGCCATGGAAGAGCTTGAAAAGTGAGTCAACAGCTTGCTAAAAGACACCCAAAAAATGCTGAAGAAAATAACACCTTTAAAAATAAGCTAACTCAATTGGAAAAAGAGGTCCAAAAAGCCAACAAGGAGAAGGTTTAAAAAGCAGAATTAGCCAAATGGAAAAGGAGGTGCAATAGCTCACTGAAAAAAATAGTTCTTTAAAAATGAGAGTGGAGTTCAGGGAAGCTAATGACTATACAATAAATCAAGAAGTTACAAAACAAAACCAAGATTGAAAAAATAAAAGATAATGTGAAAGATCTCATTGGAACAACAACTGACCTGGAAAACAGATACAGCAGAGACAATTTAAAAATTATGGGACTACCTGAAAGCCATGATCAAAAAAAGTGCCTAGATAGTATCTTTCATACCCGGATATTCTAGAACCAGAGGGCAAAAGAAATATTGAAAGAATCCATCTACCACCTCCTGAAAGAGACGCAAAAAGGGAAACTCCTAGGAATATTGTGGCCAGATTTCAGAGTTCCCAGGTCAAGAAGAAAATATTGCAAGCAGCTAGAAAGAAACAATTTGAGTATTGTGGAAATACAATCAGGATAACACAGGATCTGGCAGCTTCTACATTAAGGGACTGAAGGGCTTGGAATAGGATATTCCAGAAGTCAAAGGAACTGGGATTAAAACCAAGAATCACCTACCCAGTAAAATTGAATATAACACTTCAAGGAAAAAAATGGTCATTCAATGATATAGAGGATTTTCAAGCATTCTTGATGAAAAATCTAGAACTCAATAGAAAATGTGACTTTCAAACATAAGAATCATGAAAAGTATGAAAAGGTAAATAGGAAAGAGAAATCATAAAGGACTTTCTAAAGCTGAACTGTTTACATTCCTACATGGAAAGATAAGATTTGTAATTCTTGAGACTTTTATCAGTATTCGGGTAGGTGGAGGGATTACATACACACACACACAGACAAAGAGTACAGGTTGAGAGTTGAATCAGAAGAGATATCTAATAAAAACATAAAATTAAGGGGTGAGAGATAAAAATATTGGGAGGAGAAAGGAAGAAATGGAATGGGGTAGACTATCACTCATAGAAGATATATGAAAAATCTTTTTCAATGGAGGAGAAAAGGGAGGAGGTGAGAGGGGGAAAGTGAAGCTTACTCTCTTCACATATGGCTTAAGGAGGTTATACCATGCACACTCAATTTGATATGAAAATCTATCTTATGCTACAGGAAAGTAGAGGAGAAGGGGACAAATGGGAGTGAGAAGGATGATAGAAGGGAGGGCAAATGGGAGAAGGGAGTAACTCGAAGTAAACACTTTTGGGAAGGGACAAAGTCAAATGAGAGAATAGAATAAATGGGGGACAAGGTAGGATGGAGGGTAATATAGTTAGTCTTACACAACATGACTATTATGAAAGTCTTTTGCAAAATGACACATTTATAGCCTGTATTGAATTGCTTGCTTTCTCAGTGGGGATGGGTGGGGAGGGAGGAAGGGGAAGAAGTTATAGTAGAAATAAATGTTGAATACTGTTATTGCATGTAACTGGGAAATAAGAAATACAGGTAATGGGGTATAGAAATCTACCTTGCTCTACAAGAATAAAAAGAAGATGGGGACAAGGGAAGGGTGGGGTATGACAGAAGGGAGGGTTCACTGAAGGAAGGGTAAGATGGAGAGAAAAAGTGGAACTCAATATTTTGTAGAAATGAATATAGAAATCTAAAAATAAATAAATAAAACTATTTTTAAAAAGGAATTCTATAATGAAATTCTACTGATTATACACATAGACCTATTGTCATTGATGGATAAGAAGACTCGAACACAATGTACTAAGATTGTGTCAATTAAATATTTCTCCTTGAAAGAAACATGTAGGATCTATTTTCAGACAAATATCCAGTGTGAAATCACTGAGCTATGATCAATTCAGGCTAGCCTAGTCATAAGTTTATTTTATTCATTTTACTTCTGGTTGCTACTTAGGAAGAGATACAGAAGTTTGCTTTTTTTTTCTTGAAAGAATTAGAAAAGTAAAAGAGGAAAATTAAAATAGGTAAAGATGCATCCTAAACTCTAGTTAGTAAAAAGCTGCCCACATATGTATTCACATTTTTCAGTTATGTATTTCAAGTGGACACACACTTTGGGCACAAAAAAAAGCAGGAAAAATATTTCCTATTGTTTTTTAAATTTCTCACACTCAGTTTTGCCTCTGTCGTTACTTTTGAAAACAATTGCACTGCTGAGAAAGATTTCTAACTGAAATATGCTTTGACCTTACAACTAAGTCCAACAAATGGTGAAGACATATAGGCTACTTTTCATTCTAACATGGTTAAAAAAACCACCTCCCTATGGAAAGGCTAGAGATCTATCAATCAGGTTTCCAAATATTATGTAAGACTGTAAGGAGACCATCTGAGTGAGCTAGAGGTGGGAGAGGCTTTAATGGGAAACAAAGGTTATAAAGACCCCAAATCTAAAACTACTAAAAGAAAAAACTTCATAATATAAGCACTAAAAATCACTCAAAAATCATTTTTCTTCAGCTGGAAGTCTCTTCTATCTGAATAAATGTACTTCCCAGAATTTGAGGTATCATTGAAGAAAATAAACAAATACGTGAATGAATGAAATTTAGGACTTCTAAGTTCTAATTTAAGTCAACAGAGATGAGAACCTCAAAAATACGTCAAGTTTTCCAAAGGTTGAATTAGAACAAGAGTTAAAAGCTAACATGTTTATCACTTCTATCCCATTTCCAATAGGGGTACACATTAGTACGCTGATTTTTTTTTTCATCGTTGAATCCACAGTGCCAAAGCCAGGGCAAGTGATAGGAGCCTGTATATTATTATATAAGTAAACAGGGTAAATTTATCCAGACTGACCCAAGAATGGTCATATGTTTTTAAGGAAAATTCCAGTGAGGAACTATGATAAATGAAGATTCCTTCTTTAAATAGGAAAAAGAAATGTTAACCACAGAGAAACAGAGAAACAGAGACAGAAGGCAGGGGGGAGAGAGCACACCTTGAGAAAAAGATGCAATTTCAGGAAAGTCCATGCTTAGACACAGACTACCCAAAGAGATCGGCAAAGTCATCTGCTTATATGAATAGATTGGGGAGATTTGAAATCAAGGAGCAAATCACTAGGCTTCCTAATATCCTTTGGGAAGAGAAGTCGATAGACAAATTCCAGAGAAATTTTAATAGCCACAACCACAAAAATTTTTAAAAATAATCATTCTTAGGAGGCTAGATCCCATTTCATGGCCCAAAAAATCAAAGCAGTACTTTCATTTTGCTACTTACCTATCATATGAAAACAAGTCACATAATTCCTCTACTGGAGAGAGGGAGACCCAGGACCCGTAATACTATATTAAAAAGGCAGTATGAGACAAGATGAGACAGCAACCATGGAGCCAGAAAAAGTTCCATTTCTGACAGTAAAATACCTGTCTGAGCCTGGGCAGGTTTTGGAGAGATTAAGGGACTTACCCAATGTCACACTGCCTTGATGTGTAAAAATTCAAATTCTCCTTTCTTGAAGGCTAGCCCTTTAACAACTCCACCATGATATTGTATTATTAGAGTTAATTATATTTGTTTACAGATAATATTCTTGCTCAGGCTATCATACTTTCTTCTTATAGCAATAGCTCTCTACTTGGCTCTCTTTCCAGTCTTGGTTTGCTCTAATAAACCATCTGCCATGTAGATGCCCAATTTACACTACTAAAACACAGGTCTGATCACATCACTCCTCTGAAGAGAAAGCTTCAATGCCTTCCCATTGCCTCTAGGATAAAATACAAACACTCTGTCTGGGATTTAAAGGCCTTAACACCATGGCTTCAACCTGCCTTTCCATATTCCCTTCCTTCATATACTCAGACTAGTCTATTGCTCTTTCCATACATGAAATACCATCTGTTACTTATCTGTCTTTGCATAGAGAGGTCGGTCCTCCATGCCAGGAATGTCCTCCTTCATCATCTGTTTCTTGGAATACCCTAGCTTCCCTTAAGCTTTATCTTAAAAGCCTTCTCCTACATAAGGTTTTTCCTGATCTCCCTCAATTATTAATGCTCTTCCCAAATGAGTTCATATGTAACACATGATTTACAATAATTTGTTTGTTTGCATATTGTAGCTCCCAGTAAAATAAAAGTCCCCTATTTCAGGGGCTGTTTTCTTTGTCTTTCTATACCTAGACCTTGCCATAGCACATAATGTGTGCTTGTCCTTCATTGCCGAACAAGACCATGCCATCAAAGAAATAATGACATGGCTTGCACTTGACTTTGTTTTGAGTGAGGGAGGCTGTGCAGGTCACCAGCCTCACTTCTCCTCCAGAGCCATCTGAATCCAGTGACCAGATATTCATCAGGATGACTGGAGATGACCCAGGATGAGGCCATTGGGGTTAAGTGCCTTGCCCAAGATCACACAGTTAGTGTCAAGTGTCTGAGGTGAGATTTGAACTCAGGTCCTCTTGACTCCTGCACTGGTGCTCTATCCACTGCACCACCTAGCTGCCCCACCACAGCACATAAGATGTGTTTAAATGCTTTTTAAATGAATATTTACTTGTATTATCTATCTCAAAGGTTAAACATTATAACTATTAGGAAGAAGTCCAGATAATTATTAGATGGTACAAAAATTGCTATTTAAAATTTTTACATTTATAACTCTTTAAAGCATTAAATGCCATGATAAACGCATTCACTTTCACACCTAAACATGATAATACTAAAACCCTTTGTCAGTAAGACATACTCTTATGAGCTGTTTTTCAAATCATAAAAAAGTTTACTCTCATCCACTGACACTCTCTCAGTTTCAAAGACAGGGGTACAGTTGAGTCAAAGAAAGAAAGGAAAGCTAATTGGCCCACAAGAGAGTCAAATCCAAGTGTGTGGACTTATTTACACAAGCGATCAAGTGTAATCAACATTAAGTGCCTACAAAGCAATCCAAGCCCTGTTTAGGTGACTCAAAGTTAAACCTGTGCTAAAGTTGATAAATGCTCCTACATACAGCAAAGAGAAAGAAGAGGACGTACACTGAAAAAGAAAATATCAGACACTTTCTAAAAGTGCATCATATTAATAATGCAGGGTCCTACTTCCTTGTTAACTACCAGGAGAAAGAAAACACATTGCCTTGTACATAACAGATGCTCAAAAAAGTGTGTGCTGCAGTTAGAAGGCACTTAATAAGGAGCTACTGATTTAATAGTACCGAGAAGAAAATAACTGGTACTAAATGGGGAGGATCAAATGGAAGTCCTACTCTGAGGCTACACTGTGGTATGAAGATGACCCCTTGGTCTTGAAGGCTGTGCCCATGGAATGCAATCTCCGGCCAGATCTAAATAGAGCTTGAAATGTTGTGAGTGTAGGGACAGCACTGGACTGAATGTGCATGATCAAAGACCAAGGTAACTGCCTTTTCAGGGCTGCATTGCTAAAAGATGGGCAATTCGGCGATTCCTCCTCCCCACCACCACCACAGCCACATCAATTCATAAACACTTTGTATTAAGATGCAGAAAAGTTGAGACTTACATTGATGGAGGGAACTTCCACCAAGGATAAAATGATACATCCTTGGAGTATATAAATGGTGTCTGGTTACACCATTCTGGGACATCTCTGATTTCTTCACCATATCTCCCTGGAAGCTTATTCAACTCTCATCATCTCTCAGGATCCCATAGGTCTCAGTATTTCATCTCCACACTATCCTGTGTCCCTCTGACTGAATCATGGAGGCATGAACTATAAAACCTATATTCAAAGAGGGAGTCAAGCTAAGTACCATTCCAAGACATTTCTGATTTCTCCACTTACTGCCACTACATTTTCAATTTCCTTTTGGGTGTTATCCTCTCCCATTAGAGTATAAGCTTGTTGATGGACAGTTGGACAGTGGTTGGACAGTCTTTCTATTTCATATTTGTATCCCTAGAGCTTAGCACAATGTTTCACACTTAGTAGATGCTTAAGTTTGTTGTCTAAGAAATAAAAACAATCACACGAAGAAAATGAAGGAAAAGATCATTTAGAATCAAATTGTGGGTAGATAGAAAAGAGTGGGGAGGACAACCTAGGTAGGGGAAAAGCAAGAGAACAGATTTAGAGGTGGGAATACAAAAGCCATATTGGAGGGTATACCAAATGAACCATCTAGCTTCATCTAAAGAGGTCCACATGGAGTCATACTGGGTGGGTGAGTATGGGTGGGCATAGACATTAGTCTATAGTCTTTGTGGAATTGTGATAAAGTTGGAATGGTAGGTGGGAGCCAGGTTATATATACCTGGTAGGGAGGAAGGGAAAACAAATAACTGAGCATTCCAATACAGTGAAAATAAATGACTTTTCCTCATCTCATTTCTCTCATTTTAAATACCAGGTACTCAGTGAAGTGTTTATTCTAGAAAACTAAGTCATTCTCTTGGGGATTCATCCAATAAAAGCAAGAGGTCTGAAGACAGCTGCGATCTATTTGCAACCTTGAAGATTAGCACCCCCGTAGTCATTATTTAATATTGATTTGTTTTTGATTAATGTGAAAGGCCTGCTTTAGGTGACCAAAAATGGTGACTCCAGTAGTTATGAGAAACTAGAAGATTCTGTCAAAGAATGCCATTATGGTGAGTGAGTTGGAAATGATGCTTCACAAGCATAAATTTCTTAATAATTCTTATATAATCATGATTTCTAAAATAATTTTTATAGTTTTCTTCCTCCCTCCTACCCTCCACCCCCCATTAAGGAGGTTACTGAAATAAAAAAATAGGTGGATTTAGACATGGTGGAAAAACAAAAATGCAGGGAGGTATGAAGTGACTTTCTGCTGTTTTGAAAAATATAAAAGTGGTTGACAGCAGAAGTTCTAGTCCCAGATCTGCCTTTTACTCATAAGAACTTGGGGAAAGGTCTCTCTCCCTAGAATTCAGTTAACTTCTTTTATAAAATGGTAAGTTTGGACTAGAATCCAATCTGTCATCACGTCAAAAAATCCTACAATTCTCAGCACACGTCAAGATCAAATCACCCCAACAGCCTGGAGCCCTTAAGCCTAATGAAAGACCTCAAGAATAATACAGCATTCTCAGATGTGTCGCTGTACATGACTCAGCTTTCTGGCATACAGATAGAACCAGAATGAGAAAAAGTATGTAACACA
Source organism: Potorous gilbertii (assembly GCA_028658325.1). Lineage (NCBI taxonomy): Eukaryota > Metazoa > Chordata > Mammalia > Diprotodontia > Potoroidae > Potorous > Potorous gilbertii. The sequence goes on along the minus strand of CM053769.1, from coordinate 576,388,856 downwards.
TCAACATAACTCTAGTCTACAACTTGTACCATGGCATTCTTACATTCCTAACATAATGCCACTTACAATAACACTGTTCCTGAAGGAGTTAGGTTATATTTGATGAAAATAAAAATAGTGATGGGCTATTTGTTTACTTATTTTGAACATCATCTTAGCTGAATGTGGAGGGGACTTATTCCCAGATTGAACAAATGGTGAATGTTGTGGTCCCAGTAAACACATGGAAGACTCAATTACAGCAAAAAGAAGCTAGCATTTACATTAGTCAAAGGAATACTGTCCCCAACAAAATCACAGATTGCTGGTATAGTATTAATTTTAGGCTATTTGAAGAAAACTCTGTCTAAAAAATCTGAACTTAATCTCAAAACAGATAAAGGGTGATTTTTCAACATTACATAACAATACATTTTTTTAAGTACTCAATTCAATATTATTTTAAATAGTGATTCCTCTAGGGAGTATTTTTCAACCAGTAGGTCAAGACATTTCGGTGTCATAAAGCCCCCACTGGGGTATTACTGAAAACAAATCTCAATTTTGCTGCCTCTCTGTAGATGGCCACAAGAATTGCAGCCTTTCCCTTCTTCACTTCAAGGTCACCTTTCTCTTGCTCAATCCAGTGAGTTTTTCTTAGTTTTCATGTTCTTTTACTCCTCTCTCATTTGTATTTGTATCCTTAGCATAATGTCTAGCACACAAAAGGAGTTTAATCAATGCTGAAATGAGTGACGGCTCTCTTCTAAGTGTACATTCTTCTTCTCCATCAAGTAACTACAAGTCTAGCTGCTCTGTGTCACCCTGGTCTCAGGGGAGATTATAAGAATATACTCTTTTCAGATGGGACACTGGACCTAGAGGCAAACCCCCCCCCAAAAAAAAAAACTGAGTTCAAACCAGTCTTAGACACTTCCTAGCTATGGGCAATTCATTTAACCGCTAGCTGTCTCAGTTTCCTCAACTATAAAATGGAAATAATAACAGACCTACTTCCCAGGGTTGTGGGTAAGGATCCCTAAGTGCTTTAAAGCACTTAGCACAATGGGAGTTTAATAAATGTTTACTCCTTTCCCTCTTCACCCCTCAAAGGCCTACCCTACCTGCCTAGTCCAAAATGGCAGATTTAGAAATCTGCAAGAATAGTACAGAAGGAAAGTTATTAAGAAATATTATCAAAGGGAATTATTCAAAATGTGAATCAATTTACAAAAATCTGCTTTACAAAAACACACCTACCATTTGAAATTCAATTTTTGAGATAATATATCAGAACACTTAGGAATTGCTACGAAGTGAAGTAAGAAAGAACATAACATTCCCAATCACTAAAACATCAAAGCAATCAGAACTGAATGCTATGAAATTATATTGGCCAAGATTAGATTAAAAGAAGATACAGGAGATGAGAAAAGTTATAACACGCTCCTACTTCTTTATGAAGGTAAGGGACTATGAATGTGAAACCCTCTACATAACAGACTTATTTGACGTTAGTTACTTTTGCAGAACTTTTTTAAAAGCTTTATTATTTTTAATTATAAATAGGAAAGCAGAAAATATAAAAAAACAAAAGTATCAATATAAATTCATTTTTAAGTGTGTATAGTAATTCATCCATCAAATAAACATTTACTTAATACCTACTGTGTACCAAGTACTAGGTAGGCATGGGGGAAGATAAGACATTTAGATAAGACGCTATTTCTGTCCTCATGGAGTTCACAGGAATGCCCATCCAATAGGCTCCAGATTACAGAGACTGATAAATTCTTGGATTCTCTTCACTAATTGGTCCTTCTCCTTTTTCTACCTGCCAAGTGTTGATTATTATTAATGATTAAGCTATTAAATTATTAAGATATTAATATTAAGTTAATATTATTTATTATTAATATAATAAATTAAATTAATAGGGGTTAATATTAAGATATTAAGTTATTAAGTCATATGCTAGAAAGAGCTGCAGAAATAAATTAGGTCAAACTCCTCATTTTAGAGATAGGAACCAAAGGCCAAGTGACCTAAAGTTAATTGCTTCAGCCCCTTTCAATTAATCAGCTGATTAACATGCATTTATTAAGTGCTTACTAACACAGGAGACAACAATATAAAGAATTTTGAAACACTTAAGGCCCTACATAAATATTTGCTAGCTAGCTATATGGCAGACTTTGTGCTAAGTACCAGTGACATGAAGCCAAAAGCAAATCATCCCTGCCCTCAAAAAGTCTATTTCATAGAGTTAGAAGCATATACTGTATATACAAGGATACATACACTGTACAGGATGACTTTTGGAGCACATGAGCTAGCACTGGAGAGGTATATGCTCATCCTTCATTGTCAAAGAAGATCATGCCATCAGAGAAATAATGACATGACTTGCCCTTGACTTTGTTTTGAGTGAGGGAGGGCTGTGCAGGTCACCAGCCTCACTTCTCCTCCAGAGCCATCTGAATCCAGGGACCAGATATTCATCAGGATGACTGAAGATGACCCAGGATGAGGCCAATGGGGTTAAATGACTTGCCCAAGGTCACACAGCTAGTGAGTGTGAAATGTCTGAAGTGAGATTTGAACTCAGGTCCTCCTGACTCCTGCACTGGTGCTCTATCCACTGCACCACCTAGCTGCCCCAAGCACTGGAGAGGTGGGTGGGGTTCAGAAGAGTGGGAAGGATACAGGGAGGTTTAAATTTCATTTACAAGACAGAATTTCAGCTGAACTTTCCTTTCTTTTCCTTTTTGTTTCCTTTCCTTTCCTTTCGTTTCATTTCCCTTCCCTTCCCTTCTCTTCCTTTCCTTTCCTTTCCCCTTCCCTTTCCCAAAACCTTAAAACCAACTGCACTCTGAAGCCCATTCTTTGCACAACACTAGTCCCCTGTCCAAGCTCCACTTAAGGGCTGTTTTCTGGACTCTCCAGGCTTAAGAGTGATTATCAATAGTAACTACTGCTGTTTCCCCTCCCAGTCTGATATAGATCTTTTTCTTTGCCTCATTAAAGAGGCCTATTCACTGAATGAGCATTTTGGCCTAAATGGGCCAAGGTCTCCCATTGCATCCTGGGCCATCTCCAGTCATCCTGATGAGTATCTGGTCACTGCATTCAGATGGCTCTGGAGGAGAAGTGAGGCTGATGACCTTCACAGCCCTCCCTCACTCAAAACAAAGTCAAGTGCAAGACAGGTCCTCATTTCTCTGATGGCATGGTCTTCTTCGACAATGAAGGATGAACACAAAATGGTAATTTCAGCTGAGCACTGAAGGCAACTACAAACTCATTGTTTTACTAGAGTTGAAATATCCATGTTTTCCTGGAACGTCACTTCCCAGGAAGACAAAGAGTTAGTCAGACCTGGGTTTATGCAAAGGCATCTAAATGCAGTGTTTCCCCTTCTAGGACACTGCCTTGTTTTGACAGAGGGGCCTGCACAGCTCAATGAAACTATGAGCTTTGCTGTGCAGGGTTACCCAAGATGGACAGGTCATTGTGGAGAATTTTGCAAGGCAAATCACTACGGTATCTTTGCCAAGAAAACTCCATGGATAGTATTCTGGATCACTGCCTTGTTGTGGCAGAGGGGCTTATACATCTCAATGAAACCATGCACCATGCCACGCACGATTACACATGATGAATAGGTCATAGTGGAGAGTTCTGACAAAAGGTGATCTACTGGATAAGGAAATGGCAAACCACTCCAGTATATCTGTTAAGAAAATCCAATGGATAGTATTAAAATGATAAAACAGATGACATCAAAAGATGAGCCCCTAACGTCCAAAGGTGTTCAACATGCTACCATGGAAGAATGGAAGTCAACTCCAAGTAAGTCCAGTACTAATGAAGCAGCAGGGGCAAAGCTGAAAGAAAACTCAACTGCAGATGTATCTGGTGATGAAAGAAAAGTCCAATACTATAAAGATCAATACTGCATAGGAATGTGGAACGGAAGATCTATGAACCAACAAGGTAAGTTTGATGTGTTTGAACAGGAGATGGAAAAATTAAACATCATCAGTTTGGGGGTGGGTGAACTTAAAGGGATGGAAATGGGTGAATTTAACTCAGATGATCGTTACATATACTACAGTAGGCAAGAATTCCTTAGAAGAAATGGAGTAACCCTTATAGTCAATAAAAGAATGAGAAAAGCAGCACTGGGATGTAATCTCAAAAATGACAGAATCACTCTGTTCTAATTCTGCATTCATCACAGGTGATTAGGATGCTAAAGTAGGAAATCAAAAAAAAATTGGAATAATAGGAAAGTTTGGCCTTGGAGTACAAAATGAAGCAAGGTTGAGACTAATGGAGTTTTGTCAAGATAGCTCACTGATTATAATACTTTTTTTCCAAAACCCAAAAGGCAACTCTATACACATGGACATCACCAGATGGTCAATACCGAAATCACATAGATTATTTACTTTACAGTCAAAGGTACCGAAGCTTAATAGAGTCAGTTAGAACAAGACCTGGAACTGACTGTGGCTCAGTTCCTGAGCTTATTACAAAATTCAGACTTAAATTAAAGAAAACAGAGAAAACATCAGACTATATAAGTATGATCTAAATAATATCCCTTACGAATATGAAGTAGAAGTGAGGAATCGATTTAAAGATTAGATCTGGTAGACGGTGCCTGAAAAACTATGGACAGAGGTTCACAGTATTGTACAGGAGGCAGCAACAAAAAACATCCCAAAGAAAAAGAGTAAGAAAACAAAATGCTATCTGATTAGGCTTTATAAGAAGCTGAAAAGAGAAAGGGAAAAGGAAAGGAAAAGGAGAAAGGGAAAGATACACCCAAATGAATGTGGAATTTCAAAGAATAGCAAGGAGAGATAAAGTTTTCTTGAATAAGCCATGCAAAGAAACAGAAGAAAATAACAGAATGGGAAAGACAAGAAATCCCTTCAGATATCAGGGGAACATTTCACGCAAAAATGGGTACAATAAAAGACAAAAATGGTAGGGGCTTAAAAGAAACAGAAGAGATTAATAGGAGGTGGCAAGAATAAACAAAAGAACTATACAAGAAAGATTTTAACATCACTGATAACCAGGTATGATTACTGATCTAGAGCCAGACATCCTGGAGACTCAAGTCAAGTGGACCTTGGTAAGCATTGGTAACAATAAGGCTAGTGGAAGTGATGGAATTCCAGGTGAACTATGTAAAATCCTAAAAGATGATCCTATTAAAGTGCTGCACTCAATATGTCAGCAAATTTGGAAATCTCAATACTAGTCACTGGATTGGAAAGATCAGCTTACATTCCAATCATAAAGAAGGGCAATGCTAAGGAATGTTCCAATTATTGAACATCTACGCTCATTTCACATACCACCAAGGTTATCCTTAAGATTCTGCAAGCTAGGATTCCGCAATATGTGAACTGAGAATTACCATAAGAGTAGGCTGGTTTTTGAAGAGGCAGAGGAACCAGAGACCAAACTGCCACCATTTGATGGTTTACAGATTAAGCAAGGGAGTTCCAGAAAAACACCTACTTCTACTTCAGTGACTTCACTACAGCCTTTGACTGTGTGAATCACAACAAAATGTGTCAAGTCCTCAAAGAGATGAGTACCAGATCACCTTACTTGTCTTCTGAGGAACCTGTATTCAGGCCAAGCAGCAACAATCAGAACCAAACATGGCACAACTAACTGGTTTAAAATTAGAAAAGGAGTATGACAAGACTGTGTATTGTCACCTTAGTTATTTAACTTATATGCAGAGTATATCATGCAAAATGCCAGGCTGGATGAATCAAAAGCCAGAATTAAGGTTGCCAGGAGAAATATTACCAATCTCAGATGGGCAGATAATACCACTCTGACGGCAGAAAGGGAAGAAGAATTAACAAATCTCTTAATGAGGATGAAAGCAGAATACAAAAGCTGGGTTGAAGCCCAATGTGAAAATTAGTAATCTTGGCTACAGGTTCCTTCACTTCCTGGCAAAGAGAGGGAGAAGAAATGGAATCAGCGTCAGATTTTTTATTTCAGGACTAAAAGATCACTGCAGACATCGACTCTAGCCACGAAATTGAAAAATGCGTGCTCCTTGAAAGGAAAGCTTTGGCAAATCTGGACAGCCTACTAAAAAGCAGAGGCATCACCTTGCTGACAAAGGTCTGTATTGTCAAAGTTAGGATTTTTCCAGTAGCAGTGCATGGCTGTAAGAGCTGAACTATAAGAAAAACTGAGCACCAGAGAATCAATGCTTTTGAATTGTAGTGCTAAAGAAGGCTTTTGAGAGACTCTTGGACAGCAAGGAGGTCAAATCAGTCAATACTTAAAGAAATTAATTCAGGCTATTCACTGGAAGGTCAAATACTGAAGCTAACGGTTAAATATTTTGGCCACATAATGAAAAGATGGGACTCATTGGAAAACACCCTGATGTTAGGAAAGATTGAAGGCAAAAGGAGAAGGAAATGGCAGAGGAGGAGGTAGTCAGACAGTATCATGGAAACAATGAATATGAAACTGGACAGACTTTGAGAGATGGTGGAGGACAGAAGGGTTTGGGGTGCCATGGTCCGTAGAGTCATGAAGAGTTGGACACGAAGCTTTACTTTCTTCTACATTTTTCTTTCTCAAATGAATTTTGAAAGGAGACAGTATGTATCATCCCAAGTACCGTGGTCCAGGAAATGGGTGACTTATGTTCCAGCTTTTCCAAATATTAGCCATGTATCATTGAACAAGCCCCTTAACAGATCCAAGCCTCAGTTTCTTAATCCACAAAATAAGACTAGGTGATCCCCAAGGTCTTTCTAGTTCCAAAATCCTATCATTTTTTTAAAAGGAAAAAAAAAGGCTTATCTTTCTCCCTCAAATGGTGAACCTCTCAGTTAACTTGTTCGAATATCAAATGAAAAAGGCATTTTCTTCCCAGTAAAATATAAATATTTATAGATAACATTACTCCATCACCCTTGAAATGTTAAACAGGGTCTTTTCTTCATGTTCTGTTTTATTGATTCAGTTCTGTGATACATAATAATTCAAAAGCTATAAAAAGTAACTATGAAACACAAGCCACAGGGTCATGAATCAAATAAGTATGGATGAAAATATATTCATTAAATTTCTTTGTAATATATTCCCAGAGTCACAGGAAAAGGGAAGAAAAAAAAGAAATTCAATGCAAAACAAGCCCAACCTCACAATGTACGAAGAGATTGCTTCTTCCAGCGATTGAAATCTGTATGGGAAATGTTTTCATTGAATATCACAAACCCTTCAGGATCAGTGTCAAGTGCTCCAAGTACTCAGACCCCTAAGCTGAATCTCTAGGTACGGACTACAATTCTCCCCAAATCCTTTAGCAAGCCAGAAATACACAAATTTTATGACTTAATTATCATGCTTTCATTCTATACAGATAAGGGAGATAATGTGATGTACAGAAAAGAGCCTTTGGTGTTAAAAAATTCAGGACCAAGTTATGACTCTTAATAGCAGTACAAATTTGGGCAAGCCCTGAATTCCTCTTACAAATCATGCTCCTTAACAGGAAAAAGTGAAATGATAACTATATATATAACACAACATGTTACAGTGGGGAGTGGTATACTTGAATCAGGAAGTCTAGGTTGAACCGTAGCTTTAATCCTCTATGATCAGACAGATCATCTAACCTCAACTTCACCACCCAAGCCAAATATTTGTTGGAGAAAAATGTTTACTTTGTAAACATTAAACTATGATACACATGAATGACAGTGTGACTTGGGGAACAGACAATGGGACTTGAAATCAGGAAAACCTGGGATCAAGACTTACCTCTGACATACTAGTTGTACAATCCAATGCCAGTCACCTAACCTCTTATGGCTCTAGGCAACTCTCTGATATTATAAGTTACAAAGGAATAATTGGTAATAATTAGTAGAACAAATTTCCTTATCTGCAAGCTCCCTATATCAATGAAATTACAAGTCGAAAGAATTTCTGTCCCTAATTCTAACCCACTAACAATCAATCCATAAACAAGCATTTATTAAGACTACACTATGTGTCAGATACATTGAGAAGTGTTACAATTAATAGCTTGATCATCTATTTCAACATACAAGTATCTACTCCTTGATCAAAACACCTTTGGAGGAAGGGCACACAGCACAACCTCTTATTTTAATGATACAGAAGAATGTGATACCCAACTGTTACAATGATGTTATAAATTATTAGCAATGGTTTGGTAAATCCAGTAGTTGTGGATGTATGTGGGAATTAAAGTGACAGAAATTGTAGTTCTTTGTGATTTAAAAATAAATGGTCAACTAGAAGGATGATTAAGCATACGGAAGGACCATCTGATTTAACAGGTTATGGTAATCTTAAAGGTTTTTGTTCTCACAGTCATTAGATTACGTGCTCATTCCATCTTGGGATCTGGTTGATCTAAGCCTACTTAGTCTATCTGATTATCAATCAATTAATCAATCAAAAGGCACTTATTAAATGATCAAGTTTGTTTTTGTTGTTTGTCGTTCAGTCATGTCTGATTCTTCCTGACTCTGTGGGACACAACATTCTAATCCTGTCCATAAAGTTTTCTTGGCAAAGATACTGGAGTAGTTTACCATTTCTTTCTCCAGCTCATTTTACAGATGAGGAAACTGAGGCACACTGGGTTAAGTGACTTGCCCCAGGTAAGCTAGTAGACCTCTGAGGCTGGATCGGAATTCCAGGTCTTCCTGACTCCAGGCTGAGCTCTCTATCCGCTGAGCCACCTCTTTTAACCTCTTACAGCCTGAGATTTCTAAACTGAAAACTGAGGATAAGTATATTTGTACTATTTGCCTCACAGGGTTGCTATAAGGAATGTACTTTATAAAACTTAAAGCATTATATAAATATGAGTGACTCTTACTGTTCTCTAAATTTACAACCCTTCTCAAACATTCGAAAAATAAAGAGCAGAATTTGCTTTGCCTTGATCACATTTCTATAGAACTCTATAGTTTATAATGTCTTTTGTTTCAACACTCTTCAAAGGTGGGGGTTGGAAGTATCATTCTCTTGTGATAGATGAGAAACCAGAAGCTCAGCAAATGACTTTTCCACAGAAACATGAATAGGAGATGGCAGAAGGTAGAACCAGCACTTGAACTCAGGGTTTCAGGAATCGAAGCTGAGTATGATTTCCTCTACATCATGCATTGCAGGGACCAGAACACAGCTCTGTGCACATGGGAAAGGACCAAATTTTGATTTTTTAAATCTTAAAAGAGTCAGACAATGGTAGCTTGCCTCCTGAGTTTTGTTTTCCTCTGCATCAACATGGAAAAGACAAATTCAAATGTAGGAGCTGAAACTCTTTCTTGTAATGGGAAATGTTCTCCAACTACCACTAATGATGACAATGCAATTCACGTTTATGCAGTGTTTTGGAGTTTATAAAGCATTTCCTTTATATTATATACATGAATATGCAACAATAATAGCAAGAGGTGACATTTATATAGCTCTTTAAACATTCTCCCTATAACAATTCTATAAGGCAGAATGGCATACTGAAAAGAGTATTATTCGATTTGAAGTTTAGAGAGCTCGTTGGTTTCAATGCCAGCTCTGCTCCTTATCCATATGATCTCAGACAAGACTCAACGAATTTGGTTCTCATTTTTCCCATATGTAAAGTAGGTGCGTTGGAGTGTAACACTTCTATGGCACCAAGAATTCTATGGCCCAAATTATATGATTCTACCTAGGTAATATATTATTATTTCACTAATGAGGAAACTAAGGATCAGAGAAATAAAAAATCATTTGCCCCATCGTAACAGAGCTTAAAAGTGTCTCTGCCAGGACTTAAGTTTAGATCTACCAACTTCAAGTAGTATTTGAATTAGCAAGGGACCCTGAAGCAAAGTCAGAAGGCAGCATGTTCCAGGCTGGTAGCATTGCCACCATTATCACCTTAATGACCAATTTTGCTCAACCCTGACAAAGACATCCCTGAACCTAAGACCCATCGAATAGCTTCCCAAACCACCAGACCTGTTTCTAGTCCAGCTCCTGCAGCCACCAATGAGAGTAAAAATCACCGTGTAAAAGAAACCCAACTTCCTAATTTGCAATTACAACTGCTGACCAACTGTCACCAATAGCCAGATCCCCAAGAGTGGAATCACTAGAGACTACTGGTCTTATTTCCATTCTAGCCTGTACATCTATCATCTAGAGAGGGGGCTCCTATGGAGAAGGGGTCAGTTACCCTCATCAACTGCTACTACATAGCAAGTCAGTCTAGTTGAAGCAGCAGGTCACCCTGAGGAAGAGACAAGAGATAGAAGGGTTCCAGGGAAGTCAAACCATCACTACCACTACCCCTCACCACCACCTCCCTTCAGACTCTGATGGGTATGTCCCAGGACCCTTAATCCAAGAACCTTAAGAATATCAGTGGTTCCAGTAAGCATAGTCATCAGAAAGCAACCTCCTTGGAGATGTAGTCTAGCAAATGTGGCTGTGGGTGCTATGGTCATAACTTTCAGACTCAAAAAAAGTTCTTGTCATTCATATGTCTCAACATCAGAAACCAATATGATGTTATCAGTGGAAATGAGAGTTAAGAGGCATTACTGTCTGTCTTGCTGATATAACTGAAGAACCAAGGGATCTTTCTATGTGACTTACAGCTGAAAAACCCCCTATGTGTTATATTCTATGAGTGCATGAGAGCAGATACTACTTAACACTGTTTCCCAACATTTAGCACAGTACTTTGTATATAACAAGCATTTAATAAATGCAGATTTGGGGGATGTCATTATTTTAAGTTTTTTTCCCTTTCCTCAATTTCATAATTTTCCTTACAGTCTGGACTAAAAAAAAATGCCTAAGTGCCTAACTGGTGGTGTGGAAAGGAATGGGAGAGGAGAAAAGGGAGAGAGGGAAAGGATAGTTTAATGGATAAAACTTAACAGACTAGGAAGGGCAATGAAAAACTAAAAGACTTTTAAGGAGGCATCCAGAATAATGAAGATTGAGTAGAGAGAAATATGAAAATTGTTTCCAAGTATCTGAAGGGATATCATTTATTGGATGTAGAAGACAATTGTTCCATTTGGCGCCAAATGGTAGAATTAGGAGCAAGGGAGTACATTGCAAAGAACATTTAGACAAAATGTTCTTATGATCATGACTACCCCAAAGTGGAATGGACCATCTCAGAAAGTAGTCATTTCCCCCTTAATGGCAGTCTTTAAGAAAAGACTGGACAGACACTTGTCAAATAGCTTTAGTGGGGATCTTGAGGCATGAATTCAACTAGATAACCTCTGATAAAATTTCTAATTCCAACACTCTGCAATTTTGTGAAACATAAATCAGTTGCGAAGAGAAATAATCTAAAGTGGAACCCAAATTTTTGCTTACGTGACCCAGACTATTTTCTTCTATTTTTTCACAGAAAATGATTTGTTTTTTATAAAAGTCCAAACTTGCAATTTCACTGGGGGATATAACTTCCAACAATTCAGTCAACCACTGGCAACTGCTCCAAATGACCTGGGGCACTGAACTGCCTGAAGAAAAAGAAAAATTAAGTAACTTGTCCAGAGGCACAGAACTGTGTCTCAGAAGAGGGACTTAAATCCAGGTCTCCCAGACTCCAAGGCCAACTTTCTATGTAAACTTGCTGTGTTGCCTCTTAATTAAACACATAAAACATAGAAATGCGAAATACCCTCAGAAATACAAGTTTAGGTATAAGTAGGCTAATAAATAGAAAAGATCTGTAGTTAGCATATGTATTGTTTTCATGTAAATGAGAGTGGATTAAGTAGATTAAATATTCCCTTTATAATCTCTGGCCCATGTTAATTTATTTATTTCTGCTTTTTTCTCCCAAGAATTTCCAGTGACTTGCATGGAATTGGGAACTGAATAGACTGCTTAATCTTGTGGCACAGAAGTAAATTTTCATCTAGTCTCTATTTCATTTATCTCAGACTCAATTAGATTCTACTGAACTCACAGATTTCTCAAAAATTTAAACCTTTTTAAAAAGAAAAAAGCCACAATGGACTTTTTGCTTGATTGAGATGGTGGCAGCAGAAGTCAGTGCTGTGATCTTCATGTTTCTAGAAAGCTCTGCATCCACAGGAGACCCAAAGGAGCATGAAAATTGTACAAAAAAGCCCATTTAGACACTGCCCTGAAAGCTGTTTTGTTTGGAGAAACATCTCATACAAAGGGGATTAGTATTATGAAAGATTAGGGGGTGATGTTGGAGAAAGCAAATGTGGAAGCCAAGGAGCCCGCATCTGCAGTCAAGAAGTGTCTTGAGTCCAGCTCAGTTTAGATCAGCTCAATTAAGACAAAAAAACACCACCTTTGTTCCCAACGATGGCAACCTGAACATTACGGAGGAAAATGACGAGGTTCTGGTTGCTGGGTCTGGTTTTCAAGTCATGTTTCTGGTGATACTCCTGGAGTCCATTTCAAGATGTCAACATCCCTAATGAATCTCTTCTGGCCATGTATGAAGACAAGCAGGAAGGACCAAATTCACAACAGTTACATGATGCTGTGATCATAGTAAAAAATTTTCATGTAACAGATGTGTGTGACTTTTTTTCTACCATTATAAAAATAGTTTTTGAGATTTGGGATATCTTTTTTTTTTAAGTTATACTTATCTTGCTAACAGTGAACAAAACTATTTGATAATTGGGGTTCATCCTTGAAGAAGACATTCAAGATGACATGACTTGCAGTTGACTTTCATTTGAGTGAGGGAGAGCTTTGCAAGAATGATGTATAACAATCAAGAACCATTTATTAAGTACCTACTACTATGCGCTGGGTGCTTAAAATATACATACAGAATTAAGATAACTCCTTGTCTCAAGATTACATTCTACTTGAGAAAAACAACATGATATTTATGAACCAAGTCAAATCTCCCCTCCCCACCCTCACATTGAATTAATTTAAAATTTAAGCAGATATCCTAACCAGTATAACACAATTCTGGTCATCTGAACTGGACATATTAATCTACTTTCAGCCACAAGTCCTGGGTAGGAATAGTTTGAATTCAGATAGAATATTTACTGAGTAATTTTGAATGAAAAGATCTTTTTAAGTTAATTTTAGACCAAGATGACAACTCAAATTGCAATTTTTTAAGACCAAAATTATGAATCTTTTTCTTTAGAGATGCGCAATGTTAATTAATTTGCCAAAATAAGTTATGAGCTTGCCTGTGTATATATGGCATCAACATTTTTATATGTGTTCTTACCTCCTAGGCACTTCTACTATAATACAGCTGAGATGGATTTGTCCCAATTTTGCCAATTGTTTCAGTATTTTGACTTTCTAATATAAAATATTAACCATAAAAAACCTATTTAGAGAAAACAGAAAATTTCTTCCATAATTCACACATGCTGGGAATCATTTTAGTAATACTGGGTACTACCTTTTCTAATAAAAATATTACATTTCAGATTATATATGTCATTTCAAATCCATTTCCAAATTGGTATTTCAAACTATACAAGATGTTCCCGAATCACTGTGCTTGTAAACTGGTTATACTGTGCGCAGAGACAGAAATCACAGTGGGTTCATGAACAGTTTTAAAACTACAATAGTTTCTTAGCCCAGAATTACACAGTGAATTATTAGCAAAGGAGAAAGAAAATTACAGTCCTTTCCTTGTTACCAAGACTAAATAATTGCAGCATGAGGCTTAAATATAGCAGTGACTATCAATTAACATCATTGTACATTTTACCAGTTTTCTTGTGAATCCAGAAATACTGAAATAATCACACAATTCTGATTTATACATCAAGGTCATGGCAAATGAGACTGTTCACATTCCATGTTGACAGTCTCTGTTGTCATTTTCTGCTGTTTTATGACATCTTCTAGTGCAAACTATAGTAATAGCATGATTGGAATTTTAATGGAGGAATAAAATACCACCACTCAATGCTTGGAATAGCTACCTAGCCCAAGACACGGAAATAATAATATAACTCCTACCTAGGAAGGATGGGGAAATGAGCATGTGGAGACAATCATTACCTAGCGAGAAATCAAGTTATTCTGGATGATAACAAGGTGCCCTGCAACAAACCTTAGGGAAATTAAGAAAGCCAAGAAAATGAAAATATTAGACATTGTTAATATAATAGCATAATAACCAATTTTCAAAACTCAATTAAATAGAGCTAATTTTGGTTTATCTATGAGAAAAACCCTCAACATAGATACAGAATGAATTTTTCTCTCTTTAGGTATCTGCATATAGCACCACAGATACAATAATATTAAGGTAGGTATGACAAAACTAGAAATACTCTCCATTTAAATCAATTTAGATTTTTGAGGTATAATCCTACACTATAATACACTAAAAGAAAAAAGTATTTTTTTAAAAAGGCCTGATTTTTAGCCTTCAAGTGTTATATATATATATATATATATATATATATATATATATATATATATATATGTGTGTGTGTGTGTGTGTGTGTATGTATGCATGTATAAATGTATATGTGTATGTGCATATATATGTGTGTATATATGTATGTATGTATGTGTGTGTGCGCATACATATATATGTATGCGCACACACACATACCCATCCAGAGAGGCAGGAATCGCCAGGTCCCACAATTTTCCTGTTTTTGAAAGCAGCCATAAAGTTTAATTGTTTGGATTGCATGCCTCACTTCTTCATTCCTAAGTCCTCCATCCCCTACAGAATCCCTCATTACCTGTCAGCAAAGCTTCAGTGCTCAAGTTTTCCCTATTCCTAACCCACCACCCACACGGGTGCCAAATGGATAGCCCTAAAGTATATGTCTGATGACATCACTCTTCAGGTCAGTAACAACCTTCAGTGCGTCCCCTGTGATTCAATGATAAATACAAACTCCCCTCCTTTGCCTTTCACCATGTGGTGCCAATCTACCTTTCCAGGGTTATTACACATTACTCATCCCTTTCACATAGTCTTGTTTCCAACCAAACAGACTAAC
Organism: Potorous gilbertii; assembly: GCA_028658325.1. Classification (NCBI taxonomy): domain Eukaryota; kingdom Metazoa; phylum Chordata; class Mammalia; order Diprotodontia; family Potoroidae; genus Potorous; species Potorous gilbertii. The sequence goes on along the minus strand of CM053769.1, from coordinate 576,373,818 downwards.
CTGCCATTCCCTGAACATATTTCATCCCTGTCTATGTGTCTTTGCATAAACTACCCCTCCTACCAGGAGACCATTCTTGTCTCATCTTACTTCCACCTTTTAGAATCCCTGGCTTCCTTTTAAGGCTTAGCTCAGGAGCAACCTTCTATGCAGGACTTTTTCTTATACCCCCTCAACTGCTAGTATGCCCTCCAAAAATTAGCCTGCATGTTTTTTATAGCAGGAGAAACAGTGTTGTGCATATGTAGCAGGGACAGGGAAAAGAACCCACTTGTGCAAAAATGTTTATAGCAGCTCTTTTTGTGGTGGCAAAGAATTGTTAGTTGAAGGGATGCCCATCACCTGGGAAATAGCTGAATGAACAAGTTGTGGTATATGAATGTAATGAAATACTGTTTTGTTCCATAAGAAATGATGAGTAGGCAAATTTCAGAAACACCTGGAAAAACTTATATGACCTGAGGCTAAGTGAAGTGAGCAGAACCAGGGTATGGTAACCGTAACACAACTTTGATAGACTTAATTCTTCCCAGCAATGCAATGATCCAAGACCATTTGAAAAGACTCATGATGGAAAATGCTATCCATAACCAGAGAAAGAACTACGAAATCTGAATGCAGATCAAAGCACACTATTTTCTCTCTTTTTTTCCTTTCTTACAGTTTTTCCCTTTTGTTCTAATTCTTCTTTTACAACAAGATGAATGCTGGCTACGTTTCTTGCTCAAAGATCAAGGCTTAAGCCCAATTCCCTCTGGAGCTCACAGAAGGGACAAGTCCCCAACCACCTAGCACCGAGTGAATGTAATAATTAGAGAGTAATTGTTTCTCTTTTACCCAGGAACCCCCAGGGTCTTCCCCGCCCAGTTTGATTTTTTTTTTTTATTAAAGGGGTAACTTAAAGTACTTGAGTAATTTAAAGAAGCCTATGCTTTGAATGGGTGTATCTCACTCAAAGTGAGAATGTGATAAGACCTTAGCCTGAAAGCGCCAGGGATTCATGCTGCATCCTGGGTCCTGGTAGCTCAGGAGAAGACAGTGAGGCTGGTGACCTTGCGCAGCCCTCCCTCACTCAAAGCAAAGTCAACTGTAAGTCATGTCATCATCTGGATGTCATGGTCCTCTTCGAGAATGAAGGACAAACACAACAGCCACAGCAACATGGAAATATGTTTAACTTGATTATACAGGTAAACCTATACAGATTGCTTGTTGTCTTGGGGAGACAAGGAAGAAAGGGAGAGAAAAATTCGGAACTCAAATTTTTATAAAAATGAATGTTGAAAACTATCTGTATATGTAATTGGAAAAAAATAAAATAGTATTAAGTGCAAAACAAAAATGGAGAATCTCTGTTGTAAGGTAATTCCAAGAGGAGAGGATAATTCCTAGTACTGCTTGCCTTTATGACTGCGTTATCTTCATTTTAGGTAGCAAGGTAAATTACCTGAATCCTTACTGTAATTGTGCTTCTAATATGAAAAGTCCTCCACATGCACTGTGGTTGGTCCAACAGGATGACACTAATGCCTGAGGACTCTCTACAAGATCTGATTCTTTTAAAGGGAAAGTTCTGACAAGGTTTACCCAAATTTGGTGTCCATGGAGATATATCCCGATTCATTTAGGTATGAGCAGTCAGAAAAGTAGGTCACAAGACTCAGTAACAGTCTAAAAGCATATATATTTGCCCATTTTAACCTTAGCATCATAGATCAGCCCAAAAACAAGATTCAATCAATTATATTTGTGGTAAACTTTCTTGAGTCTTCTTCTATCCCTTCATTTTCCAAACTATGAATATGCAAACTGCTACAGCATCCTATAGCCCATGTGTACAGTGGAGGACATGATCTCTGGATAGCAAAAAATAAAATAAAAAATTCAAAATAAAGAATATTTTATAGTTGCAAACAAATTTCAGTGTCTCATACTTCAAGATGCCAAAGGCAACAGTTCCTGATCAAAACATTACTCATCTCTTTAAAAAGCATCACTTTTCTTTTTTCCTGGCAAATAGGTCTAACATCCATGCAGTCTTCAGAGCTGTCTTTAAGTTTGCTTTTTTCCCTAACATTCCACTCCCTCCTTCCCAACTTCAATCATATATAGACTTACTTATGATACTGTGATCTTGGAAAGTTGAACTCTCTTGGTCACAGAATGGTAAAGACAATAGTTGGAATTCCAATATTTCAAAATTTTTAAGACAAAGTTCATTACTCCCTTTCCCATTCATCCAAATACTCCTTTATTTCCTCACCTTAACCTCAAAAGGTAAGGAAATCTTTTGCCTTCGGGAATCTCAACAAATTACTCAAGTTGTAAGATGATTCAGTGTATATTTCCTGTGTATACATCCAAATGTATAATTGGACAAAATTTCATCTTAAGACTACCAATAGGCCAAAACTTGTTTTCCTTCTCAGGTTACATAAAACAGATTATTTCAGTTGAGGGGTAGAGGATGCTTACAGTAATTAATGAGAGAAATAACAGAACTTTATTTTCATTTATTACCATATTTTTTAATGAGGAAAGCATGATAATGAAGGTAGTCTTAATATTTGAAAGACGGCTCCTCAGTGGCATAATAAGTGTATTATATTTCATCTTTCCATATTGAGACCCCACATCATTATCATAAGGGGACACAATTATGAGACATTTGAAGCAAAGTTTCTAAGTTAATGGTGTTCTCCAGGAATGAGGTCCATACCCTGTTATTCCAACATCCAAGCTATACAGTAAGGCAGCATGAGGCTACTGAAATGACCAATTGGACAATGAAATCCATGTATCTGTCCCTAAGACAACCATAATCATATATTTCTCTCCCGGGTCAAAGGACAATTATGCCATGAACATAACATGTATAAATGGGGGAAAGATTAGCTCAAGGACCTAGAAAATGTCAAGATAGAATATTTGCTTTTGATGTGTTGTTGATTTTTCAAATGTCGGAGAATTGCGTATGTCTATAAGCAAATGGAAAGGAACAAATAGAGAAGAAGAAAATAAAGAATTATGAGAGGAGACATCTGACTAAGCAAGGATAAAGAGGAAGTGGGATCGAGTACAGGCACAGGGCACCAGGGAATGGGCAAGGAATAAGGACAGATCTGAGAGAAGAAAGGAGAAGATGGCTGAAGGAAATGAGCAGTTTAAGATATGTAAGCATGGAGGTGAGGAAGCTGTTAAGTAGGAAGAAAGGCTGAGTTTTGAGAAAAAAGGAAATATTTTGTACCATTTACTGTGAGGAACATACAAGGAGACCTGTGAGCAATAAATAGAAAGACTGTTCATGAGATTGAAAATCCAGCTGAGGATATGAAATACTTGGGTATAATAATCACATACATTTGTTTGATTTGCATACCACATATATAAATGATAGAGACTGGACTTTTTCTTTCCTTGACCTGCTTATTTATTATTTAAATGTAAGTATATTTGGGGAGGGCAGTTTTTTGGTGCAATGGATAGATTGTTGGACCTGAAGCCAGGAAAATTCATCTTCTTCCTCAGTTCAAATCTGGCCTGAGACACTTAGTAGCTGTGTGACCATGGGCAAGTCACTTAACTGTTTGCTACAGTTTTCTCATTTAAAAGATGAGTTAGAAAAAGAAATGGTAAAATCACTCCAATATCTTTATCAAGAAAACCCCAAATGGAGTCACAAAGAGTCAGACATGACCAAATAACAAAACTTTTTTTTAAAAGAAAACTGAGTATGAAGAAATCTGAATATAGAAAATGAATTATGAGCAGTGATTATTCAAATTAAATTCAACAAATGTATTAAAAGCCCACTAAGTGCCAAGAAGGACTGTACTAGGACCTAAGAATAGAAATAAAAATTTAAAAAATCCCTGTATCCTAAAAAGCACATATTCTGTGAGGAAAGAAGTGGAACACAACATGTACTTAGATAATATAAAGATATACAAAGTAATATGCAGTAAATTTAAGAGGGAGAAAGCACTAAAAACTAGAGGGATCAAGAAAGGCATATTATATAGGAGCTGGCACCCAACCTGGGATTTGAAAGAAATGACGGATTTGTAAGGATGAAATGGGAGTGCCTTCCAGATAGACATATAGACAGGACAGCTTACAGGTCAGTTTCACTGGCATGAAGGGTTTGTGAAGGGGAGTACAATGAGAGAAAACTGGAAAGACAGGTCATGGTCAAATTACTGGAGGGGACTTAAATTGTCAGAAGGTGTCTTTCTGTATTTTTTCCCAAAGGCAACAGGGAGGCAGTGAAGATTTTTTCAATAGGATAGTAACATAGTGAGAACAGTATTTTAGAAACACCAGCTTGTCAGTTATGAAGACGAAGGACAGTGGAGGGGACAGAGGAAAAGTAGAAAGACCAAATAGGAGATTACTGCAATAGTCTAGGCAAGACAATGTCAGGGTGTAAACGAGCATCATGGCTGTGTGAATGGAGAGGAAACAGGTATGAAAAATACTGCAGGAGAATCAACAAGAGGGGACCATTGGAGAATGAGTGAGATGGAAAAGCTAAGTT
>CM053769.1:576231392-576368614 GCA_028658325.1 Potorous gilbertii | reverse complement strand
CACTGGCTAGGCGGATTTAGGCCAGGGGTAGAGAGGACTCTTAGAAATCAAGTAACTGGCTGGGAAAATGCCCAGAAAAGGGAAAAAAACTAAGACCATAGATGGGTATTTTCTTGAGAAATTAATTCCACCATTCGTCTCTGACGACGATGAAGAGATAGGCTTACCATCAGGTGAAGACATGGGAGTCAAGGCCTCTGTATCCCAAGTATCTGAAATAGATACCCCATGGGCTCGAGCCATGGAGGAGCTCAAAAAGGATTTTGAAAATCAAGTCAGACAGGTGGAGGAAAAACTGGGAAAAGAAATGGGAGAGATGCAAGAAAAGCATGAACAACGGGTCGGTACCTTGATGAAGGAGGCCCAAAAGAATGCTGAAGAAAATAGCACCTTGAAAAATAGGCTGACTCAATTGGCAGGAGAGGTTCAAGAGGCCAATGGGGAGAAGAATGCTTTCAGGAGCGGAGTTAGCCGGGTGGAGGGGGAGGTGCAAGGGCTCACTGAAGAAAGTGGTTCTCTCGGAATTGGAATGGATCAGATGGAGGCCAATGACTTTCTGAGAGACCAGGAGGTCACAGGACAGGGCCAGGGGAATGACAGAATGGAAGAGAATGTGAGATATCTCATTGGAAAAACAACTGACCTGGAAAATAGATCCAGGAGAGACAATTTAAAAATTGTGGGACTACCTAAAATAAATCAGACTGTATAGTTTGTCTGGATCAACCAAATTCTATTTTATTGCTGCCAGTTTTGCCTAAAAGTTAATCTCTCTTCGTTATTGTTTTAAAGTTTAAGAAGAATAAGAAATATTCACCTTTTTTTATAATCTAATCATTCAGATCAATGACTTCACAGTGTGGGAAACTTCCAGTATGGGAGGTTCCTGGAAAACTGAGTGATCAATAAGTAGATGTTATGCACTTAGTATCTCCTGAGTACTGTGCTTGTACTCAGCACAGGGTGGGAACTGTACTAGGGTGGGAACAAGAGATTCCTAGGATATTCAGGTCCTATCCTAAAGTTTACAATGGATTTCATGGAAAAGACAAGCAATGACACAATTAGATAAATGGTGTGGTACTTACATCTAATGACAGAAGAGTTAAGAGAAGGAAGACATCATGAACCAACTAGACTCCTCCATAATAGAAAAGTCAGGCTGTAAATGCGGGTGAAGGAAGGTGGCCAGAATTCACTATCCCCTAATCTCAATAACTACTTATCTTTCTACAGCACTTCCAAGGTCTAGAGGACACATTAAATTCTTTCATGAATGAGATGCTGTCATCTTTGCCCAACTTCTACTAACTGGATAAAGGTCCAAGCATCAGAAAGTCAATGCATGGCTAATACAAAAACATTTCAAGGTTGAGATTTACCTATGCTTGGCTGGTAATGCGTTCCCACCAATGATAACACTGTGATTCTCGGGCTTCTCTATCAGCCAAAGGTTTGTCAACAACATGGATTAGTTAAATCTTTACAGTATATTCATTTAGTCAATCCATATGGATTTGGGGTAACCCAAACAGACTCACTGTAGAAGGTGCATTGATCATCATCCTGGTTAGTGCTGTCAGCTAGAATTGGAAAGCCACAGCAGCAGATCCGGTAGACAGCACAATGCATACAGCACAGTACCAATTAATATAATGCATCGCATCAGGTATGGGATGCTTTCTAAACGCACAGATTATAGCCCATCCCCTTTATTTTGTTAAGATGAATTCTACAATACCCTCATTGTATATTACGTAGGCAAACAATTTTGCTTGTATAAAAGCTCTCTGTCTCATTGGAATAGTGGGAAGTAGGAGAGAGGCAGAAAGGGACAACTAATCGATAAAGGCACACTTAAAATAATACACATTTTGCTATATGTTGTTGTTTTTTGTGAGATATTTGTAAAGCACCTAGCACAGTGCCTAGTATAAAGTAAATGCTATATAAATGCTTTCTCCCTTCCCCTAAAAAGGATGAATATCTCCTCTCATACCCTCTATATGCCAGTCAAACTGGCCCATTTGGCATTACCTGTATGCGACATCCCATCTCTCCCATTCTGGACTTCACCTTGGCTGTTCCCCCATGTTAATCGAACCCTCTACTACTAAGAATCCCTAGCTGCCTTCATCCTACAAGAGGCTTTCCCAAAAGGGTTATTCCCTTTTATGCTGCCCTGGATAAAATTACGTGGCAATTATTTCATGTAGATTTTGCGTTCACTTATTTGTGTATGTGGTATTTTCCATGGTATAATTTAATCTCTTTGAGAGCATGAGTAGTTTGAGTTTTCGTCTTTATACCCTCAGTGCCTAATAAATGCTTAAAGGATTAAGTGATTTTTTTTCTCTCTGTCTTTACCTTCCTACCATCTCTCTTACTCTTCTTCAACGTGTCTTTTTGTCTCTAAGAAGTAAATTAATTTGCCCATGATCACACAATATTACTTACACAGTTCTCCAATTAAGTGGATACTTTGTTTTTTAAAAAAGAGGCACATGGAGATATTGTATAATGTCTGTGATATTAGGGAGAAAAAGGCACCAATTAAAAAAAAACAACTTGTTTTAATTTAAGGAAAAATGGTCCTTGTCTCTCAGGAGGCTATGATTAAATTCCTTTGGCACTTAGCTATTTTATTCATATGACACTTGTATTTTTTAATGTGCATTGTTTGCTGTTCTGAACTTGAAAGATACCACCAAATGTAAGGATTTCTATATACAGTGAAGGATAGGAAAAGTGGACAGGACATGAAAACACAAACCCCACTACGTACGACTTGATTAAAAATTCCAACACTGATTTGCTCATCTGATTCCTTCTGAACACCTTCTGCTCTGTTTTGTACTCTAAAAAACTATTGACACTCATCATTTTTAGGTTTTTTTCATCACTATCATTTGAATCCCTCCCCCCAATGTCTTCCTCCTCATCCAAATATTTAAAAAGCCTTGCTTTGTAACAAAAAGCATAGTCAAACAAACCAAACCCACGTAGCATTCATATTCTTCACCAAAGGTCCAGCCTGTCTCTGTCAAGACATGGGAGGCATGGGTAACTGACATCGTCAGGGTCCTGTCATGATAGGTGATCACTGTTGTCAGCTGAGTTCTTAAGGCTTTCAATGTGGATTTTCTTTACAATGTTGTAGTTCTTATACAAACTGTTTCATTTGATTCGGCTCTTGCCTCTACATCCATTCATAAATGTCTCATGGGACTTCTGATACACTATCTTGAATGGCCACTGTGTGTTTCTTTTCTCCCCCAAATATATCATGAGTTGAAAGAAAGCAGAGGTACATTTGTCTAAATCCCTTTTGGTAGCTAATATAGAACTTTCCACATTTTGAAGTTTCCAACCAATTTTTATTCAACTAACCTCTTACTTTTTAGTATAACTAGGTTCTAATGAATGTAGATAATGAATCCTTGTCAAGCGGTTTCATTATTTGCACTCACACTGCATATTTCCATTGAAGTGGAACCAATGACCATATTTTATCTAATTATAACTTAGACTAGTATGAATTCAAATACATGCAACCTTTATAGGATTCTTTATTCACACTGATTGGGACCCAGCTGTATTTGTTCTATGGTCTGGATGAAATAATACTTAAAATGCCTACCTAGAAAATGAAAACTAGAAAAATGAAATAGAAATAAAAAGGCCTCTTCTCACTCCCCTCTGTGCTACAAATAAATTTCTTCTCCATTCATCTCCTTTTCATCAACCACAGGAAAATAAAGGCTAAGAATAAGCACAAATACAGGCTAAGCATGCTCCAAACATCATGTCCCCACCTCACCTCTCTTCTCTCTCCCTTCCTTTCCAACCAACCAGGCAGCAAGCATGTCCATAAGCCCTTCACCAAGATGGTAGAGGATGCTGGGTACAGGCATCCCAAAAGACTTTCCTGAATTTGCATGAGTGACAGTTAGACTGAGAAAAGCAATTCTCCATTCAAAACTGATTTTATGTCCTCAGTCCATCTGTGTTGGGAAGTCCCACTGGCAGTCCTGGCTGGAAATTCTGTTTGGGTAAAGTTCCCAGATTTAGCCATTACTTTCTTAGCACATGCTGGTACCATATCTGTCAGCATCTGCTTTGGAGATCTGAGGTTCCATTTATATTAAGTCAATTCCACAGTGGTTTGGGAGAGCATTACAGCAAACAAGTAGTTCCACACTTCAAGAAAGCTAGCTAGAGTCCATTATGTTTAACCACCTGATTACAGACATGCAATAACATTTCTCTACCTTCTAAGTACCTTCATTCCAACTTTATGCGAACATATCACTACAATGTAATTGAGTTTCACAGTATGAGTGCCTGAATGATCTGAATTTAAACTTCCAATATATGCCTCAGACTATGCTGTGGGGAACATATACAGAAAACAGGATCAATGCTACTGAGATATAATATATTTATCTCCATTGACCAAGAAAAAAACCCCAAAAAACCCCAACAACACAAAGAAGTCATTTCTTCTTTTAAAGACACCATTTTTCTCTCTGTTTCAATAACAAAGTATTGACTTTCTCTTGTTTCCCCTCCTTTACAGTCAAAACCAAAAGATTGTTCTCTAGATGTTGCAACTTTCGGTGAATCTTCAGAACATCCATATATAATACTGTCCTGATTTTCATTCAGGGTTTACCTCCACAGGAAGCTTTTACATATATTTGACAAATTTGTAACAATCAATTCCTTCCTCAACTTCCGTAACAGAAACAAGGCAAAGAATTAAAAGGTGCATGAAAATTCACTTCAAAAATAACAAAAAAGAAAACTAAAATGCAGAGAGACAGATATACCTGAAGATGACTTGGAGGCTCAGTCATTACAGGAAGTATTAAATGATAATGCAAGGTTATAGAAAACTTATTCCGGGGCGGGGGAGAGAAGGGATTGCAAGCATTTAGACAGGGCGTGCTACGTGCCAAGCATTGTGCTAAGTGCTTTACAATAATTATCTCATTTGTTCCTCACAACAACCCTAGAGGGTAGGTGCTATTACTATCCCCATTTTACATAAGAGTCAACTGAGGCAAGCAGAAGTTGGAGGATTTATCCAGGATCACATGGCTAATAAATGTCTGAGGATGAATATGAGTACAGATCTTCCTACCATCAGGCTCAGCACTCTACCCGCTGCATCACCTACCTGCTCCTAGTGACAAAATTAAAATCTATAAAGTCAGTCTATGTACTCAGTGTTTCAATGATTCTTCCCTCCTTTCTGAATTTTAAAAATCTGAATACAATCATTTCAATCAGTGGAAGACTAAACCTTACTAAATGACATGTCCCTAAATCTTGGTTTCTTCTCAGATTTCTGGATTTGCTCAGATTCACATTTTTTTGGAGAACAGGATGCAAATAAAGGCCTTCTGGCTTCTGTCTATGAATACTGATTTCTAAAAGCCCTTTCTTTATGAAAAGTCAAGTTGAATTTATACGAAAAAAATCTGATGAAAAATTCTACCTTAGGTTATGGAAAGTCTGAATTGTATTACATAATTACTTAGGAAACAATAAACCAAGAATAACATAAGACCTCTATGTGGGCAACCAAGCCTTTTGCCCCAAGGAATCTGAGAATACAAATCAAAGAAAAGCAAAATGATAGAAAGATAGACATCTGCTAACAGCACACTTTTCGTACCAAACACACAACATGATACTTAACAAATTATATCTCAAAAGGATCATTTTACTGTTCTCAAAGTCATTTTAGAATAGAAAGTTTTCAAAGAAAAATGCCCTGCTACATTCCTTCCAACTTGCTTATTTTTTATTGTTAAAATGGACCCATTTCCACGCCCCATTTAAATCCAAGAGTCCAACATCCCAGAGAGGGAGGAAAGATAAAGATGAATAAGCAGAAACTAGCTCAAGCTAGAACAAACTTTGATGGAGAGTTTTTAATAACATTAAAGATACGTTTATCTTAAAGACTGTCACTTGTTGAATCTAGGTAGCTTAGGTCAATATCAATAAGGCAATTTTCAATTTAATAAATCTAATATTTTAATAAATCTAATTTTTATGCTGATCTCTATTGATTCTGTAATATTTGCCACTAATAAATAATACATGTCATCTGAAAATTTAACCAATTCAGATGTTTTAGAAAAACACTATTCACATGCAGGAAGGTTTTAAAACGTTGTAGTATGAACCATGACAACAACAATAGAATTAATTTCAGGGAAAAAAAATGTTCTATTAGTCTGACTCACTAATTTTACTTGGTTGTACCTTTCTGGCAGATGCACAAGAGAAGCAAGCTTCATTCAATACATTAGTCATAAGTTATATTATTAGAGGCTGCAACAGTGAAAATTCTGCAGTTTTATGAGAACCTTCCAGTAGAACCAGAGTAAACTTGGAAAAATGAGGCCAGCTTTCAATGTTTCACATTCATTCTCTTAGATAAACATCTTCATTGAGTCATTTGTCAACATATTTTGTCTGTGGCCTAACTTATTTAAAAGATGTATTAACATATAATCATAGGTAACTGGAAGCAAAACTGAATGGGAGGGAGAAAAGATTAAGCAATGTCAACACTGACTTAAGCAAGTTACTATAATTGGATTATCTGACCAGTTGTTCTTCAAGGGGCTCTCGTTGAAGACCTTGGTTGATATTAAAGTTCTATCACTTGTCTTCTGGCAAATCTAAGCATCAAGGGACCTCTGGGGCTGTGTAGTTCAAATCTTTGACTCTTATAGATGAGGAAACTGAGGCCCATGGAATTTAGGTGACATTCCCAAGGGCTCACAGGTTATAAGTGTAAGAGTTAAAAGGTGATCCTGGTCACCCCAAACCAGTGTTCTTTCCAGTAAGTGTGTCCAAATCTATGAAATAGCTGATGTACTTGGCTACAGCGTAATGATGACATGAACAGTAATACCATGTGCCAGGTACTGTGCTAAGCACTTTACAAATACTATCTTATTTGATCCTTTAATAACCCTGGGAGGTAGCTGCTATAATTATCTTTGAAAAGCATCTGTTCCTTTGAGTGAAGCCTGAAGCATATTTTTTTCACTTTACTTTTCTTGGGGATTTTTCGGTCTATTTTCTTTTGCAACAAAGCTAATATGAAAATATGTTTTGACTGACTTCACATGTATGATTGATATCATTGCTTGCCTTTTCAAAGCTGAGGAAAGTGTGGGAAGGAGGAAGGGAGAGAATCTGGAACCCAATTTAAATGAACATTAATTTTTTTTAACGTAGTTGGGAAATAATGAAATAATTTATGTGTATATACATATTCATACATACATACATATTTTTTTTTAAAGAAAAGGATTTGTTCTATGAATTGCCCTACAAAAGACTTCCTAGGATCTCAGAAGATTACATCTTCAACAATCACAGTAGTTTAAGTCAAGACCAACAGGAAAGCTTCATGCCCATCAACATGCTCCAAGGAAGGCCAACATACCAACCTGATTTCCATCAAAGTTCTCTTCTTAGAAGACTGTATCTAGGTCATCCTTGATGGCACTTCTAGTCTACTCACTTCAAATCAAAAGTTGCCTCATGGTTCATAGTTTGGAAGAAGATCAAGGACTTGAGAATCAGACGCTACCTACTTCTATTTTTCAAATTTTAAAAGCAGAAAATTTCTTCATTTTCCTATTCTAGGATACATTTCCTTAGTGTTATACAAGTGATGTCAAAAGCTTACAAACAAATCAAGATGAAAGGAAATTCCAGATGGAAGAGAAGCATGTGGTTTGGCTTTTCAGCCTGGAAGCCAGCAATCCCATCATCCCGTCCCATAACCAAGGAGCACCAAAGTGAGAGCAGTGGCCCTAGTCCTATCAGCTACCTTCTCCAGCCCAGATGGGACTGATGAGGCAGAGCAGCTGGCAGAGCTGTGCCAAAGACCAAGCAGAAAAGCTTAGCCAGTCCTTTTCCTTTTCATTCGTCATAATAGTTTCATAAAGAAAAAAAATTTGTTAAAGAAATCTGGGAACAATTTTTAATGTACTAGGATGATTCAGTAGTCTAGACGTCCAGAACAGTTCTATTTCAAATAGAAATAGAAGCCACTAATGCAGACATAATGCAAAAATAGAAGACATTAATGCAGGTAGATGGACAAAGTGCTGGGCCTAGAGTCAGGAAGAACTGAGTTCAAATCTGGATTCAGTCACTTACTAACTGTGTGACCCTAGACAAGTCACTTAAATCTGTTTGCCTCATCAGTTAAATGGGCTGGAGAAAGAAATGGCAAACCACTCTAGCATCTTTGCCAAGAAAACCCCAAATGGGGTCACAAAGAGTCAAATATGACTGAACAACAACAAAAAAAAAACAGGGTCACACAGCTAGTAAGTGGTTGAGGCCACATTTGAACTCAGGAAGATGAATCTAACTCTACCTAACTCCACACCCGGCACTCTGTGCACGATGGAGCCACCTAGCTGCTCCTCTATGCTACTCAGGGCCAAAAAACTCATGATCACTTTTAGATGCTCTTTCTTTCTTTACTTCTCATAGTCTATTGCTGAATCTTGTCCATTTTGCCTTCATCCTAACTCTCAAATCCACCCTACTCTCCTATCCAAGGAGATGGTCTTATCATCTCTTACCTAGACTATTATATTAGATTCCTAACTGATAATATTATCTTTGTATTTTCCTACATCTAATTCATTGTTGCCACAGTCCACAGAATAAACATTCTAATGTACAGGACTGAACCTGTCACTACTTGGCTAAAATGCCTTCAATGGCTCTCTCTGGCTTCTAGAAGAAAAGACAAACTCTTCAGCTTAGTTCAAACCTACATTTCTAATCTTATTTCACACTGCGCCCCCCTCATATAGCCTGACTAAACTGAACTCCTAGCAGCACCTCCAATCTCTCCCGGCTTCCTATCTTCTCCTGTGTAACCATAAATGACCCCATGTCTTCCCTTTACCTAAAACACAAGTTTTTTAACTTTCTGGTCTTAGTTCCCCTTTATAATTTTAAGAACTATCAAGGGTCCCCCTTTCCAAGAGCTTCTGTTTTTGTGAGTTACAGTTATTGATGTTTACTGCAATAGAAATTAAAATGCCTTAGCATTATTATGAAAATTCTTTCAATATCACAGACCTCCTGACCGAATTCATCTGTAATGGTAATAACAGCATCTATCTTAAAGGGTTGTTGTGGGGATGAAATGAGTTAACCCATGCAAAGCATTCTGCAAAGCTTAAAGCTCTATGTAAATGCTAGCTAGCACCATCATCATGATGAATTGAGAAAAAATTCATTGAGTCCAAATCACTTTTTACCATATTCTTTGCCCTCTGCCTGCCAAGGTTCTAGTAAAATTCTTAGTAACTCAAATGCTTAACCATAAAGAGAAATAGAAGCTAAATCAAATGAGATTCTGCTTTAAGTACTTCTTGACACCTGTGGCCATACTTCTTAAGAAAAGGCAAACAGGAAAGGAGAAGGCAAGAGGGAGCCCATTCTTTGTCCCCCAAGAGCTTAATTAATCCACAGGGAATCCAGAAAGCTTCTGCCGTTAGGATAAAACGTAGAAAACAAGACTGTAGCATTAGCCTGTGACACTCACCTATGTTTTACAGAATATTGATTCAGATTGAAGTAGAAAGGTTGGGGAGGGAGGTATAGGGAAGAAATCACTGTCTCCTTTATGCTCTGACAAAAGAGCAGGAGAGAGAGAGAGAGAGAGAAAGAGAGAGAGAGAGAGAGAGAGGAGAGAGAGAGAGAGACTATTATACCTTCTATGTATGTAAACACCATGCTATGGCCTATGGTAGAGGACACCCAAAGTAGTATAAAGCATAGTCCCTGCTATCTAGGAATTTAATAAAAATTTAATACATCAAAGAAAAAGAAAGAATGACCAGTTAGTCAGTCAGTCAGACAATCAGACAGAGAGACAGACAAGCAGGGTGATATAGAGGAAACAGAGTTGGCGTCAGAAACAGGAAAGTCTGGGCTTAAGTTCCATATCTGACATATGCTCTGCATGGCTGGGCACAAGTGATTAGATTTCTGTCCCCTACATAAAATCTTATAAGACTACAAATTGCAGCACAGGTACATATTAATAAAAGGAATTTCCTTATTGAGATTTCCCTATTCATATGGAATCATAGGATTGGTTGTGGAGGGAAAATACCTATTTATCTGATAAACAGTAAGCATTTAATTAATGCTCTACCTAGTTATCTAGCTAACTAATCAGCTATCTAGATATAAGGGAAGCCATGCAAATATTGCTTTGTATAGAGAAGAAAACTAAGACTCAAATGGGTAAAGTAGCTTTTTTACAATCATATGCTCGGGAGGTATAATGTGACCCTCAAATTTGGGTTGTTTGGCACCAAATCTAACATCCCTTTCACTACACCCTATTATCAAACATAATACACTGCATGCACAGAGAAAACCCACAATAATACAAAAGTGTATGAAAAATGCCAAGTGAATGATAACAGAAAAGATAAGAGCTATGAAATCTTAAGAGAGAGTGAGCTGTCTTTGATGAAGGAAAGATAACTTCAACTGGGCTCTAGCAGAAGTCAAATACGATAGTAATGAGGAGGAGGAGGAGGAGGAGAACTTTTGCATTTATGTAGTACTTTAAAGTTCAAAAGGCAAGGTACATGTGTGGGCTCATCTGATCCTTACAGCAACCCTAGGAGGAAGGTGAAATTATCAATTCTATTTTACAGATGAGGAAGTTGAGGATGAGAAAAGTTAGGGGACTTGTCTAGGATCATACAGCTAGTATCTAAGGCAAGATTTGAACTCAGGGTCTTCCTCATTCTATGTCCAGAACTCTATATGCTGTGCCAGTTTAGCTGCTTTTAAAAAACAAAGAGAACAAGGTCCCAAAGATGGCATTCCCATGATAGGAATACAGCTGATAACCCAGTTTAGACTCTACAGGGATAGGCAGAGGAATCTAAAAAGGAGAGTGGGAGGTGAGCCATGTCATCAGATAGGCAGACAGACTCTGGGCAGAATTGTAAAACCACAGATTATCCTGTTGCATGAACCACAATACATTTTAATTGAATTATAATGGGTCTGTTGATGGTGTACTGCCTGTGAGCATGGAAAGAAGGGTCAATTCTAGACTACTGCTGAATCACATCAACTAGGGAACTGCAGGGGAACCAAAGGGACAGTACCAACCCACAGAGAGGGCTATCTGCAAAGGTCATAGGAATATGTGATGGGTAGGATCCATTATAACCTGTTCATTAATTATTCCTAGCACTTTCCTTAAAGTGTACACTGAAATACTGTCAATCTGTGGGCACTTCCATTTGAGAGAGGGTCTTTAAGCTGTAAGGCATACATTCAGCTGCTGTTGGGAAATGAAATAAAGCAAGGGTAAGAGGTTGGGGGCAGAGGGTCAGGGGAGGAGAAAGAAGCAGAAGGAGGAATGGAGACCTTTTTAGCCTAGGACTGTAAGTGAAATGGGATTACTAATTCATTTAAGAAGTCTGGTTACCATCACCCTTTCAAAATTTAGAAGCAGGTTTGACTTCTGGATGTCAAATCAAAAGCTATTTTCTCTTCAGTGATTCCATTATTGCCATGAACAATTTTAGCATTAAAGGGGAGGAGGGATGGAGATTCCTTTCCCTGAAAGTTCTTCAGCAATACCTGGAGAAACGAAGGATCAGACAAAGAAAGCAAGGAGTGGGCTTGGGAGAAAAGCAACTTTTGCCATACAAACAATAGGATCTGTCTATAAAACAAGAAAGAATCCCTCAAAGTCCTGCAGTCAGTCACTCACAGGTAGCTAGCTTCTCCTACTGAGAAGGAATAAGCAAATTCGTAAGACAGAACCTAAAAATCATCAAAAGATGGTGAGTTCCTTAAGATTTGCTTATTTTCATACAAACAGCACTTAGCACAATACCTGGCACACGTAAGTAACTTAATAAACGCTTACTGATTAAAAACAGTGGAACAGGAGGGTGAGAAGAAGCACAATTTCTCTTGGTGAATCAGTGCCTTTCAGATTATTTACTGGGGGCAGTGTGGAGTAATGGATAGTGAAACTAGAATACTTTGTTTAGCTGTGTGACCCTACTCAAGTCATTTAAACTCTTTCAGGTTCTGATTCTTCATGGGGAAAATAAGAATTAATATTATCCTCTAACCTCTTGGGGGTGGTATGAAAATTGTTTCACCCAGCATTTATTTACTAAGCACTTACCAATGTGTGAAAGATTGTGCTAAGGCTCTGGAAATAGGAAAAAACACAAAAATAGTCCTTGCCCTCCAGGGGCTCATGTTCTAATAGTATGTTCAAGATTCATGAATAGTATATGAAAGGATCAAATGATTTTATACACATATGATTTGTGTATAAATAATTTTGTGTATTTGTGTATAATTTGTGTATAAATAAATAAATAAAGCTTAAAGTATGACCTAATTGTTAGCTACTAGACATCAACATCATCACTAGAAAAATTATCTGAAGACAGAAAAACATACTTTCTATCCCACTCAGGAATGAACCGTTGGTTATTTAAGCCTGATCCCTAATATCATTTCACTGAATATTTTCCCTGCTAATATATGCCTTCAATTGAACTCAGCAGAAAAATATTTTCCATAAAGGTATCTTCATTAATATTCTGAATAATTTTCTAATAACTCCAGAGATATTATTCTGATGGTCATTGCTAATTTTTTAATAGAAAAAGGTATTATAAGATGAGAAATCTCAATCACCAACTGGGTGCGAATTTTGAATTGGTGAACATCTAGCTTCTTCATACTACAGATAAGGAAAATAAGGACAGAGAGAGGAAATGGTCTTATGGCTAATAAGGGATATACACAGAAATGAACTCAAATCTTATGACTCCATACTGAGTAATTTATTTTTTACTACATCAAACTGCCTCTCACTCAAATCTACTTCCACTACAAGTTGGTCTATCAAAATTTAATGAAGATATTTGGGAAGGCAGACTATGCTTTTTACTCCTTTAAATTCTTAATCACTGTAACTTACAGTTATGGAGAGAAGTTCATTGTAATTGCTAGTTATGAAATTTAACAAGCAGCTCTTCACTTTATAATACTATTAAGTTTAAAGAACATGAGGTTTAAAACATCTGCTCTTATAAAGGGTAAACAAACTAACCAGATTTGTTTTAATTATATTTTGCCAAGATACAGTCTAGGGTTGGGGCATTAATATTAACTGCCACATCAGGAAATATTAGATAAACCTAAAACTATACTACAACCCTCCTCATACATAAACATGAGATCACTTGACCCACTTTCTAAAAGGAATTCAGCTCCCTGCATTAATCTGCAACGACATTTTAAAAGGTACTCTAAAAAATTTTCCATAATATAAAAAATGTATTTTCCTTTTACACTAGCTTTGATTTGGTTACTACAAATAGCCATCATTTTCCCAACAGTGAACCTATAGGTAAAACAAAGAAGTCAAAATGATTTTAATTCTTCTTTATTTCTGCTTCTCAATATACAACTCTTTTCAAAAGTTTGCTTTCAGACAAAATCGATACTACAGTTTCTCAGTGAGGGAATTAATTATGCCAAAACCCCACAAGAATTGAACCTATGTTACATGGGATACAGAGTTCTTTGTTTTCTCCAAACAGTTTATGCATAATTTTGGGTTAACTTACAAAACGCTTCATGAGGAACTGATGTGAGTGAATTAATTGCCCAAAATAGGAGAGGTATAAAATTACACCAAAAAAGACCAGGAACAGGATGCACAACCAAGTGAACTTTTAATTTCAAGTAGCAAAAAGAATTAAGAAAAATGCCATGGGGAAAATTAGGAAAGGGGCCAACAATGAGTCCTCAAGAAACTAATTTCTCTGAAGTTCCTAGAATATCTTCCTTTTAAAGAACTTGATGATTAGACTCCTTGATTTTAAAGAGACCTCAGATAATTTTACTTTGCCCTCATCATACCAGCAGAATCCTAGAATTCGTCCTTTACCCTGTATATTATGCTGTGGCCTCCTTGCCACTGCCACTGCCACTACCTAAACTTGGATGCCTACTTGTTTTCATCCCCTGCCTAAATCTAAGTTTAGGTAGTGGCACCAGAAGATCGCCCCCTTAGCATCCATGAGCATGCACACACACCTGAAAGACTTTGTGGTAAAGTACATAGAAGGCCAGTCTCAGAGCCAGGATTCAACCGACCCCACCCCCGCCCCCCGCAACCTCTGGCTGTGAGAACCTGGACAAGACACTTAATCTCTCAGTACCCAAAGACAACTCTAAGTCTATGCACGCATTTGAACCTCCCTACATCAAGTAAATCATGGCTAAAAAAAAAATTAAAACACCAGGAGTATCACAGTTGCTTCCTAAAGGGACTTCCTGCCTCCAATGTATCATTCACATGGCTGCCAGATTATTATTCCTAAAACACTGTGATCTATACACAGCCTTCTTCAAGAAACTTCAATGATTCCCTTTTTACCTGTAGGATAAAATACTGTCCCACACGGATCTATTTCACACAATAGGGATAAAATTGCTTGAAATGGATAGGACTCCTTACAATCTGACACCAAACCACCTTTCACTACTCTACTCTCTCTGCTGAGGATGTAGATTCATACTTAAATGAAAAGAAAATTAGATGATCCAGCTAGACCTTCCTCTTTTCCCCCATATTCATGTCCACTTCTCATGAAGAGATGGCGTTTCTCCTTGCCAAGGCAAATACAACCCCTAGTATATTCTTCTACTTCCCCAAGAAGATTGACCCCCTCCATCATTCTGAGCCTTTCTCTAAACTTCAAATGTTTCCTCTCTCCTGGTTCCTTCCATGCTGCTTACAAACACATCCATGTCTCCCCAATCTTTTTTTAAGTCTACATCACTTGATAAGAGCATCCCGCTTAAGTCACCTCTTCTAGCCTCCGTCTTCCCAGCTAAACTCTTTGAGAAAACAGCCAACAGTGGATGCCACCACTTCTTCTCCTTTCACTCATTTCTAAGCCTCTGCAATCTGGCTTTCCAACCAATCATTCAAGCTACTTTCCCCAAAGTTACTAACGACCTCTTAACTGACAAATATCTAATGGTATTTTTTCATTCCTCATTCTTCTAACATCTCTGCAGCATTGAATCATTTGATAAAATTTTCTTCATGGATCCTCTCTGTTCTTTAGGTTTTTATGACACTCTTGTCTCCTGCTACTTCTCTGATATGTGAGATGGCTCTTTCTCAGTCTACTTTGCAGGAATTTCATCCACATCATGCACTAACCATGGGAATCCAAGGCTCTGTGCTAGGGTTTTAACTTTTTCCCCTCTAGCCTGTACTATCTCTCTTTGTGATCTCATCAATTGTCATAGGTCAACTATCATCTCTATGCAAGTGATTCCCAGATCTATAAATCCAACCCTAATCACTTTCTCCTGAGTTACAATGCAAAGGAAGTCATCAACTATCTTTCAGACATTTCAAATAAGAGATCTCAAACTCATCAAATCCAAAACAACTCTTTATTTTTCCCTCAAACCCTCCTTTCTTCCCAATTTTCCTATTAGTGTATTATGATACAGGCAGTTAGGTGGGACAGAGTATAGAGTGCCAGGTCTGGAGTCTGGAAGACTCCTCATCTACTTCTTAGCTGTGTGACCCTCAGCAAGTCACTTAAGCCTATTTGCCTCAGTTTCCTCATCTGCAAAATGAGCTGGAGAAGGAAAAGGCAAACCACTACAGTATCTTTGCCAAAAAGACCCTAAATGGGGTCATGAAGAGTCAAATACAACTGAGAAACAACAAACTATGATACTCCTAATGACCCAGAGTGGTTACTTGGGTGTCATTTTTGAGTCCTCAAACATCCCACATACTCAATCCACTGCCAATTCTTGTCATTTCTTACTTCACTACGTTTCTCATATATCTTCCTCTCAGTGCCTTCACTACCTGGAGCATTTAATTAGCCTTCTAATTGGTCTCCCAGTCTCAAGACTCTCCCTACTCCAAACTCTCCTCCACTAAAAAGTAAAAGTGATTTTCTAAAGTACAAGATTAGACCATGTTACCCCTCTACTCAATAAACTCTAATACTTGCTTATAACCTTCATCATCAAACATAAAATACTCTGGCATTTAACTGTTGTTGTTTAGTCACTCAATTACGTCCCACTCTTTGTGACCCCATGGACCACAGCACACCAGGTCCTTCTATCTTCCACAATCTCTCAAAGTCTGTCCAAGTTCACGTTCATTTTTTTCCATGTCACTATCTATGTATCTCACCCTCTGCCATTCCCTTTTCCTTTGAATCTTTCCCATCAGCAGAGTCATTTCCAAATAAGTCCTGTCTTCTCATCATGTGGCCAAAGTATTTAATCTTTAGCTTTAATTAATTTAATTAATTAATTTAAATTTAATTTTAATTAATTAATTATTAATTTCTTTTTCTTTAACTATTGACTGATTTGACCTCTTTGCTATCCATTTAATCTCCTTGCTGGCATTTAAAGGACTTTGCAACCTAGTCCCTTTCTCCATTCCCAGACCTTTGACACTTCTACACACTACCATCCAGCTATACTAGCCAACTTGCTACTCACACAGTAGACTCTACCTCCTGATTATGAACCTCTTTCACTGCCCCCTCTTTCTTTTCTCCCTCCCCAAATGCTCTCCTTTCCTCATCTCTACTTTTCTAGATTCCTTCAAGACTCAGGAGGCCTTTATCAGTAATCTCCACAGCCTACCACCCTCAATTCTTTCCTTTTGGGATCATTTCCCATTTATATTATATATAGATCTAGGTCTGACTATCATCTATCTATCTATCTATTTATCTCTACAATATAACATTTAAGATATAGATCTAGATAGTTCTATCAGGAGTGGGGAATCTGTGGCCTCAAGGCCATATATGGCCCTCTATGTCCTCAAGTGTGACCCTCTGACTGAATCCAAAGTATACAGACAAATCCCCTTAATAAAAGGATTCTAGATTTATTTGTATCTATATATAAGAGATTGCTATAGATCTTACATACAGAGACCTGGATCTCTCTATCTATATCCATATCTTGTATGTTCAGTTATGTGCATATTGTCTTCCCTATGTGATCTCCTTGAACATTATACACAGTAACAGCCACAGTGCACAAGGATTGCTTTTGTTAGACTTAGCCCCTCAAACAATGTAAGGACCTAAAATATTTCCAAAGGATTCATGATGCAAAATGACATCCACATCCAGAGAAAGAAATATGGAGTCAGAATGCAGAATAAAGTAACTATTTTCTCCTTTGTTATGTTTTGTTTTTCTCATGGTTTCTCCCATTTGTTTTAATTCTTCTATGCAACATGACTAATGTGAAAATGTGTTTAATAGGAATGTATGTGTAGAACTCATGCTTTCTTGGAGAGGAAGGCAGAGAAAATTTAGAATTTATGGACGTGATCGTTGAAAACTGAAAACAAATTAATAAATTTGGAAGGAAAAAAATGTGATTTCCTTGACGGAAAAGATGGTTGTTTGCCTTTCTTTCTATCCCTACCACGTAACATAGTTACTTCAGCACTTAATAAATGCTTGTTGAATAAGAGAAACTTGGACTGATTCACTAACTCCCCAAACCTAGACCACACTTTCCTGTCTCTATACTTTTGTCTAATTCATAACCCCTATCTGGGATACCGTCCTTAAACTTCTCCATCTACCAAAATATAACCATATTTCAGGGTCTAGCCAGTCCTCCCAAAAGAGACCTCTATTTTTCCTAAATTCCCATCACTCAATGTCTGTCAAACTCATTTGATATTTATAATGTGCACCCTCTTCTAGTTATTTGGGTTTGTGCTGCCTAACTTGAAGGCTAGAACCATGTTTCAAACTTCTTAATATTCTCACAGAACATAGATATTGCCTGATATATAATAGATGCCCAATAAATATTTAATTATCAATGTATTACTATTTCCTGGTTCATATAGTTCAGATTTTTTTTAATGTTGTGAACATAGCCATAGCAGGAGATTGATTCTCATGTAAGTTATCTGACTGAGGAGAAGCATGATGCAGCAGATAAAGCAGTGGCCTCCAAGCCAGGAAGACATAGTTTCAAATCCAGCCTCTGACAATTACAATGACACTAAGTGACCCTGGGCAAGATAAGAAGCTTTTGATTGAGGTAATTAAGATTGGAAATTGAAGAGCTGATGCTGCAATGCTAGAGAGAATTCCTTTTTCCAATAAAATCACAAGTTCAGTCTCTATCCCTGTAGATTAGTTAATATGGTTTCTACAACAAAATCACAGATTACAGTGTCACAGTCTATTATTATAAATGCTATTTTCACAGGAGGGGCCATGGGAAGGGGCCATTTTTATTTTGACCTTGTATCAAGCAGATCCACTTAACAAATCCAGTCTGGATCAGATTGGATGGTTTGGATGTAGATAAGGTCAACAACAACATTAAAAGGGAAAAAACAACAGCTAAAAATTGATCCTGGAAATTCATTCATTCAACAAATATTGGTTGCGAATTAATTATGCAGGAGAACTGAGTTTGAGGCTATAGGTGCCAAAAATGTACCTGACATAACCTTCATTTCCAGAGCACTTACAATTTAACCAAACAGATAAGATGTATAAGCAAACAATTATTACACAAGGAAGCATTTAAGTACTAAATTGTGCAGGACAAAGCAGAAATGCTATAGTACAGAGATTAGGAAGGTCCCTTCGGGCAAGAATGAAAAAGGAAGGAATCAGAGCACATGGTAGTCTATTTGAAGGGAAAAGGGTACACTAACTAGTTGATATTTTGATAGTTATTTGGAGAATAAGATTTTTCACTGTCAATTAACTGAAGCAGTATCATGACTCACAAAATAATCTGGACCTGATTACTCTCAGGGGAATTGCTAATCAAGTTTCTGCATCCACAGAATGAGACAAAGGAGCCTGAACCAGAGGTGACCTTGCATGATAGACATAAAAGTATGGAGAGAATATTATGTTTTCAATCCACTAGCCATAACATTATTAAAAATAATGTATTTGAAACCCAAAGACTGTCTAATTTTTCTATAAAAAAAAAATTTGCCAGAAGGCATTGCTATGGCTCCCATGGGTTCTAAATAAATATACTTCCCTGAGCTCTGGGTACTCTGAATCCAGGCTTCTATTAAGAATATCTTATTGATAACAAGGATGATGCACTGGCCAAAACTAGACTTTTATAAAATTGGACACGCTACAACTATATGAAACTTTCCAAAGGATAAAGTAGAATGGTATGAGAATTCTGGATATCCTAGACTATGTGGAGCCAACAGTTCTAATACTGACAGGACTGAGTCATTCTATCATCCCTTAAAGGTAAATAAATTGAGGATTACTTATTTGTGGAATTTTTTAGTGTTGAGTAACAAGAAAGGCTCTTTTGATTTGGGGTATTTCATTCACCTAATGAAACCACTGGGTTCTGTCTCAGTGTATCTCAGGATGCATTTCAATTACTTGGCTAGGAATCTAGGATAGACTCACGACCCAATTTGCCCTCTAAAATATGTCTACAGTATCAAATTAGTTCTTTTATAATTTCCATTTGTATAGGCTGCACCCTATATTTTTTGGAAAACATATTTATAGTAGTACAAAAACATTTCACACAAACAAAGATATGTATGCCAAAAAACAGACTAGGAATGAGCTATTAGAACTTGGTTCCTGGCTAACTTTATTGTTTACTTGTAACTTATTTCTTGTAACCAAAAGTGGAGAGCCAATAATTCACAAGCAAACTAGAACCAGGAGAACTCCATTAACAAAATGAGCGAGACAGATTAAACTGTATAGGTTTAGAGTTGGAAGGGATCTCAGAGGTCCAATCCCCTCATTTTATAGATGAGGAAACTGAGGTCCAGAGTGCTTGTGCTTGGACAAATCTAGCAAACCTGGGATTTAAGGGGCAGAAGAGGCCTTAGGAGTCATTTTATCCAGCCTCCTTGTCTTACCTCAGAAAACTGATGAAGAGAGAAATCTACCCAAGGGCACACAGTTAAAATCCAAGTAGCAGAATGCAAATTCAGGTGCTCAGACTCCTAACTCTGCCTTCTTTTCTGCTGTACCAATCAATCCTTGATCTGAAAGGTCCCATCAATTTCTAAGACTCTATGATTCTGCATAGAAAACCTATCATCTATACAATGACATTTAGCACTATTAAATTAACATGATATAATGACTCCATTACTGCCAAATTTAAGGTGGAAGTACAGTTTGCTTGCCATCTCACATGTTCAGAAATTCCTAATATATCTAAGTCAATGATTAGTTAGTTACATTAGGAATGGAAGGATTTAATAAAGCCTCCAAGCACAAAGCTATGAACCACTGATGTGACCATTTTCCCCCTACACTTAGGGTACACAGCAATTCTAGATAGTTCAAATCTCATTATCTTCAATTTGGTGGGTGGCCATACTCTGGAGTTGCAGGTGGGTTTGCTAGAAAGCATCCTTACTGGGTTTTGAGCTAAGCAGCTAATCACCAGAACTTCCCACAAAAGCTATTTCTGCAGTCTTATTCAATTGTGCAGAGGTCAATCCAAGGTTCAAATACACTGAACATTAGAGGAGGATCCTACAATAGTTTCTATTCAAATAAAATTTACATAATGGGTGATTAAGCAGGATCTTTCCATTATAAGCTACAGGTTTTATGTATGACAGCACAGTCTGAAATAGCATGCGTATCTCTCGAAAAGTACCAAAACGGAAATACAGTAACAATAACCATCATTCCTGGAAATGTGCAATCACAGGGCAGAACCTGTCAGGTAAGACTGGTAATGTGCATTCATCCTTCATTGCCGAAGAAGACCACGCCATTAGAGAAGTAACGATATGACTTGCACTTGACTTTGTTTTGCGTGAGGGAGGGCTGTGCAGGTCACAATGACTATGTATGTATCACTTCAGGGTTTGCAAAGCCCTGTACTAACATGTTATCCCGTTGGATTTTCACAACATTCCTATGAAGTAGGAGCTATTATTATTCACATTTCACAGATAAGGAAACTGAAGTTGAAAGAGTTTAAGTCACTTGACAAAGGTCAAACTATTAGCACGAGAGGTAGGATTTGAACTCAGGTCTTTCTGACATCAAATCTAACAACACTCTTACCCACCGTTTCCCCTACCTGCCTAGTTAGTACGCAAATATCCCCGCAAGGCTAGACTCCAGAAACAAAGGGAAGCTGTCATAAGCTTTCTCATAAGCTCTAACTCATAAGCTCTCATAAAGAGAAGTCAGAGGGCCAGAAAGTGAGGAACAAGTCTCTAAACTGACAGGTCAAAAAATATCTATTAAGGAACTTTCGCTATAGATGCCATGCTAGGCACTACCATATACAAAGCCCAAAATGAAATAAGTCCTGCGCTCTAGTAGCTTATACTCTAAAGAGGGAAACACCACAAACATATAAGTAAATGTAAAGTATATACAAAATAAATATAAAGTAATGAGGTTAAGTGGAAGAAGAGGGTCCCTTGTGGGGATTAAGAAAGGGCTCCTGCGAAGATAGAATTTGAGCCAGTCAGGAGGAAATTAGTGATTTTAGGAGGCAGAAGTGAGGAGAAAGGACATCCATTCCAGGATATTAGAAGAGAGATGGAAAGCAGAATGCCATATGAGAAACTAAAGGAGAAGCTAAACGCTGGACCATAAAGGACATGAACAAGATAAAAACAGGGACAGTTTGGTGGCCCCCCAATCTCTACTCCAAGTTTGACAACACTGGTGCAGTAGATAGAAAACCATCCTCACAGGAAAGAAGACCCAAATTCAGGAGGTTACCTGTATAACTCAGGGCAAACCAGAAAATCTCTCAGTACTTTCAAACAATTTGCTCAGGGTCTAAATTGCAGAATAGATACTAAGTTACACCAATGTAGCTATATTCATCACTAGGAATTACCTCGACCAGTTCTCAAAAGAGTGGTCTGAGTTGCCTAGACACTTTCAGTGGGTCTACAAGATGAAAATATTTTTCATAACAGTACTAAGATGTTTTCATTTCTAACATGGTAAACACTGATACAGACCACATAAATAAAACCTCTAGGAAACAGGAAGTAGAGGAGTATCTCAATCATTTTAAGGTTATGAGGGGATCCAAAAACTAAAAGATTTAAGAATAACTGCCCTACACCAATGAAATCGCAGGCCACTTTAAAAAAATGGACCAGGCACTATGCCACGTAGGTAGTGGCAAAAGTGATCTAGTCCATGACCTCAAGGATCTAATGAGGAAAATAATTCCCTCAGTTCAGAATCTACCACACTAGGTCAACATTCCAGAAACTCTAAGTTAGTGGTATTCTGTTAAATTTTTTAAAAAAGGAAGTTCTTACCTTAGGGGCTTTTGAAATGGCTTCTTAAGTTCTAAGTGAAATTATCTGATGGACACAATTTAGCCAAAAAGCTCTGCTCAAGGAAACTGGTAAACTGGTGAATTTAACGATAAAATTATTCATGGACTGGTGACTTTAATTATGAAAAATAGCTTAGGCAATGTCATTATTGTGTTTTTATCAATATTATGAATCTGAATCATTCACTGAGCAGCCAAGACATGCATTCAGAGGAACAGCAGAGCATGTGTGCCTGAAAAAATGCTGAGCTGAAACGGACAACTCCCTCCATTTCTCCAATGAGATTACACAGGGAGGAGGAGAAAGTGATGATACCCAAGAGAAATTGCAATCCAACCAATTCTGCAAATAGAATAGTGGCAGGAACACAAAATATTACATTTTTAATGAAGGAAAGGAAGTACAGAAAACAACTTATCTTACTGATTTAAAACCCATCTTGATCAATACAAAACAACCTTTTCCCACATACTGGATAGCTATTATCTTTTCCCCAAAGCTAAAGAGTTGTTTCTCAAAAATCATGGGGCTAATTTCCCACTTTGTCCATTAAATGGGGTTTAAGGTAACCCAAGGACTGAAGACCTTTTTTGAAATCTTAAATGATGGGATACTGACCGACTCCAAAAGCAAAGACACCATAAAGAAGCCTCAGGGACCCAAATATGTGTCAGCAGAATGTCAGTCAGATGGACAAGAAGAGGGGAAGGCATTTCTTGCTCCTCATGTTTTCTCTTGTTATGACAGCTTTCAAACACTTTCTATATGGCAAAGAAGCTAAACTAAGGTCAGAATGGCAGCTTATTCCAAAACTCAGCTTTCCATCACCTAATCATGAGTCATTAAGTACAGCATTAAACATATCACTTTAATCATACTCACTGTCTTTTAAAAAGTAATGAATAATCTTTAATCCCACGAAGAACTAATGGCTCATGGCTGCCTGAACACCTTAACGGCTGATCCCTACCTAATTTCTCCCAAAGCCCTTCAGAGAGCCAAAAAGATGTGGTTGTGGTTGATTACCTCATTCATTCACTCAGCTTGGATTTTTTCTCAGACCCCCTCAAGGCAACTGATGCTTTCTCTGCTTCTAGGCTGGAGCCTTACCATGGTTTACATTAAAGGGAAAAAAAATTAGCATTAGTTAATGAATTTTGATTTTTACTAATGTTATTTTACTTTCAGGGAAGCCCTAAAATTCCTATAATCATTATCTACTGCTTTACCTCCTTTAAACTCACCAAAAAAGAAGCAGGAAATAGTCTATGGGCTGAAAAAACCAGAGAAATGAGTCCCATGAGGTCGTCAGTGGATAAAGTCTCCTTGCCAACAAAGAAAAAACAATTAGCTAAGGTCTATCTAGGAGAGGTTCACCTCCAACATTCCCTAGCATGTAACTGTAGCTGTCAAAAGAACACAATACCCTGGGGGAAATTTTTGAAGATGAAATGTAGGATATACCATTTGGTAAATTAAAGGGGTAGGGGGAAAATCTTCAAAGACTCAATTTCTCTTAAGGTGTATACAGAAAGTAGGAATGATTTGAAAACAAAGTGACTTTATGATTAAAAATAAACCAATATTCTTTAACAGACTAACTTTCCCTATCATTGCAAAACAGCCAACAATATTTTAATTTAAAAATTCAAATCCACTAAGATCAAACAGAATTTGATGACAAAGCAGTGGGTAGAGTGCTGGGTCTGGAGTTCAAATTCAGTTTCATATGGATTAGCTACGTGACTCAAGGCAAGTCACTTAACTCCCATCTACCTCAGTTTCTGCAACTGTAAATTGGTATAATAACAATGACAGCACTTACCTTTCAGGGTAGTTGTGAAAATCAAAAGAGATAATATCTACAAAAATGATTAGCAGAATGCCTGGCACAGAGTAGGTGTTTAATAAATGTTCTTTCTGCCTTTCTTGTCCAAACAGATACTACTTTTACAGCTAGGCTGCTTTATAATTTCAATTCTCCCAAAATTCATCCCAACCAAATAGGAATCAAACTTTCTTTCTGGAAGAGTCACTCTGTAATTCATATTGCATTTTGGTTTTGATGTATTTATGACTTTCTCCAAATAAATTGTAAGAGGCTGAAAATCAGGAAGTGTTTTATATTTATTTCCATACCCTGAAAAGATTGGGTCCTTTCATTCATCATATTCTGATTGATAAAGGCAGTATAACTATAGCATTATAAAATTATAATCATACAATATAATTTAATTTACCTATAATTATGAAAATGCTAAGCAATAAATTATAAAATTGTACTCTGACCTAGAGAGATCAAACATGTGACCAATTGATCTGGACTAGTATAGCCCCAAGCAGATTAAAATGTAATTGAGAAATATTTAACAAAATAAATGAAATATAAAGTCAAAAGACAGCCCACAAGGATCCTTACATACATATTAGTGGTCTCTATTTATATCTGAGTTTCTGACACTGATTTAGTCCAAATCCTTAATTTTACAGGTGAGGAAACTGAGGCCCACAGAGATGAAGTGACTTGCTCATCACTCAAATGGTAAGTGGCAGAGCTAGTATTTGAACTCTAGTTCTGACTTCACATTGAAAAGTATTTCACTTTAAAAGATATCTAAGGTACCTTCTAAATCTAACTGATACTTTCATAGCACTTGGAAAATCAAAAAGCATTTTACATAAACCATGCAAGCATAAATGCGTAGGTGACTTGCCCAAGGTCAGAAGCAGGGCTCAAATTGTCTTCTTGTCTGCCAGTGCTATTGACTATACCACTGCCTCTCAATTCGCAACAATAATTTGCATTTCTCTAATCAATAGTGATTTAGAGCATTTTTTCATATGAGCATAGATAGCTTTGATTTCCTCTTCTAAAAATTTCCTGCTAATATCCTATGAAGATTTACCAACTGGAGAATGGTTCTTATTTGTATAAATTTGACTCCATATCCTATATATTTGAGAAAAGAGGCCTTTATCAGAGAAACTTGCTATACAGTTTTCTGATATTATTTCATTTTCTATGGTACCTTTCAACAAAATGCAGTTTCCCTCCATCTCATTTTCTTTTATTTATCCTTCTGTCTCTTTTGCTTCTGATCACTGCCTCCCTCAATCCTAACATCCTTTTTGTCATCCACTCTGCTTCCTTCCATTCTTGTCTCCTTACTGGGTAAGAAAGATTTCTATACCCAACTACATATATAGTCTTTAATAAATGTGAATGACTTCCAAGCACTGTGCACCTCCCCTACCCAATTTCCTTATCCACTACAGAAGCTGCTCCTTGCAAACCTTTTTATGTGAGAAAATTTCATTCTACCTCTCCCTTCCCTCTTTTTCCAATGCATTCCTCTTTCTCTCCTGTTCCCTTTATTTTTGAGATTATCCCAAAATTATCAACTCACATACCCTCTATTCGTTTAGACTCCTTCTAGTCATAATGATAAAGTTATTAAGAGTCACATGTATTATCTTCCCATACAGGAATGAAAACCATTTAACTTTATGGAGTACCTTAATATTACTCATCCATGCTCGCCTTTTTATACTTCTCTTGAATCTTGTGTTTAAACATCCTATTTTCTATTCAGCTCTGCCTTTTTCATCAGAAATGGTGGAAAGTACTCTTATTTCATTAAATAAATTATTTATTAAATAAATACTATCTGTTTTTCCCCTGAAGTATTACATTCAGTTTTGCTCGGAAGGTGATTCTTGGTTGTAATCCTAGCTCCTTTGCCTTCTGGAATATCATATTCCAAGCCCTCTTATCCCTTAATGTAGAAGCTATTAAAGCTTGTGTTAGCCTAACCATGACTCCATGGCATTTTAATTGTTTCTTTCTGGCTGTTTACAAAATTTTCTTCTTGACACAGGAGCTTTGGAATTTGGCTATAATATTCCTGGGAATTTTCATTTTGGGATTTCTTTCAAGAGGTAATCAACGGATACTTTCAATTTCTATTTTACCCTCTGATTCTAAAATTCTCTGGCTGGAATTCTCTAGTATTTCTGTGAGTGAGGTGGTACCTCAGATTTTCTCTGATAAAGCCCCCACTTCTCAGATATATAGGGGACAGAGTCAAATTTATAAAAAATAAGAGCCGTTACCAAACTGATAAAAAATTAAAGGACATGAACAGGCAATTTCCAGAAGAAGAAATCAAAAGCTCTCCATACTCACAGGAAAAAATGCCCTAAATCACTATTGATTGCAGAAATGCCAATTAAAACAACTCTGATGTATTACCTCACTCCTATTAGAAATGACATATGCTAGAGGGGATGAGGCAAAATAGGTACACTAATAAACTACTGATGGAGCTATGAACTAGTTCAATTATTGTGGAGCACAATTTGGAACTATGCTCAAAGGGCTATAAAGTTGCATGTACCCCAAAGAGATCAAGGAGAAAGGAAAAGGACGTGTGTGTATATACATATATATATATATATATATGTATGTATGCATGTATATGTATAAGTGTGTGTATTATATACACATACATACATATCAGTTCTTCCTATGGTGGCTAAGAAGGAAATCAAGGGAATGTTTATCAGTTGGGGAATGACTGAACAAATATGTGGCATATGGTTGTGATGATGTACTATTGTGCTATAAGAAAGGATAAGGGGGGGTGGTTTAAGAAAGAGCATGGCAAGGCCTATATGAACTGATGCAAAGTAAAATAGCAACCAGCTGATTATTGTACACAGTAACATCAATGTAGTACTGATGATCATACGTGAAAAAACTTGGCTACTCTGATCAATACAATGATCTGATTCTCAAGATCTCAAGAAGAAGAAATGCTATCTACCCCCAGAGGGAAAACTGATGAAATCTGAGTGAAAGAAGTATAACTTTCCCACTTTATGGTCCTTTTTGCACTTTTTTTTGATGATATGGCTAATATGAAATTCTTTACATCATTTCACATGTACAAATGATTTAATTTTGCTTCTCTACTCAGTGGGTGCAAGGAAGACAATTTGAAATTTAAAATCTAAAAAGAAAAGAATATTAAAATCAATTAATAAATTTTTAAAAGAACAAAAAATGACTACATGAATGAAAAAGGTCTTACCTAAATTCTTAGTTCATGTAATAAGTCCAGTTCTTCAAAATTATCTTTAAACCATATGGAAGATCTCCAGTAGCCATGCCTGAAATAATAAGAAAAACTACTAAAAGTCAATATGCTATGGAAGCATATATGCTCAGTTTTTAAAGAATGCTAAATACAGACATTTTTTCCTTCATACTAAGCATAGAAGGAAACTGCTCAGTAAACACTGAATTTCCGTATCCAAATAGGAGTTGGGAATTTGCTTTACCAACAGGGAATTGATATCTTAAGATACTCATTTTGGAAACTAAAATTATATTGTTTTTGGCAAAGAGGTGAAGCACAATTTTTTATCTGTGTCAGGAAGGAGAAAGATTCTGAATGAAAATGAAGTATGAGAAAATATATCCTCCCTGCAAACGTAAATGGGATGAACCATCAAATTTCTCAATATTCATTTATATCTAATAAAGAATTGTCTTTTTCTCCTTTGAATTAAGCTCTCTCAGAAAAATAGGACTCATGATTCCCTCATGGTACAATTGCACCCCCTCCCCCAAACAAATAAACAAATTCATTATCTAGGTATACAACAACAGCTTGTTTAGGAAGTCTCTCTACAAAAATACAACTTAGAGTCAAATAACACTTTTCATCTATTTGAGGAAACCCTAGGAAGATGGAATAATATATTGGAGCTAGAGACTGAAGTTTACAATTTTGAATAGAGAAAACCATAGCCAGTGGGACAAAATATATAGAAATAAATACCAAAAATGATGGTTAAAATCATGTCTACAGTTACTAAATTAGGAACAGATGAGATTAGTCTTACAATTATGAAAACACCCACATGTACCCTAAAGAAATAAGTATTCCCCAACTCACCCATACTTACCTTTCCCCATGAAATCAAATGAGAAACAAACAAAAAAGAATATTGTAGACACTATGTTACTTTATTTTTAAAGATATCTCAAAGAATGTGGAAGGGCAACATGATTATCCCATTAGAATGTAAGGATAAGCGTTTGTCAAATGGGAAGAAGGATAAATTTTGGACTAATAGTAGGAAAGTTATATAGCAGCTGAAAACAACTGAAAGCAAGATAACTTTAGTAAACTGAAAAGAGAGGAATGATGATGAAATGATGAAAAGTCAGAGGAATGATGATGAAATGAGAAGGGTAAGTCAGTGCTATCACTTCCTTTTAATAGCCTAAACAGGAGAATCTAGTACCATTGGTGAGATAGGTAAGTAGGTGAATGAATGAATGAATATCCAATCCAGGAGAGTGGGGGGAGAGGGGAGGAAACAACCCAGAATGGGCAGAGGTAGAGTAAAAAGAAACAAAAGATTCATCCTCAAGTTCTAGAACCATGAACAAGTCCCACAAAGCATGACTGTAAGATAACGATTCAGCTGAATTGGAAAGAAATGCACTAATGAAGCCTGAGAGTAAGTACAAAGTTAGATTAACTGGAATTTGACATAAGGTTTAACAAGAAATGCAATACAATGTTGTTTATTAGGCTAAAAGTTTGCTTGATAACACTATCTGTGTTGACCATTGATGTTTAATAGAGTCAGTCATTGTTTAAAATAATGACTGGAAAATTCACCTCTTAAATTAGCTGAACCTAAAACAGAGAAAAATACTCTGGAGTAGTGGAAGAACCTTTTAAAAGGAAGACAGGAGGCTCAAAGGGTTCAAAGGGGCCAGCTCTAACACTAATTAGCCTAATCCCTTAGCTAATCACATAATATATGTCACTTCACTTCTCAACTTCAGCTTCCTTTCCTTTCTCTCCTTGGAGAAGATTGGACAATAACTTAAGTCCCATCTACCCCAGGCAGTTCAAATTTTACGTTCAGAAAAACAAGGTGCAATCCTCTAATAAAGTACAGGAGTACTATTCCTATGCTGCCTTTCAGTAATAAACCCCTACAGTTTTTGACACATCAAGAATCTCTTACTGGTTAAACATATAAAACTAGACAGAAATTGTGATAGAAACATATGATCATAAATGCAGAAAAGAATGAAATCCTTTTCATTAAGAAATTGCAAGTGTTTCTTACTTTAAGGGGAAAAAATTAAAACAAAACAAATTAGGAAGAAATATACAATGAAGTTCAGAATTTGTTTGAGCTATAATTTGAACAAAGCTCTTTTCTAAATGTTGGTAAGACACAAAGTTTGGGTAAGAAAAAGTAAATATCCTCAAGGAATTTACAATCTAACAGGGAGGTATGCCACGCACAAAGGAATAGAGAAAAGGAAAATTTACAGTGATTTCACTGTAATAGAAGATTTTCAAGTAGAAAAACTTCTTTTACTAGTGCAGACTGATATTTTCTCAGCCACCAGACCTGAACTCAAGTCTTCAAGACTTCAAGTCTGGCTCTGTCAAATGATGGGGAAAAGAAATGGATTTGTAGATATCTAAGTCATTTCTACTCCAAATTTATGCGTATTGTAATACAAGTTAGCAAGGTAATAACAATTGGACACACAGTAGTTGCTTAATAAATGTCCAATGAATTTTGTCAAACAAACTGCTACTTAAGGAGCAACACAAAAGAAAAGGCTGAATGGACCATGAAGGAGTAGATGTTTTAAGACAGTGAAATGGAGTATAAATGCATCCAAAGAGTGAAGCATGAGTACACGGAGGACAATGCAGAGATACATGGTAGATATGAGCAGACTGTAATACAAAATGCTGAAAAACCGGCGTAAAAAATGTGTGGTCAAAGAAATGTATGTTCAGGAAAAGGTGGGCTGGTCAAGATAGACAGTCAAAATGTTCCACTAGTACCCTCTCAATGTCAAGAAAAAGAAAGGAAGGTCTTCTGTTGATGGCTTACACCCTCTGAAGCAAATTTATGGGATGATATTGGCAAGAGTGGGCACAGGATGGTCAAGTATGGATGGCCTATGATGTATATCAGTATCAATGGACTGAACTCCTAATTAGATGAGATCACAGACTTGGGCATTTGAGTACAGGAGGTTCAAGGGGGTCATTGCTGTGGGGGGGAAGAGATAAGTAGATAACCTTCATGGAGGAGCTGACATGAAGATGAAAATTCAGCATTGGAATGAACTTCTGAAATCATCTACTTGAGCCAATATCTAAGTTGGAAATCTCTTTAGAAAATTTCCAACAAGGGGCACCTACCCCATGTTTGAAAATCTCCACTAACTGAGGATTAGATGACCTCTGCAGATATCTTCTAGCTCTCAATTGATGGTCCAATGGAAGCAGTCTATTCCACTTTTACTGAGCTTTAGTCATTAAGGAACTTTCCTTTCATGGTGCCCACTCCTCCCCTGGAGCTCTGGGTACATGCAGTGCCCATTTAAGCCATATGTACTGATGGCCTGACTCAATGGATTGCTCAGCCAACTGTACATCCTAATCTTTGCAATGTGCATTCATTATCTGCTTCTGTGATTCTAATCAAGGTGCTCAAGAAACAATCAAGTTATCATAGTCATGAGAAACCACTCAGGGTTTTATTGATGGTGGTAATGATATTGTTAAAAGAATATGGTGTAAAAACGCCAAACATCATAAGGAAACTAATAAAAAAAATAGCTGGACTTAGGTGGGGTAAGATGGAAAGGGAGAAGATTAGAGGAAAATTAAAGTACCCTTCAGCATAGTTTGGAAATAGAAAAGTAAATCCTGACCTAAAATGAGATTAAGACACTGAATGACATGAATGATGCAATGAATTATTACTTAATACAGTTAGTTACCCCTTCCACCCTGTGGATGGCACCCCTGTGAACTGGAAAATCCAAGTAAAATCTTTTGGCCCTCTTTTTGAATTCAGAAGTCAAATGATGTTTTTTGTCAGCGTTTCCCATGGAGGGGCTGCTATCTCTTCTCTGGCATCATGCCTGCCCTCAGGCCCCTCCTAAAGCTTAAAATCAAGAAGAAGAGTCACCAAGCAGTTCATCCGACACCAGTCAGACAGATATGTCAAGACCAGGAGAAACTGGCATAAACCAAGAGGCACTGATGGGTGCGAAGGTGACTGAAGGGCCACATCCTGATGCCCAATATTGTTTATGGAAGCAATAAGAAGTTACCAAGTGGATTCAGGAAATTTTTGGCATGCAAGGTCAAAGAGC
The DNA here is from genome assembly GCA_028658325.1 of Potorous gilbertii. Taxonomy (NCBI): domain Eukaryota; kingdom Metazoa; phylum Chordata; class Mammalia; order Diprotodontia; family Potoroidae; genus Potorous; species Potorous gilbertii. Next base: position 576,336,920 of record CM053769.1, on the reverse strand, counting down.
TAGAAGTGCTCTTGATGTACAACCAGTCTTATTGTGTTTCCTCTAAGAATGGAGAAGTCCTTGTTGAAAAAGCAGCTCAGTTAGCCATTAAGATCACCAATCCAAATGCCATACTGAGGAGTAAAGAAAATGAGGAAAAAACTCTGCATGTTTTTATTTGTCTTAAATAAACCCCCAAACTACTACCAAAAAAAAGAAGTCAAAGAATGCCCCCTAAGAATTATAAGCTTATAGATTCATTAATTAAGATTATAAATTACACTTTTTTATTCTACAGCTCAAGGATGTTCAGTTAAACAAATGAAACACTGTCTTAGGCTTGTGAGTCCTACCCAGTCCTTGGGCACCGAAGAGCTGACAATGTTGCATAGTGTTAATAAGGTAAAAGCCCACTAACAGCGTTTAATAATGGAGCCCATGAACATGGATGAGTTAAATACACTCTCACTTCTTTTAAGGAGAATCTAAAATAAACAGGTATCAAAAAGACAGGGCAGGCAGTACTCTGGACCTGAGAGCTGTTGTTATAGAGACCAGGGTGGGTTCTCAAGGTCAGAAAGCTAGACAGTTGCTCTGCTGCCTTTGTGTTTTCATTTTCAGGGAGCTGATCTCTTCAGATCTTGAACTTGCCTTTGGGGGCCTTGCATGCACACCTCATCTAAGAAAAGTACCTACCATGCGTGGGCAACAAAAATTCATTGTGTGTTATAGCTCTGCTATTTTTTCTTTCCATTCTCTCCTTTAATCATCCTACATATTAAAAATACAAACACCATAATGATACCATCCAAATTTATGATTTATCACCTATTTTATCTCTGTTTAGGACAGACAGTATTCATCTTGGGTCAAATATATGCGGGGAACAAAACTGAAAAGCACAAAGCTAGTACAAAGGAAACATGATAAAAAGTTCTCCAAGAAGCATCCAGAATTATTTTGCCTTAACAAAGGAACTGAGGATGAAAAAAGTATGAATAAGAATGAAAAGCGGGTAAACATATTGGATCAGATGAGCCACTCTTACTATGGCTAAGATTTTATCCCATCACAGTATATTTACTCACTTAACAGATTTATTTTTATTAGGTTGTATTTATGTATGAAAGTATTTTTCTACTTAGAATGTAAAATGCCAAATTATTCCCATAATAGATCCATTATGTTCAATTTATTTTCTGCAAACAGATTTATTCTTTTCCATGTCTATTTTCAAAGTTTCAGGAGTCCTATATAAAACTTGAATTCCCATAAAATCATAATTATAAACCTTTTTGAAAAGCCTTAATTGTGTTCAGTTACACAAATCCCATCAAAAGGCTTAATAGGATAAAAAAATGCCCAATTACCTCTGCTCTTTTTCCTTCTTAAAAAACAGTCCCTGGGAACCAATATGTAGGCATTACTTATGCGTTTCAGAGATGAGTGGAGAGGACAATGCAAGTTTGCAATAAAATGAAGTGTCATTCCTATGCATTTCCAGTTGTTAACATCAGTGCTCTTTCCTACCCAGCTTAGAAATTGTGCCCAGTGCAATGGAATGCCTATTGACTACTGATATACAGGAAGAAAATTGGTACCTACCTTACAGCCTAATTTCAATAGCAAGTTTTTTCAGGATAAAATATTTTATTAGGGGTAAAAATTTGAACCATATTATAGTTTAATGAATTACACACATGCTGATGTATGTATATAGAGAGATGCATATATGTGTATGTATACCTGTATACATACACGGACACCTATGAGTATATACAACACACACACACGTATATAATATTCCACATGTCCTACCAGAAGCTAAATCAACATAAATGCACAATAGAAACAGGTCCTCAGATTTGAAAAGGGTTTCTGAGGTCATCTAATATAACCGTTTCCTAAAGAGGGCTCTCTTCTACTTTATCCCTGATAATGAGTCACCCACTGTCTTAAAGAAGATCTCAAATGACAGTGAATCCCCTGCCTTGTAAAGTAGACTACTCCAATTTGGGGGAGCACTAGTTGCTAGGAAGTTTTTCCTTACAGTCCTCCTCCTTCTCTAGGAGGGTGAAGCTAGGTGGTGTAGTGAATATAGCACTCGGTTTGGAATCAGGAAGATTCTTCTTCCTGAGTTCAAATCTAGCCTCAGACACTTATTATCTGTGTAACACTGGGCAAGTCAATTAACCCTGTTTGCCTCAGTTTCCTCATCTGCGAAATGAGCTGGAGAAGGAAATGCAAACGCCTTTAGTATCTTTGTCAAGAAAATCCAAATGGGGTCACGAAGGGTCAGACATGATTGAAAATACTGTAAAACAAAACTTCCCTATCAGATCAAGAAGAGGTCTATTATGGCAGTCCTATCCCCCTAAATCTTTTCTTCTCCAGGTTGACCATCCATATTTGAAGTGGTTCTCCAGCTTTCACCATGTTGTTTGATCTACTCCATTCCACTGAAAAATGCACAAGAGGCAGTCTGACTTAATGAGTCTCTCACTGGACCAGGGGTTTTAAACTAGGGGTGCGAACATTTTTTGAGGGGAAGGATGGAGAGGTACCTCAGCATAATTTTTTTCCTTTTCCTTCTATGAATGCCTGCTCCATCCACTACATCTTTGTATAACCTAAGATGCTGCAGATATATTAAATATGCTTTAGAAAGTTTCCTGTAAATAAGATCATTTTAAATGGATGAGGCAGTACCAACAACATAGTGGTAAAGGCATAGATGTTGGGCCACAAAGATCTGGATTTAAGTCCCAGCTCTGACACATACTGGTTATATGATCTTAAGTGATTATCTAAGATGCTATCTAATAATATATGATGATAAGATGGTATCTAATATAAATGGAATAGCAAATTGTACAGGTATAAGGAGTTCACTCAAGAATTCCACAAATGAAAGGACAGATTGAGAACACAAGTAGCCATCCCTGCTCTCTGGGAACTCACAGTCTAATGAAGGGACAAGACAGAGAGGTAACATATAAAGGCAGATTCATGTTTCTGGTCAGTTCACAGTAGCACTTACACAGATAACCAATGAAGAACTCTGAAGAATAGGAGTGAAACATGTCATTGGTGGTACTGTATGCTAAGAAAATAATATGGATTATTAATATGGCAAGGAGGATATTCCAGCAGCCAGAAAAAGGTCAAAGGTCTGTTCCTGAACTCTGACTCTGCAAGGAAAGAAAAGAGATGCTTGGATGGGGGAGAGGGTACGAGGAGAAAAGAGGAGAATAAGTATTTATATAGCACCTACTATGTGCTATATATTACTATGCACTAAGAATTTTTTCCAAATGTTATTTTGAGACTCCCAGCCCTGCAAGGGAGGCATCCCCAATTTGTGTGCAGATTCATCCTTTGTTGCCATCAGAGAAATAATGACATGACTTGCACTTGACTTTGTTTTGAGTGAGAGAGGGCTGTGCAGATCACCAGCCTCACTTCTCCTCCAGAGCCATCTGAATCCAGTGACCAGACATTCATCAGGATGACTGGAGATCACCCAGGATGAGGCCATTGGGGTTAAGTGACTTGTCCAAGGTCACACAGCTAGTGAGCGTCAAGTGTCTGAGGTGAGAACTCAGGTCCTCCTGACTCCTGCACTGGTGCTCTATCCACTGCACTACCTAGCTGCCCTTATCCCCATTTTAGAGCTGACGAAACTACTGAGAGGTTAAGTGACTTGCCTAAGTGTCTGAGATCACCTTTGAACTCAGGTCTTACTGACTCCAAGCCAGGGATTCCTTGTGCCATCTAGAACTTAAGTGTAATTGATAACTGAAGACAGTAAAAAACCACACACTGGGGAAAATATTCGTATCAATTTGCCTGATACTCTATGTTCTGATATTCCATAGTTTGAGTTTAATAACCTTTCCAATACGAGGAGCACCGTCAGACTAAGTTGAAATGGGCAGAGATTAATTATATCAAGTGGTAATGTAACATCGGATAGCTGAAAAATGTGCATGAGTAATCAAGAATATACAACTAAAGTGGTTAGAAAAGCAAGAATTAATTAAAAATAGCAGGATAATTAATTTTACTGCCATACCAACATCTGGCAAGGAGTAAGGGGAAAAAAAGCATGGCTCTCTGGAATGAACACTCTCCAAAGGAGTTTTGCAATGACAGGCACCAGAAAACAAGATTGTATTAGGAATTAAGAGACCAAGATTCTTGTCCCATTTCTCCTTCTCATGGGCATTTTAAAATTATTCAAGTCACGACAATTCTTTGGGTCCCAGTTTCCTCCTGTGTAGAATGAGGAAGTTAAGAGTAGCATATCTGAAACTCCCAATATTAAGATTTTTAGGAAAATGTTGTCGAAAATTTAATCATAGCAAACAGCAGTATACTTAGTAGATTTGTACAATATATCCATAATGTAGAAGGTGCGAGTAATTTTTTAAAAAAATTTTGTGACTTGTAAGTTTAAATCATAGCTGCAGGGTAGTAGAGAAGGTGAGACTGAATTACAAAATAATGGGAAATAATTTTAGGGGACCAAGGAATTTTCCCTCAAAATTCTTACAAATAGAATTAAAGAGAAGTTCTTTTAAATCTCTGGATAGGACAGTGGAGACAAGTACTTTCTGGAGGGAGACAAGTCTTTATTAAACACTTATTGGATGCCAGATACTGTGCTAAGTGCTTCACTAATTTTATCTTAGTTGATCATCCAAATAACTGCAGGAGGTGCTTTTGTTATCCCCATTTTGCAATTGAGGAAACTGAGGCAGACAGATTAAGTGGCTAACCAGGGTCATATAGGTAGGCAGTATGTGAGGCTGGATTTTAATTCAGGTCTTCTTAACTCCAGGTCCAGCACTCTGTCTACTGTTCTACGCATTTGCCTCTGGGATCATGTCTCATATTATTTTTGTGGAAAGGATAGAAAGATTCAGGATATAATTACATGAATTTAAGACTGACTGAGTTGTCAGATTCAAAAAGTAACCATTAATGGTTTGACATCAGCTTAGGTGTCCTCTCGTGAAATGAGCCAAAGACGTGGTTGGTGCTGTACAGTTTACTCTTTTTATGAATGACTTGGATAATGGCACAGATGAGATTCTTATCTAATTTTTGGATGACATGAAGCTAGAAAGCATAGCTTACAAGCAAGATAACAATCAAGATTCATAAAGACCTTGACAAATTATAACATAGGACTAAATCTAGTAAGAAGAAATCCAATAGGGATAAATGTAAAGTCTGACACTCAAATATATAAAATCAACTTCAAAAGCAAATGACAGAAGTATCTTTAGAGCACAATTTGTCTGAAAAAGATCTAGAGGTTTTTAAGAGAATGATACAACATGGTAAGTAAAAAAAAGGCCACCTTGGACTTCAGTAAAGGAAATATAGCTTCACTAAATAAGGAAAAGACAATCTAAGTATGCGTTGGCCTGGATGACCAAATGTGGAGTATTGGGTTTAGTTCCAGGGACCCTATTTTAGGGAAGACTCTGATTAAATCAGAGAATATCCTGGGGTAGGACAATCCATGTCAAGGATCATGGGTCTTCAGCATATCAACAATGGATGTGGATTTTAAGAAGTCAAAGGATAGACCTGATCTAGATAGCTCTAGGTCTCTCTGTCTTCTGGTATAGTCTGGCTGGGGAGAAGAGCTTAGGGAAAAAAAAAGCCTCAAAGGAATTGGCCAAGTAACTTTGCTCTAAGAAGACTATACAGCAATCATAGCTATGGTACAGATGACCGACAGCAAGTAGAAGCAAATTTCATAGCTACTGGCTAAGAATGTTAACTGAGGAGAACATTAGCTTTTTCTAGAAAGGAAAGACTCATCACAATATTTTCTAACAATAAGAGACCAAGTTGCAGGTAGCCCTCAAAAGAGCAATTCTGCTGAAGATTTTGCCTTAAACCCAACTCACTCTGAAGCCCTACATTGGACAGTCCCCACCAACCTAAGACAGAGTGAATGTAATCACATAGTACTGTTTCTGTTTTACCCAGGAACCTTGAGGGTCTCCCCTTCCCAGTCGGATTTTTTTTTTTATTAAGGGGCCATCCACTGAGTAACTACTTACAGAAGTCTTTTCATTGAATGAGTCTACCTCACTCAAAGTGAAAATGTGGTAAGACCTTAGCCTGAAAGGTCCAGGATCTCCCAGTGCATCCTGGGCCATCTCCAGGCCACTGGACCCAAATGGCTCAGAAGGAGAAAGTGAGGTTGGTGACCTTGCACAGCCCTCCCTCACTCAAATCAAAGTCAACTGCAAGTCATGTCATCATCTGGATGTCATGGTCTTCTTGGAGAACAAAAGACAAACACAACAACAGATGAAGCACAGAAGAAAGCTAAAAGATCCCTCTAACACAGTAGACTGAAAGAGCTGGAGGGAAGACAGGGGGTGCTCACCTCTGCAGGGGCAAGGTATAGTAATAATAGTGTTATTAATAATATGATGATGATGACTACATCTGTATTTATAGGAGTAAATTCAAGGTGGAAGGGAGGAAAACAAGGAAAGGAAAACGTTTTGTGGCTATTTCATTTACATTGCTATTTAACTAAAATGACTTTGTTAAGAATGGTGTTATTTAATAATAAATAACCAAGATTTATATAGCATCTCCTATGTAACAGGCACTGAACTAATTGCTTTAAACATATCTCACTTGATCCCCATAACAACCCTGAGAGACAGGTGCTATTACTATACTCATTTTATAGATAAGGAAACTGACAGAAACTCGTTAAGTGACTTGCCCAGGGTCATACAGCCAACAGGTATTTAAGGGAAGATTTGGACTCTGGTCTTTCTGACCCTGTTCCAACGCTCTATGTGTCTTGAAGAAAATTCTGACCAACAAAATACCCAGAACCTTGTCAATTAAATGGGAGTCTATAGTGAGAGGAGCTCTGAGGACTACAATGGTCTATCTCAAAGGAGAATGCCACATTAGTGAGTCTGCCAGTCGGTTTTTATTAAAGCACCAGTAATGTTCAAGACTCTGTGTTAGGAGTTGGAGTTCTCTCCCCCATCTCACTGGAGATCTTTAGGCACAGATGAGATGACTCTTTGGTCAATTTAGTGCAGTGAGGATTCTCTATTGGGTGTGAACTCCACAAAAGCAATGGGTTGCTTCTGAAAATGGGAAAATTAAAATGCCCTAGGAGGGAAAACAATTGCAGTTATATATACATGCATATGTATATGTAAGTATGTATGTACATGTTTGGAGAAGGAGGGAGGGAAAATGCTGCTTAAAGATTTACATTAGCCCATGAAAAATTCTAAATTCTAAAATTTTGGCTCTTCCCACACTTATGTAAAACTGCACTGAGGACAAATTGCACAATACTATTCTCCAAAGCAAAAGAAGATGCGTGTTCACTTTCAGGGTGCAAAATACATATGTGTTCCACTTTCAAAAGAGAACAGAAATTGAATTACTTCTTAATTCATGGCTCTAGAGTTGCTGACTTTGGATCCAGGAGTTGATGGATAACTCTTGAACTCGGGTCTTGAAACAATGCACTGGGACTGAGACAATAATGGTAGCATCCCTCTATGCCCATAGAGATTATAAAAAAGGACCTTCAATGTCCTCTCCACCTTACGGAAAAAAACTCAGGACAGAAAGGAGCAAAAGCAAATCCAACAGTCTGGAAAAACATAACAGAATTCTTTGGGTTATTGTGTTGATAATTCTTCCATGCTCAATTTTTTTATGTATTTCAGATAAAGTGGCAAAACAGGGTGGGATGATGCTGGGAGTAAACCAACAACAATGGATTCTAGAGTCCTCAGTAATTTACAGCTCTACTTGTGATCAAAATTTAAACACATTAAAAATAACCTATGCTTTACTGGACAAAGTGCTGAACTGAGACAGCAGATTTACCTAGGTTCTAGCTCTAGTTAAGACACTAAATAAAAGCATGAACCTAAGCAAGTCTCTAATCCTATGTCCTGCACTCCATCCACTGTATCACCTAGTTGCCAAATTAAAAAAAAAAAAGTTTAAGAACCTCTCAACTAGAAGATCTCTATGGCACTTCTCCACAATATCACTTAATAAGACTTCTAGTAAATTTATTCAGTTTACTGGAATAAAATATTTATAAATGTAAATACTGCCAAACATCAATTTTATAAGCAATAATTACACATAAATGGGCACTCTAAAAATGGGGTAGTAGAGGAAAGTACTAAGAGCCTTTGTAAGTTCCCCCATAGTTTCTGTTTCTTGAGTGGTCTTCACATTCATACAGCATTTTTCTCCGTTTTAGAGACAGAGACAAACAAAAATTATTTTTTCCCTCTTCATCACTTCAACTCTGCTAGAAATTTCAAACTGCCAGCTGAGGAAACCAGCTATTTACAGGGAAGCTTTGATGAACCAAACTTCGTATGTTCAAAGCTAGCAATTATCCAGAAGACTGGACTTGCCCATTTGTTTTGTTTGTGGGGGAAAGAAAGCACTAAAACTTTTAATACTGACACATTTTTACGCAATATTTTCCAATTTATAAAACATGGTTCATGGACAGAGAGATATAAACTTATGAAAAACTAAAATACTTTTATTAGAGGTTTACTCAATAAAAATCTTTTAGAAAATGCCCCTGGATGAAGCAAGATTCCCAACAATCTCCTTCTTCTATTTAAGGTACTCAGCAAAGAGATACAAGCTCTTTGAATGTAGAGACTGTTTCATTTTTGTCTTTGTAACCTCAGATGCTTAGCACAGTGCGAAACAAATGGCAAGAACGTAATGCCTGTGGATTGATTTATTGATGTCCTTCAAGTACTATATGATCCTCCACTAACCAATAAAAATTGCTACTTTCTTCATAAAATACTAGTGTAGAACAGCAAATAACCCAGACCAACCCAAAAAAAGACTAAGAACCAGCATTTTTGTGGAGGCTTCAATTCAGTATTAGCTAACTTCCAAAACGTCCTCAATCAAAACACTTCCTTTTCTTGGACATTCCATTTAATCCGAGTATCAGCTATTTTCCTCCACACCTTTGTTCTCATGACCATTCAAAGCATTAACTCCTACTAAGAACCTGGAGGAGAGAGGTGCTGTAGCTTCTCGGTAACTTCTTCTGTAGTCCATGACAAAATAAAAGGAGAATCATGCATTACCAAGTGGTAGAACTATTTGTTTCTTCTCCTTACAAACTGAAAACCCTTCATCTGAAATGGAAAGGTGGCATTGGGGACAGTGCTCTGCACTTGAACATGATCTGGGTTCAAATCCAGCTTCAGAAACTTAACTAGCTATATGACCCTGGGCAAGTCACTTTACAATATGTTTGTCTCAATTTCCTCATCTGCAAAATAAGGATAATCACCTGACTCTTGGGGCTGTTGTGAGGATCAAATGACGTAACATTTATAAAGCTTTAAAGTGAACTACTACTCTTCTTTCACATCAATTATTTGTCTAATACTATAATCCTGGTAAACATGAAAAGCGACTCTGCAACCCATTTCTTTTCAGCTTAAGTGTCAAGAGCTAAATGAGAACTCCAAAGGTAGAGCAACACTTTTGCCTGGGACCTCAGAGTATCCACAGCTCTAGAATGAGAAAGGACCTCAGAGACCAACTAGTGTTGTTCAAAGTTCTCTCTTCTGACAGATGAGAAACTAGAGCCTAAGGAGGATAGAATATCAGGTGACATTTGAACCCAGGTCCTCTGACTCCAGAATACATTCAAGCGTTTGGGGTTACATTGCTGTATCAAAAGATAAATTTGATGGGAAAAAATTAAACATTCAGGAAATTTATTTTTTTCACATTAAAAACTCTACTTCCTTCACTATCTAGATTTAAATAGCTGGAGACAAATAAGAAAAGTCACAAACTTTTAGTTAAAAAGAAACTTTAAGAAAAAAGAGTCAATTCCCATTCTATGGGAATTTGGTAACTGTAATATTACTGAATAAGATCTGTGTTGCAAATGACGGCTCTACGACACTATCATGCATAGTTCACCTGCTTTCTTGACAATCCAAGGAGAGGCTAACAAAAGAAATCAAAGCATTTGTCAAGAGGTCCCTTGACAAATCAACAGTTACCTAAGTAACCACAATATGAAAATCGGGAACGTTTCTATTTCTGATGAATAATTCCTTGCATTGCCAGGCCCACCTGATCACGGCATGTGTATCCCTCATTTTCAAAAGCTGCCTTTGCTGTCCAATCCTTACTAAGCACAGAGAATCTGGTTTCCATAAGCTGCCATCTGTTGCCTTCCTCCAGGACACGGTGGTTGCCATCACCAGGGCATTAGAAAGAGCCTACTGGACTATAATAACTTGTCCCATTGCTTTAAAATCAAAACTCAACAAAACGCAAAGCTTCCCCTCTCTCTAGTTTCTGCAGAGCTCTAACTCACTCACTACCAGTCCTCTTAAAGCAAAAACAACATGCTTTCATTGTATGTACTGTTTTCTATTCCTTTCCATCTTTCCCTTGTGGGGGAGGGGGAGATTACATCTTTGATTATGTTGGGGAAGAAAACTGCCAGAGAGGATATTCGCTCAACTAATGTGGACTTCTATCTGTTCTGCAACTTATAGTCAACCTCTTAGTATACAAAATAATTGCCTAAGTGACTTACCCAAAGGGTCACAAAAACAGAATGTATCAAAGACAGGACTTAAACCACTATCTCTCTGACTCTAAGGAAGCTCTCTATGTACTACACCAATTTGTCTCTCCTTTTCATCACATCCTATAAATCAAGTCTTGTAAATCTTTCATCTCTTCCTTTCTGTCCTTTCATAGCCTTGTCAAATTCCATGTCCTCCACGAAGCCTTCCCCTCCTGGTCTGTACCACCTTGTTCTCTCACCCTCTCTCTAAATTCCCCAAGGGCTGGGTTTCTGCATCACATAACTTAGCACTTACTTATATTAGAGTCTTCAGTTGGACATCTGAGTGTGAACTCCCTCATTAATTCCAAGGAAAACATCTTAGAGGTTTTCTCATCCCTTCCAGCACCTAGACATGACTGACATGTTGTGTCAGAATGTCACAGTTGGAAGAGTCATTTAGTCCAAACTATAATACCTAAATGAGAAAATAACTGACAAATAATGCTATATGAATTCCACTAATATGGATACCAAATCACCATTTTTCTGCTTTTTTTATTTTAGCATTTATTAGTAGTATTTATCACTTTAGTATTACACATAGATACTAGAATTATGTAGAGATTGCCGGGGAGTAGCAAATAGCTTAAATGCTGTAACAATGATGCCTCAACTGACCTTCACAACAGCCCTGGGACGTAGGTGCTATTATTAGGAATGAGGAAACTGAGGCAGAGGTTAAGTACCTTGCTCAGGGTCTCGATGTGAGCAAGTGCTGAAGTCTGGATTTATACTGAGGTCTTCCTGACTCTAGATCAACACTCAATCTGCTGAGACACTTCATCTCAGGGAATGTGCCAAGCTTCATTGGAGGAGGGATTTCATTATATCAACAAAACCACGCCTTCCAGCCTTAAAATCTGATCATAGCTCCAGAGCTGAAAAGGAGTCTAAGTCTCTCATTTTATAGATGAGGGAAATAAGTCTTAGAGAGCTTAAATAAACCATCTAAGATCCCAAAAGTTAAGTGGCATAGAGTTGGGTCTCCAACTGAGCACTGTTCTTTCTACTATACATGGAAAACATTATCTCAGCATATCCCCAGATCCAGCCTCCTTCCCTAGTTACAGATGCACTGCCTTCCTTGGAAATTGATCGAATAGGTCAGAAACAGAGAAACCACAAATCCCCGGATGCTGTTCACAGAGGGGAAGAAATTAGCAAAGCACCGGCCACCAAAAGACACACTCAGGAGTTCCAACTGCAGAGTCTTCATGACCTAGTCACACCAGCAAACATGACCTGATTCCTCCTTTACTCGTAACATTCTCACCTTCTAATGCTTTGCTATGTGCAGAAAAATCATAGCCAGTTTACCAAGAATCAACTCACCAGGCATAATAAATAAATAAATAAATAAGAATAAAAGACTTGGTCTCCATATCTCCAACAGGTGTGAAGGGCTAGGGATACTTACAGTCCAGTTCCACTCTGCTTAGGTCCAGAGTGTTTGACTCACTCTGTTTTCTGAGTGAAACGAGCCCATCTAAATCAACCTTAAAACTGAATACATTAAAATGCATTCATCAGAACTCTTCTTCCTTTACATACTTTCACAAAGAACTCCCTGCTAGAATCCATTAGGAGAGAGATTTAAATATTTAATTTAAATGTTCCTCTAAAAGACTCATAACTACTCGAAGCATAAAAAGTCAAGCACACACTCCCTATGCCACTCTTGAGTAAAAAGCAGAACACTTAACTGATGCTATTTACAAGTGATTTCCAATCCGTATGTTTCATCTTAGGAACAATTAGATCACATTCAAACTGCTTTGTTGTGCTCTAACTTTGGGAAATCAGAACTTCACTTTTCAAATCAGCATTCTGCATTTTCCAATGTGATGAGGAAATGAAACAGGTTAACCAGAAGAAAAGGAAAATTTACGATTACTAAATTGACCAACGATCTGCTTGCTTTTCTGGCATTCAGCTTAAATAAATGACAAAAGAATATTTTTATCTAGTTGTAAATCCTACATCCCATATTTAAATCATCCCCGATAATGTCAACATCCATGTACTCCCATCCATCAAGTGGGAAATAGGTAAACAGACTATGGTACAATGATGTAATGGTATATTACTGTGCTATGTTAAATGATGAATATAAAAAACATGGGAAGACATATGAACTGGTGAAAAAAAAGAAAGAAAAACAATATACCTAATAATTAAAAGAATGTTTCAGTGGAAAGAGCAACAAAGACAACAAAATAACTAAAAATGGAATGCTGGAGAAGTGCAATAAAAAAGGAATAGCTTATAGGAACACTTCCCTTCCATTTTCTTTGTAAGGGGAGAACGAGTAGCATATAATCAAATATGCTACCAGACTTTTTTGATATGATGATCTAACTTTTTCTCCCTTTTTCATGCTTTTATGTATGGGAAGATTCTCTAGAGGGAGAAAAAGAGGGATACATTGAGAATTTAAGTAATGTTCTAAAAAATACCAATGAAAATTTGAAAGAAAGAGAAAGCAACATGCTTATTCTCAGAGATCAAGGATATTTTTAAAGCTAAATGGTACTCAGAAGAGTTTATACACCATGAGTAGGATGGTAGTTTTTCCCTTCTTCACCAGTAAGATGAGTATTGTAATGATGGTATTGTACTGGGCAGAAGAGAAAACTTAGCTTTTCTCAGTATAATGGCTGAAAGAAAAGTAGAGTCCTCTACGAAAAGTCTTAATTTCCTTGGATGCTGTGGTCACAAAGAAAGCACCCAGAAAGGATCAAGCAGGAGTTACAAGGGATAAGATAAAGTCATGCGAGAATACACAGAGTGACTTCTGGAAGATGGCACTAAACAAAATGGCAGACAGATCTGCTGCACTATGCAAAGGATTGATAGTGAAACACAAGCATTCAGAAATGCCAGCGGAATAGTGGTGGTGATGGTGGCATCAAATACCAGGAGGGGCAGATAGAAAGCCGGTAGAGAGGGGCAGAGATTGATCACAGGGGGAAAAACCAAAGGTGTCCAAAAATATTCTGTTCTAGGGACCTGCAGTATCAATGAACTTAAGACTCTGGATCTTCACATACATTTTTGTTTTCATTTTGCTTTATTTTTCTATGGGCACTGTGAACAAACACAAGGGAGCAAAGGGGCTTGGTCAGGAGGTCAACCTACAACGTTCCTCTTTGCAATTCCTCACACACTGTGTAATAAAGCTGCTTTGGGTTCAGATGTCTTGGGAGTCTCTGTGGTAGTAGGAAGGAACTGACCACTCTTCACGGAGAGCAATCTAATGAGCCAGACTTTGATGTTATCAGATATTTGTGGGTGGGTGCAAAACATGATCCTTAAAGAAAATGATGAATACCGAGAAGACTCTAAAATTAAACTGGAATGCATGGAGCCTTACTTTGGATAAACCAGTAACAAATGTAATACCAATTTTTTAAATTATGAATTTTTATTCCCTTCCTCCAAGTATTAAATACACTAATGGATAAAGTTTTCTATTTCTATTGTACTCACTATGTGTACCTAGTAGTTAGATGGTGTAGTGGATAGGGCTCTGAGCCTAGAGTCAGGAAGACCTGAGTTCAGATCCAGCTTTGGGTAAGTCATTTAACTTCTGCTTGCCTCAATTTCCTCATCAGTAAAATAAAGACAATAAGAGTATCTACTTCCCAGGGTTGTAGTAAGGAGGAAAATATGTAATAAAGTTCTTAGCAGATTTGTATAAAGCCCATTATAAGTGCTACATAAATGCTAGCTAGCTGTAGTAGTAGTAATGCTAGTGGTGTTTTCCTGGCTTTGTAAATTCATTGTGATTCATTTAATCTTTTATTCCAATTGGATGCTGTTATCTTTTGCTCTAATAATTGATGCTTATTTTGTAAGAAGCTCATTTTCAAACGATTCACAATGCTAATCAATAGTTTCCTTCTCCTTAAAATTATAATTTTGTTTTCTTTGACATTCAAGTAAAAATACTTTAGCACAGTTTCTGGCACATAGTAAGAATAAATGCTTATTCCCTTCCTCTTCCCCCCATCCCTTTGCCATGTTCAGTGACTTTTAATTTTCTTCTTGAAGAAACTACATATTATGCACAGGTCGGAATTTTCTAACTGGCAGTCAATAAAATTTGCCTGTTTCTGCACCATGAAGCCTATTGTCACATCGTTGTCCCCCCTTCCTGCATCCTTCACCCTCTGCCCTGCTGAAGTTAATAAATATTAAAGTACATGCCGATAGAGTTGGGAGAATGCTGTCAAATGCTTCCTAAGAAGCATAAGTAGAAAACAACTTCATCCGGAGGTTGGTCTATGGACAGCAATTAATAAGGAGAGTACTTAATAAGTTTTAAAGAACTCTACAAGTGTCAGGGATGATGATTACTATTCATCTTCACAGTGATTAGTTTGCTTATATGTTTTACACTCAAAGCAAATGACCAAGGACATCACGAAATCCTGTTTCATGTTGCCTTTTGGCACAAGATGAAAGCAGCTCCTCTAATTATCTTAATTGGTTCTCTGAGGATAACCTGTGAGCTGTTCTTCCATTTAGTGGCCACTTTAAAAAAATATCCTTGTGGCATCATTAATAGTGAGAATATTACTATGAATGTGGTTATGCATCAACTTGTGAATAACTGAAAAAAAAATCGAATACCAAGAGTGCCAATGGTAAAATTCATGTTTTTAGATGGCATACAAATTATGTACCCTTCCCCTCCCAGTGTACTTTTCATCAACTTGTCATTGTTACTATACAAATAGATGGGGTCCCTGTGGTACTTTGTGAATTACATAACTTTTTCTGGCCACAAATTCATCACCTAATGGTCTGATGAAAGAACATGGGAACACAATAGAATGGACATGCCCCGGAGCTCACAGAAATTTTCTATGAAAAATATCCCTCTGATTCTTGGACTTGTTGTCTAGGGAGCTATTTCAGAAAGAAGGATGGTGGCCAAGTTCACAATTTCATTGTCTTCATTTGTCAGAAAAGTGGGGGAAGGGAATAGCTAACATGCCCCCTCACAAAAAAAAATACAGCACTATCTTAAGTGAAATTTTTCCATGATGCAAATTATCATTATTGAAGGATGGACCTCTTATCCATTCCGACTCTTTGGTTTCCTCCATTTTTTACTCCCCTGTCTTCCTGCAAGTCTCTCGTCCATCTTTAGATATGTTACTCACTGACTGTATATTTGGACCATCTGCTTTTAGGGAACTAATGTCAGCTCCTTGAGATCAGAGATTGCTTCATTCTTTGTATCTGTGTTGCCAATCCCTAGCATTATGCCTACCACAAAGTACACTCTTCATAAACACGTGTTAATTGATCAATTTACCCAATGAACAATGTGAAGTAGAGAATACTTATGCAGATTTCTTAGCCAATGTAGACTTACTGATAGTAATCTAGATTCATGAGTAATTTAATATTGGCATATATTCAGTTCAATGAACACTACTAAAAGGAGGACACGAGAATTCATTCCTACTGATTTAGTTATCCATAGCCCTCTAGGTCTATCAGATACTGGGAGTGGCTTCTTTTTCTGCCTCAAATATAGAATCTAAATTATATCTTTCTTGTGCATGCCATCCATAATTTTATTATAGTGAGAGATCAGTGAATGCTCATTTGGCCAAAATAAATGAATTAATGTGGTAACTACCAAATAAAGTCATTTATTTGCACCTTTAATTCTGGCCTCACCGGTCTAAACCATTTTTTTCTTACCCCTCCTTGGCATGCTTTCAACAAGATGAAAAAAAGCATTAATGTGGAAGGTTAAAAAATTCACTTTTAGCTCTATTTGACACAATTTTTTCAGTGACATCTCTAATCATCTTCTAATAATAAATTTCATTACAAATTTTAATTTCTATAATTTCAAGCATGACCCACTCCACCAAGCTCATGGATTAAGTTGATAAAGATTGAATTAGAGGAGAAAGGTTTCATTTCAACATAAAATTGGACCCTCCCCCCCCAAAAAAAATCATTAGCACAACAAATTCACATAGAAGTAAAACAATAGATCTGCTGATATCGAGAGTATGATTTCTACCAGCAAGAGATTATCTTCTTTTTTGTTGTAAATGATTCTATTTTTCAAGTACCTTTTTTTGTAAATTAAACTTCTCTCCCATTAGTGCCCCCTCTCAGAATGAACAAACTTTAAACAACAACAGCAAAAAATACAAACTTCAATAGCTCCCTACATATTCTGGCCAAAAAACTCGGCAAAACTCACACTCACCATATCTGAAAATGCATGTCTAATTTTGCACTTGAAGTTCATCACCTCGTGTCAGGAAGTGAGTGCTACCTTGTATCTTCATTCATTTGGAATTTAGGTTTACTGTTGCTTGATCAAAGTTCAAACAAAATAGGTTCCAAAAGACCTGCATCAGAGGAAAATACAGACTGACTAGAGGTGGGAGTGTGCTCACAGCAACCAGGAAATCAGGGATGCCTGAAGTACAGCAGTTTAGCCAGTGTTACGTGGAGAAATCTTTCAGGCACAAGCAGAACCACTTTTCAGAAATGATCAAATAAAGTAGATCCCTGCAGGTAGAGTTTGTGTTTCAAGATAGTTACCAGCCCTCTTAACTCCAAACGCAGTTAACTAAAACTCTTAACATTTAAGTGAATCTGAGAAAAAATTTGAGACTCTCAAATCAATCAATTTGTTGCAAACCCCAGGCTTCCAGTTGAAGAGTATTCCCCAAATAATGTGATATGAAATTAAATATGTCTTCATCATTCCTTTAATAATTTGAAATGATTTTTCTACATGAGGAATAAAATGCATCTTGAAAAGTTTCCATTTTCCTTTCCATTATTTTCTCTCCCTACATTAGTTGTCAAAACATAAATTTTCTACATCTCAATTTAATGCTGTATGAACTTAGAAAATAAAATTTTATTAAAACAAATACCAAAGCTGGCTGTGATGTTTTCAAGTAGGGTAGAACAATCATTTAATCTGGAAGTCTAGAGAAAACTTGTGACTATCTGATAGCCCCCAGTTTCTCTCATAAATATAGATAAGAAAATTCTTAGCTACTTCTAATATAGAAATATTATCAAAAGCAACATGAACTCAGTGTTATAAAAGACTGTATTTAAAGGCAAACTATCATGAAACTTTGGGCCTTAATACAGGAAAAAACTGCATTATTATAAGAAGTGGTAGCATTCACCAATTAATATTCAATAAATATTAAGCACCTACCATGATCATAGCCCTTACTATGCTAGGTATTATTAGAAATTCTAAAACGAAGGTATCTTTGAGAGGTTTACAAATGTTCTGTATAAACAAAACAGATAAATGAGTGAAAAGACAATTAAAAGATATATGACAGAGTAATATTTGATTAAGGATCATAGAAGTCTGTGTTTGATCTCTTCATTTTACAGACTAGGAAAATAAGGCACAGAGAGATTAAGTAACATGCTCAAGGTCACACAACAAGTAAGTGTTTAAGGTGAAGTCTGAATCCAAGTGTTCTTGAACCCAGTTCCAGGACTCTGGCATTATACTGTGCTATACTTACAGGTTATAGCATTCACTTAATTTTACAGATAATTTTTTTGTGTGTGTAAATGTCTTATATCGTTAACTTGATGATAAACCAGAAAGTAAGAACTATATATTATACATCCTTGTTTCTCTCAGAGCATCCTGCCAAAGTAGGTGGCAAAGATATCTTTCTTGACAAAGACAGAAGACATTAAGCACTTAGATGACTGTAGGTTAGAATGATCAAAAAAAGTGAAATGGAAGGGAAGGTATAAAGTTAGGTGAGCCTTTTAAGTTGAGAAGAACTGAGTAGTTGGAAGGACATTCCAGGTAATTCCATAGACAACCCAAGGGCAGCAAGATGTCACGATGGATAAAGTGCCAGGCTTGAAATCAGGAAGACTCATCTTCCTGAGTTCAAATCTGATCTCAGACATTTCCTCACCTTGTGACCCTGGGCAAGTCACTTAACCCTGTTTGCCTCAGCTTCCTCATCTGTAAAATGAACTAGAAAAGGAAATGGCAACCTACTTCAGTATCTTTGCCAAGAAACAGAGAATCGAGCAAGACTGAAAAATAGGTAAATAACAAGACAGCCCAAGAAAAAGTTCTACCTGACATATCAGATATACTACTTCTTAAATTACATTAGAGGAAAAAAGAAATGACTTTCCCAAAAGCAATTTTCAGTTCCATGGAGGAAACCCAGCAAAAACGGCAAAGTGAATAGTAAGATACGTTCACAGGCATGCATTTTCAAGTGCTGGTACCCAGTTAAGAAGGAATTTCATGTCATATGGTAATAGGCAATGAAGGAAGTAAGTATAAACGCCATAGAGTGAAACTGATCCCATTTCCAAAGTCTCCAAATCATAAGGATAGAAAGGAATTTGGCAGCACCTGATGTGCCACATTCCACAGCTGCTATTCGTTACAGAATATAAGAAATACTGCTGTCAAGGTCAAAAACAAAACTAAACAAAAACAAGGTGAGGCATAGGATAGCATGCCCAGATACCAACTAAGAAAGAACTTTCTAGACCCAAGGAAGTCTCTGACTTTGCTGTTGCAGACTGATCAATCTTCCCCAGCCTAGCAGCCATAAGAGTCCTTCATAGTGTAAAACCAGGGATAGGACTTGGCCTCAGGAAGACCAAGGTTCAAATCCTACCTCAGATACTTATAAGCCGAGTGACCCTGAGTAAGTCACTTCACCTATGTACTGCAGATTCCTCTTCGGTAATGAAGGGCTGAACTCAATGATCCTTAAGGTTTCTTCTAACTCTAAACCTATAACCCTACAATTCCCTCCTGAGATTTTGCCTCCTTTCATCACTCTTCGTTCCCTCTTAACATTGATGGCTGCCTCTAAAACACCACCCTTTTAAAATTCTGTTTACTAAGTGTTATGGGTCCCAGATGGTATCTGTGATAGCAAAATAGGTGATAAATTAAGAGATGAAGAAAAGAACATCACTGGAGTAGGGAAACAGTGCAGATGACCTGAGTTTTAATTGAGTCTTTGATACTTCCTGCCTAATGCCCTGGGCCAAGTCATCTCCTTTCTCTGAGCTTGAGTTTCCTAATATGTAAATGAGGGTGTTGGACTTGAAGATGTTTAAGGGCCTGTTTAGCTCTAAATGATTAAACTGTGGAATTAAGCACTCTTATAATTACATTATAAGATACAACTTCTAATCCTTCATCAGCAAGGGGAACACATAGAGCCATTGCAGGTCTGAAAAGTGCCAGAAGACCTTACTTCTTGGAGTTCCTGCTCCCAAATTTTCTGTCAACATCAGCTCATAAGAAGCCAGTGTCTCAGAATTGTGAATTCCCCTCCACAGGCTAGACAGGAGGTAGCCAAGAATGAAGAATGTGTTTCTGGCACCTCAAATTAGAATTCTGAGCATGTTTTCCTATAAAAATACCATAAGAACTGGCGAAAAGTTCTACAGTACTATACTTCAGAAAGATTACAGGTCAAATAGGCTTTTAGGGATTGTCTGACAGCAAAGATAGTGACAGATGGTTGCTGTCAACAACAAAAATTCATTCGGAGGAACAAGGAGGTCAGAAAAGACACTGGATTGACCACCAGACTAAATGACTTAAAATGCATACACACCAGTGTATATGGGTTCAAACATGTTTGTATATCCAGATTCTTCATAAGCTTGCCTATTCTCAGACTATGGGTCTTGTTTGCCCCTGATCTATTCTTCTGGATCCTGGATGATGCTTCCTGTCTCTGGCCTCTGGGAATTTTTGTTTTTATTTCAGTATTTCAAAAATAACTGACACTTTTGTTCCTAATAACAACCCATCTCTTGCTTCTGATCTCTCAGTGAGAAGCTTCCTTTGCTAAGAAGCCTTAGTGAACAAATTTGGCTTTCTGGTATACCAAGCCAAGAAGACAGTATATAGTAGGGGAAGTGGCCTGGGGGCACAATTACAAAAAATAACATTTTAAAGTATGAAGAGGTACTCCTAATAGCTGATAACCTTTTTGGGGCAGGGGAATAGGGAATGAGAACGAGATTTCATGGTCATAACAAATCCTGTTGGAAGCACCATGTGTTAAAAGGGCACCTAGAAACCAAATAAGGACCAGAGAAAAATGAATACTAAATGGACACTAAAATATCAGAAAAAAAGATTTATGAGAAAAGGTTAAAAGAATTCATTAAAAAAATCTAAGTAATGGGGTTTATCACCACTTCATAATAACATCTACAATGAGAGCTAGCACTTACATAGTGCTCTATAAACATTTCTCATTTGATTCTCATGATAGGCAGAGGTTATTAATATTACCATTTATCAGGTGAGGAAATTGAAACTGCAAGGTTAAGTGACTTCTAGTCACACAACTCACACAACTAAGAAAACTATCAGAGAAAATATTTGTATTCAGCCCATGTCAACTCCAAATCCATTGCACTGTCCAGGAGACCTGGAATGCTTTAGCTTCCACAGATGTAAGGTGACACTCTAATGGAGTGGAATTCTTGCTAAAACAGGAAACGTAGTTATGCAACAGTGAACAATTGAGGTAATATTTATCACCTAGAAAGAGCACAGAGAGAATCTTTTTCTTCAAAATTTTCAGAATGCCTCCCTTCCTGAAATAAGTAGAAAGAAAGGGAAGAAGCTACCTCCAGGGTAACCAAAAGATTATTGAACTAGAAAAATGAAGACCCTGGTAGCCATAATAATGTAATTAATTAGCTTTATAAACTAGGACAAATCATATCAGTTAGCTGCACATCAGCTTCTTCATATTTAAAATCAGAGGATAGGTGAGAGTGGTGGAATGACCTCTAAGGTCTTTATTGTGCTAAAATACTATAATCCTGTGACTTAAAGAGATTTCTGCCTGTGAATCAGCAACTCATCTTTCTACCTCATGGAATCATTTCATTCTAGCCCTAGTATTTCTTCCTATTGCTCACCTATAAATTCCTCATTTTACCTATTCATTCATGTTTTCTGACCATTTTTTGTTTATCCTAATGAGTTTTGGTTATCTAAAATACCAGTTCTTAAAGTGTGGGCTATGGACTTCTTAAGGGACCCAAGACCCTATGTTGCTAAAATATTATTTGCCTATTAAAACACCTCTCCCTTGATCAAATTGCCTTCATATACTCCAATCAAAACAACATATTGCAAGAGAATGAATATAGAAATAATATGAGAATCCAGCTGTTTTCTCTTAAGTCTGATATTAAAGATATTTGCAAAATTATGTAAATACTATGCCACTTTTCTCACTATATTTACTGGAGGGGGAGTTTTTTCATAAAATTATGTATATTGACATACAATGGACTGATTACAATTTTGATCAAATTAGTAAATATTTTAAACTGTCATTTTAAATTTCTAATAAGTTAAGTATTGATAGATAATACATATAAACAAAAGTTCTTTGGGTTTCCATGTTAACAGCATAAAGGAGTTCATAGAACAAAAAGTTTGAACTCTAAAATATCAACTCCCTAAAAATTAACTAACAAAATACATTTTTTGAGAAAGTTATTTCTCATATTGAGATTTTTCATTTTTATGACTATTAATAAATATGTGTTTCATACTTTAAAGTTTGCAATGCAGTTAATAAATTATTTAATTTACCAGTCACAACAATCCTATGGGGTAGATACTAGAAGTACAGATGAGGAAACTGAGGCTCAGAGCAGTTAACTAACCTAACTAAGGAGATGCTCATCAATTGGGGAATGGTTGAACAAGTTGTAGTATACGATTGTATTGGAATACTATTACGCTGTAAGAAATGATGAGAGGGATGGTTTCAGAAAAACTTAGGATGACTTCTATGAAATGATGCAAAGTGAAATGAGCAGAACCAGGAGGCCACCGCACATGCAACAGTGTAACAGCAACAGTTCATAATAATCAACTTAGTGATTGTTAATCAGTACAATCATCCAAGACAATTCTAAAGGACGCATGATGAAAAATATTATTTACCTCTAGAGAAAGAACTAATGAACACTGAGTCCAAAATGAAATGTAATTTTCTCACTTTATTTTTCTGGCTTTTTTTGTGACATGGTTAATATGGAAACATGTTTTGCATGATTTCACATGTATAACTTCTATTAAAATTGCTTGCCATCTCAGTGAGTGGGGGAGGGGCTGGAGGGAGGGGAAAAAATTTGGAACTCAAAAAAATTGTAAAAGAATGTTTACAATAATTAATTTTTTAAGGGAGAGAGAAAAAAACTGACTTGCCCAGAGTCATATAACGAATTAAATATCAGAGGATCTGTAGTCAGATATTCCTCCATCAAAGTCCAGTGTCTCTGCTATACTACACTGTTACTCTAACCTACTTGTATAACATGCATTAGAGTTTGTTTTAATTGGAAACTATCTGAATGACTTCAATAAACTAAATCTAACCACAGATTATTGTGTGTAATTTGACAAAGAGTTTTCTTGTCCTTATCCTGAAATTTATTGACACTCACTTAAACCACTCTGACTCTTTTGAAAAGGAATCCATTTTCCCTGACCAAAGGCAAATAATCAATTCTCTTTCCCCTTAACTCAAAATCATTCTTGGAATTTCTGTCTAAGGTCAGTCAGCAAACCAGCATTTATTAAGCACCTACTATATGCTAGGTACTGTGCTACACAATGGCAATACCACACCCCCCCTCTCAAAGAAGTTAAAAAAACATCCCCTACTCTTTAAGGAGTAAAAGAACATCCCCTACTCTGCTGGAGAGACAATATGAAAACAAGTATCATACAAACAGTAAAACTGGAAATAATCAACAGATGGAAAGCACTAGCATTAAGGGATATCAGGAATGGCTTTTTGCAGAGGTTGGGTTTTAGCTGAGCCTCAAAGGAAGCAAGGAGGCAGAAACATTGACGAAGGAATTCCAGGGTACAGTCAGTGAAAACACCCAGATTTGGGAGATAAAGTTTCTCTTAAAAGAAACAGCAAGGAGTCCACTATAATTGGATTGCAGACTGCAAAGATCTAAGAACACCAGTAAGGTAGGAGAGATCCAAGTTACAAAGAACTCTGAACTTCAAACAGAGGATTTTATACAAGATCCTGGAGGTGACAGGGAGACACAAAAATTTACTGAATAGGAGCTTGATGTTTGGGGGTAGAGGTGGGTGTTGTGTGTGACATGGACAGACTTGTACTTCAGGAAGATCAATCTAACAGACTGTAGGGGGCGGGGAGAGGCTTAAGGAAGCAGATCAACCAACGGACCATTGTAATAAAGAAGGCCTGAACCAGCTGGTAGCATCCAAAAGATGGGTTCACCAAATTTACCAGAGGCACCATGATCCAGTGAAAAAATGACTCAGGAGTCAAAGAGACAATCCTGAGATCAATGGTCTGAATGTGCTATTTTATAGATGATAAAACTAAAACCCAGAGAGGCTAACAGTCCTGTGCAAGGTCCTATGGCTAGGAAATGGCAGGGCTAGGATGGAAACCTATGTCTCCCAATTCCCAGGCTAATGCTTTTTCCATAACACAATCTGCATCTCAAGTCAATCAAGAGTCAGAATATGCTCCCCCACTACATATGCACTGTCCCCACAAATGGCATTAGTGCAGACCCTGGGCAGTCAGTGGAAGCAGAACTATGGGCAGAGACTGATGGATGGCTACTATCAGGTAAATTACAGAACACAAAAGAGCCCACCTGAGCCCGAGCACTGGGTCACAGTTTCCTCCACCTCTATGTCAAGGATGATATCTAACCTTGGGTCACAGTTTCTTTAATGTCTATGTCAAGAATGACATCTAACTTTCAACTTCAACAAATATGCTGTGGAACTCTAAAATCTAGGGTAGAAAAAGAGCCTATATTCCAATGTCTATTTGAAAAATGATACATCAACTGCATACCAAGTGCTACTCAAGGTCAATGAGTAATTAGATGGTTGGAAAGAGAATGTTTCTGACTGGAGTGGGTTGGCAAGGAAGACTCTAAAAAATTTTCATGGAGGAAATGGGGATTTTTTTGTTTTGTTTGTTTTTAATGATCCTTAAAGGATGGATTGGATTTCAGCAGACAGAGGGGTGGGTAGAAGGACATTTCAGACATACGGAGGCAAGAGGACAGAGAGTTGGTACAATATGACATGGGAAATGGGTGAAGTAATACAGTTAAGTTGATATGCAGTATACATGAAGGGACACAGTGTGAGCTAAGTATTAAAAGGGGTAGCACTGTGGCAGATTATGTTAAGTCCTGTACAATAGGAAGTCACTGAAGGGTTCTGAGCCAGAGGAATATGATCATATCAGTAAATAAGGATAATTAATCTGGCAGAAGCAGGAAGGATGGATGAGTGGGGAAAGAGCTAGGCCTTCTCTGTGGTTCTACCTCTGGCTCCTCTGATCAGGGAAGAACAACAGAACATAGCACCCCCTCCCTTCTTCCCTTGCTCAAACCTTTCCCCTGCGTAATATACCTGCCATCAAGTTTTTAAAGAGAATCATAGGTTTAAAGACTTCAGGTAACTTTGAAATCTTTCAAACAAAAGCAAATCTTTCAACAGATGAGAGTCCCACTAGAAATGCTTCAGAGTGGCAATTAGCCTTATAAGATGGTCCTTACTTCATAGTTTTCTAAAGAATTATTCCCATTTTTCCCAATTGTACTGCTATGTGAATTTTCATTGATGTCCATGTTCTCTCCCCTCCTGGAAAGTGCCCCAGCAAATTAAGAAATGTACAAACGTACTCTGGATTTATAAGGGTTAGGAAGCACTACTGATAACTTAATGGGTTGGGCTTTTTTTCCCCTATCTCACTTTTCCAGACTTTTTTCATACTACTCCTGTCACAAAGTCTACATAACTGGATTACTGACTTTTGTTAATCTGCAGCTAACAAAGCAGGTTGGAAGTAGGAGCAGCTGTGTCTTGGAGAGTTGAACATACCATTAAAATTACTTCCATTTTACCAATAAGAAAACTGAGGTTTGGAGAAATTAAGTGAACTGTCCAACATCATGTAGCTTTTAAGTTTCAGGATATAGACTAAAAAAGAAGGTCCTGTTGATCAATTTCAGTTTCCCTTTCCTCCTTTTCTCTGGTTTTCTTGCTTCAAATCCCTCCCAATTCTCAGTTCCTCCTCTCCATAGCACCCAAGTTGATTCCTAAAGCAAAGGAACTTTGTCAGTCAAAATGCCCTAGGGGCTCCCTATCACTAATATGTATGTGTTTCTATATTCTCTCTTTCTTTTCCCCTAGTTCTATCCATGCACAACTCTGTTTATATGTCTGTATGTGTGTATTATATACACACACAAATATATACATACATATACATACTCTACTATGTTCTTAGAGAAAATACAAGCTGTTTTGTTTGTATTTTAAAATAATTTATGATCTGGTTCTAAAAAATCTTTCTAGACTTATTGCCTACAAAGATTCATACATGCTGCAGTCTAGCTAGGCAGGCTTTTTTCTTGTTCCTCACGTTGAACATCAGAACTCACACCTCTGTACATTAACACAAGCTTCCCCTCTCTCCCAGTGTACTCTTCTATCACCTTCACCTCTTAAAGTTAATGGCCTTAAAAATGTTTTTAGTTTACTTCAAAGATTAGCTGAAGTACTATTTCCTCCACAAGGCCTTTCTTGATCCCTTCCGTTTTTGCCAGCAATTCTCTGAAAGCATTTTACATATTTTAAGAAATTTACTCGTCTGTGTTTATTTCATTTTCCTCTGCCTCTCCCTTCTATACCCCACCCCCACCCAACGAAAGCTCATTGAGAGCAGAGATTACTTTTATTTTGTCTCTATGTGCCAGGTTCTAGAATATAGAAGGCATTTAATAAAGTCCTGGGGAAGGAAGGAAAGGAAGGAAGGAGGGAGGGAAGGAGGAAGGAAGGAAGGAAGGAAGGAAGGAAGGAAGGAAGGAAGGAAGGAAGGAAGGAAGGAAGGGACAGTGAGCTAGCATTTGTATAGGGTGACTCAGAAAGAATTGAGTCAGTTCAGAGCTTGGAAAGAGACAGCAGAGTGTGACTGAGGAATATGAGAAACTGGTGTTTTAGGGTTTTTTGGTTGGTGGTGGTTTTTTTTTTTTTAAAGAATATAAAGAGTGTAGAGTAGGAGGTATGAGTCTGTGAACAGGAAAGTGAAAAAGTAAATTGAGCTGGTATCAGAGTATATATGAAGGAATGCCAGGAAATTTGGATCAACAAGGACACCAAAGTGGTTGGAAAATAGAGGGTGTGAAGGAGAGTAACCTCAATAAGCCTGGAAAAAATAGCAGGAGACAGCTCTTAAAAATGCTAAACAGAGGATCTGGTATTTTTTGTCTAGAGGGAACAGGGAGCCTCTGGAGCATTTTGTTGGATGTGGTCAAACGGTGCTTTAGAAGTATCCATGAGGCAGCCAAACAAGGGGAAAGGCTGAGATCTGCAGCCCTAGTGGGAGCTTGGAGACCTTCCTTGGTGTGATCATGCATGGTGGGGGTGCTGTGCTCTGCTCCCTCAGGACCCTCCTTACACCATAGTATCAAAATAAAGGAACAATATTGAGAAATATGGTCTGATTATGTACTTCGTAAAATATCTGACGTTCAGATTTTGAGCTCCCCTGGTCTATGTCAGGGAAGAAGTGGTCCTAGTTTGTGGGTGGCAATATATGAGACTTTTCTAAAACTTGATTCCCAATAGCACTCTGAACCCTCTAGCCTCTAAGTGTTCTGGCAGACTTCTCCCTCCTGGAGCTCAGAATGCACATCCTCCTTCTCTTTCCCTATTAAAATCCTTCTATTGCTCCAAAGTCTATGCTGCTTCATTCCTACATATGCAATCTCTCCTTTCTCAAATTTCTTTAGAGCAAGGATTCTTAACCTATGGTTTATGGATCCCCAAAGAGGCCTATGGGTTGATTTCAAGGGGTCCATGAACTTGGAAGGGGAAAAAAATTACATCTTTATTTTCATGAACTTTTGGTTTTCCTTGTACCTGTATTTTGCTTTATGCATTTAAAAAGAACATTATTCTGGGAAGAGGTTCATAGGCTTCACTAGATTATCAGAGAGGTTCATGAAACACAAAAGGTTAAGAACCACTCTCCTGTCATAAAGTATTTTGATTGGATCTCTCCTTTGCCTTAGCAAAATTATTGATATTCATTTCCAAATATACTCCTCTTGTTTTCTCTTTGTCATGGAGACTTTCCTCACAAGAGTGGCTTTCAAAGTGTGGACTCCCAGGCTCTTTCAGGTGGTCCGCATATAAAGTTAAAACTAGTTTCATGAGAATACCATGATGTTTTAATTTCTCATAGTAAATAAAAATAGATACATGCTTCATAAGAGCTGGGGGAACAATCCTCAAAAACTGTACGAGTCTAAAGGGACCCTAAGACTAAAAAAGTTGAAAATGTCTGCCTTATGACAAAGATTTTTTTAAAAATTTCACCAACCCAATGAACAGAATAGACATTTCCATAATTCTTCAATAAAAGGGAGGTATTTTTTTCTCAACTTTTCCCCAGGTCAAGCTTGAGTATTACTATAATTACACAGAATTTTGATTCATTTTATTTTTCTTTCAGTTTATATAGTTAGAGGCATCATATATATTGTTTTCTTCATTCTGCATTCATTAATGTAAGTGGTATCATATTTTCCTGAATTTTTCAGACTTATCATTTCTTATGGCCAGGTAGGCACACAGTAAGGCATTAAGACGTATTTGTTCAACTGAATAATAATTGCTCACAGTTCTCCACTTCATGCAGTTTTCTTACAATTGTGGAACGCAAAATTTATCACCATTTACAGGTAAGGGAACCAAGATAGAGAGAAATCAAATGATTCAGCTGCCACGAAACCAGAAGGTTTGGACTCCAAGGTCAATGCTTTTTTTTCTTCCCTTCAGCTACCCTGCCAGACGACCTTAGTCATTTCCAGTGATCTTTACTGGTAACCTTATTGATAAAATAAGAAGTTAGGATGATGAAACGCTTGGAGCAGGAGATATGGTTCCCTGCGTATATATAAAAAACCTTAAATCTCATTCCAACTATGATTAAATAATGCTGATTAATGAGTGACATTTAAATAGGACTTTAAAGTTGGCAAAGTTAATTACATACATCTTCACATTCGTGCCTTACAAGAACTCTGTGATGTAGATATTCTAGTTAATGCAATCTTTGTGTTACACATTTAAAAAGGGAGGCTCAGAGAGGCCCATGATCACAAAGTGACTAAGGGGCAGATAGGACATGAATCCAGTTTTCTTAACTCCAAATCCAACTCTTATCCACTGTGCCACGTTCTCTTTTTTAGAAGCCCTAAATAAATTTCCAAATGCCATAAACTCACCTCTTTTGAATGAAAAGTTCACAGAATGGAAATAAACAGCTGGAAGAAGTTTAGATTCACCTGATTGAAAACATCAGGATCCAGGGCAGGGGAGACAGTATTATTTGGAATGGAAGAAACAAGGGGGAAAGAAGAAAATTTGTAAAGCCTCTCATCCTCCACAGAAACCATGAAACCCTGTTTTCATTTACATTAAGGGTTCTTAATCTTTATGTCACAGGCCCCTTTTGCAGACTGGCAAATTCTATGGATTCCTTCTCAGAATAACGTTTTAAAATGCCTAAAATAAAATACCTAGTATTACCAAAGAAACCAATTACATTGAAATAAAGTTTCAGTTGTATTGAAAAAGAGTTACCAAAATATTCAGAAAAATAAAGTTACGAAACCCCAAATTAAGAACTCCTGATTTTGACGGGCAGGCACACTTCACTTTTCTAAACAAAGCTTTGTGTAATGTTTTTCTAAAGAATAACTGAAGATCTTAGAAAAGGTCATAAAAAGGTCAGATGATAGCCTCTTCTTATTTTATTTAAAATGAAAGCTAGGGTTACCTGTGGCTAAGAGCATTTTTTCCTTCTTTAAATTCTGTGAAAGTAACATTAGCTGGTTTTACTTACGTGTGGTCACGCTTGGGCAGACCTTTGAAACCTGTCTTACCTCAAAGGTATGTCACCCTGGCATCAAAGTTGTGTACCTTTCCCTCTGTTGACAAAAAGTAAGTTTGACTGATTCACAGGAGTGATGGACAATACACTCCCGTCATGCTTTACTGCTCCCATGAGAAGTCATGCACTGGAAAGGTTCCAAGTGTCAGACTTATCCACGGGTCTGTCATCCAGTACCTAGTGCTCACCTCTTTAAAAAAATGCCAAAGGAATGACAATAAACTAAGTAATTTTAGATAATCAGTTAGCAGTTTATTGTGGTTTGGTTTTTCCTGGACAGGACATGTGGTTTGGCTGGTTTAGGCAATTCCAAGTGAAGAAATTCCTCTAACAATGCATTCTAGCAACAATTGTGAAACTTACGACTTTTTAGAGTAAATTAGAGCTCTGGGAGGTTAAATGACTTACCAGCATCACAGAGCCAATATGTGTCAGAGGAGTAACTTGAACTCAGATCTTCCTGATCTTGAAGCCAGCCAACCATGTTGCCCCACTCACAGTTGTTTACGGAATATTAAATAATCACCAGCAATACCAACTGTGTGAGATAAGTGGCTTAATAATGACTTATGCACAGGATGGTATTCTATATAATCTGAATTGCTTGTGCTGGGGTCAGAGGATCTGGGTTTGAATTCTGGTGCTATTACTTGCTACCTTTCAGCAAGGCACTTCATTGTTCATGTTCATGGTTCCTAAATTGACTCATATGGAAAACTGAGGAGAGGGGACTAGACAATTTCAAAGTATGCTTCAGCTCTAAATCTATTGCTGTTAGCCAGGGTCCACTGAGGAAGGAAGGAAGGGAGGGAGGAAGGGAGAAAGGGAGAAAGATAGAACAAATGTTACAAAATACATTTTAAAAATTAGACTAAATTTCCAAGCATGAGAACATGTTGCAACATTCTAAAGCTTGATTGTTTAATTTACTAAATAAGAATTATTTAGGAAGTTATTTTAGTGGCACCAGATAGTTTCAAAGCTGTTGTAAATCGGATGAAATTACAGGCCTGGAGTAATTATTTTGAAAGCGAGATAGTTTCCAAACCCAATACTGGGCTGCAGAGAGTGTAATTTCCCCATATTATACATTTGGAGGCTTCCCTAAAATTATCTTACTCCAACGTGTCTGTCTGGAAACAGCTTAGGAATTAGAAATAAGGGTGGAGGATATATTCAGTCTCATCGAAAGAAAGTTGAAAACATAAAGGGATTCTTTTTCTCTTTAAGTAGCATTTTCTTCTCACAGGTATTTTACCACTATAACCAGCTCGTGAAGAGAGAGCCAAATATATCTCCCTCCTCGGCAGTTGAAATTCTGCACACTGTCAGGGGAAGAGCCAGACACTTGAGAAAATTCATCGGCCAAGATAAATATTTGGGTTTTTCTAACGCCATGTTTACCAAAGATTGTTCCTGGTAAACTAAAAAGCCACGATAGGGAGAACCCTGTAAGCTCACACATTTGGAAAGGAGTCAATGAACAACCTGGCATCACTTCTTAAAGAAGCTGAAGGAGAGCCCATCAGGCCAAGACCCACAAACCACGGAGGTGTTTGGGAAGTCTTTTAGAACCACATTCAAAATCCCACTGGAAGTCTATCAACACTTTCAAGGGCACTAGTGGGGAAAATGAAAGAGAAAATGTGGATAACGCAATTAACCACTCTAGAACTTAATGATGCTCTAAGAGACCTTGAAGTAGGGATGAGGGAAAGACAAAATCCAAATCACAATGAAAGCATAGCTTTCCTTAACTGCAATTCTCTTGCTCTCTTGGGAACTTGTGAGCCACAAACAGCCTCTCCAAATGGAAAAGTCACAGCTTCCTACCTGAGTCATTCCACTGACTACAAGCTACAAAATAGAGACATGGGCTGTGAGCTTAAGAGCAGGGACTGTTTTCTGCTCTTACCTGTATCTCCTCCACTTAGTACAGTGCCTGGCATAGAACAAAAACTTAACATGTGCTTATTTACTATATGGTTCCCTAAACAAAAATCATTTCACAATACTCTTAATAAATTATCATGTGAATGATATACAGTGAAGTCAAGAAACATATTACTGTTAGCATCTGTCCAATTACCCATTTACAATATTGTTAAGAAACTAACTTAACTGTAATACCTCACCCTAATATGTTTTAATAACAATAGCTTTACTCTTGTAGTAAGTAATGCAATTGCTTTGTGGACACACAAATCTTATAACAACCTGGTGAGCAGTCACTACAAGTATCACTCTTCCCATTTACAGATGAAGAAACCAAGCCTCAGAGTGGTTAAGTAATTTCCCTATGAGGTAATATAGGCTACAGGTTTCTGAAATGGGATTTGAATCCAAGTTTCTGATTCCAAGTCCAGAACTCTATCCACTAAGACACTGGGTCCACTGGTTTCAAGTTTTCATGGAACCCATTAACAATATGAGGCAGAATGAGCCCGTGTATACATGCTTTTCTATGCCCTAAAAAAAAATGGAATAGAAATACAGTTCAGTGGTTCCTGGATCCAAAAAAATCATATTCATTCATCATACACCTTGAACCTAGAACACATCATTTGCAATTCTCAATCACCACCACGGTTTAACAAAGTCAGGAAACTGCAGTTATCTAAGTCAGCTATGGCTATTACTAATCCCTACAGACACTTAATAGCTGTGTGAGCCTAGGAAATCATTTAAGAAATGCTTATCTGCCTCAGTCCCTTATCTGTAAAATGGGAATAAAAAGAGAAACAACCTCACAGGGTTGTGGTGTAGACAAAATAAAGTGATATAACATTTGTAATGTATTTTGCAAACCTTAAGGTGTCATAAAAATGCTACTTTTATCTGCCAGTCTCTTTGGTTGAAGAGGAAACATAAAAATTTTAATTGTAGGCAGTGCTTACAACCTTTCACCCAGACATTCTCACCACTTCTGGTATCCTAAAATACAACTTGGTTAAGAAAACCCTAAATTATCCTGGAAATTCCAGGTGCCATATGGTTAGGAGAGTGTTTTCATCCAGTTAAGAGAAACCTAGCTCTCCCATTCTTTATTAAAGAGCATGTATAATGATAGAGTCAAGAAGGCAGGCTCTGAGATGAAGGGGTGATAAAAGAAAAAAGAGTCTGGAAACAGAGCACATGGTGACAAGCTTCTTCATTTCCTGCCTTATCCATCACTTGACTACCCGTTTCTCTTCCTATCTCTTTAGATAGATACACACACACACACACACACACACACTCTCTCTCTCTCTCCCTCTCTCTCTCTCATGTACCCACACACCCTCCCTATATTGGTTTTCCTTATGCCTCTCATGAGATTTAATCCTTCTCCTCCTCCTTAGAAAAACTACAATCCTAGAAAGTACAAGATTTAAACATGGAAATTTCTGCAAGACGGTCTTCTGAGTTTTCAATCTCACTACATTTGGGTTGATGCTATCTTCAAATTTAAGCTCAAATGTACAAAAATATGGTTTTTTTCTAATTCACTTTTGAATGATGCTTTAACAGCACCATGCTCTGTAAAGTACTTGTGATTTCATTTCTATAGAGAACATCCAGGAAGGTTATGAATGTTCCTAAGGTTGTTTAATATCAAATTAACTCTCAGTTACTTTGCTAGCTACTTCTAACAACCACAAAAAAATAACCTAGAGATACATGTGGCAAGGGGAAGAAGAAAAAAGAAATCCTGGGATGTCCCTGGCATGGAAATTCCTTCTACCGAAGTAGTTCAACTACTCAATTTATAGTCTTTTGGCATCACCTGGGGCTGCTTCAAAGTGATTTGCTCATGGTCAAATACCTAAAATGGACCAGAGACAACATTAATTCAGGTCATTCTGACTCAAAAATTCGTCCTCTATCTAGGCTACTTTTCAGTATGTGTGTATATTTCTATCCTTTCTTCAGATTAAATGTCTATATGGTAAACAAACAAAAACAAAAACAACTCTTTATAGGTTTATTTGAACAATAAATAAACTCTGCTTCCAAATGCTGCTTCCAGCCCTGAACCTGCAGCCATCATCCAGGGAAGCTATCCCTGTGGAGCTGAGACCAATCATTCCCACCAACTGTGAACTGATTGCCACCTACAGGGAAGACAAAATGAAGGCGCAAGGCTTCATGAGGGAGATAGAGGAAAAGCAGCATGTCCCAGGAAAGTCAAACCACTGCTACCACCTGCTACCACCTCAGATCCTGCTAAAGCTACCTCTGGACCCCAAGTCCACAAACACTGGCATTAGCAGTGCTCACCTGACCACTGCCCCTGCTTCTAACCCAGTCTTTGCAGCCATTATCCTGAAAGAAACCTATTGGGGATGTGCCCTGTCAGCTGATTCTAAGGTAGCCCCAGTGACTACTCAGCAATCACAGCTATCGAAACTCTGGAAAGAAAGTTCTCCACACCAAAGTTCTTGGCACTGTCAGAAGGTTCAACATCAGAAATGGATAAGGTTTAATCATAGGAAATGACATTAAAATACAATAAGATCTCCGCTTTTATACCCTAAGGATATGGAACCTTTCCATCTGACTCACAACATATTGTCTCCCCTTTTGTTTTTATTATATCCCTATTCCTTAGGAGTATAATATAAATGCTTTATCACTGTCATTCACTCATAAAAAATTAATTTATGAGGACATCTCATATTCACTTTTATATCATTTATAAAGTTAAAAAATTTAGATTATAAAACTGCAAAATTTGTAACAATGCAATCACAGAATACTGACGTAAAAAGGGGAAGGTAGGAAGATGGGAGACAGAGTAAAGATGACAGGATAGTAGGAATAAGTTCAGCAATATCTCCCTAACAAAACTCCAAAAAGATCTAAAAGACACATAAGACTGAAAACTGATCAGGAAGTGCAAGAAAAAATCACGGTAAGTGATTTTTCCAGCCCAGCTGGGCATAGGGAGACAGAAAAGTACACTGGTACAGAAAGGTACACAGAAAGGAAAGGGGAGGGAAATGGGGTCTGCTTAAGAGTTGACTTCACAGAGCATTCAGGTATCCAGGAACTCAAAGCAAACTGAGGATGTGCAAAAGACAAGGTCCCCCAACCCATACCAGGGAGACTCAGATTGTAGGAACTGGTGCCAACTGGTGGCTTTTTTATGATGTAGTTTCAGGTCACAGAACTGGAATTAACTGAGGAGGGGACCTGTACTCACAGGTGCATTCTGAGGTAAGAAGTGGTCACAGGTCCTAGGCTGTGTACTGAGCAAGAGTTATACAAAAAAGAATTAGAAAGGAAATTAGCTTGGTATAAAACGTCCAAAATTAGAGTAAGAGTCAGTCAATAAACATTTATTAAGCACTACTATGTGCCAGGTACTGTGTTAATTGGAGTACTGTACAGGAGATGAAAAATAAATTATAATACAGCCCCTAACCTCAAGGAGTTCCCATTCTAATGGAAGAAGAAAACACATAAAAAGAATCTCTGGAGAGAGAACTAAAGCTTTGATAGCAAATAAAAAGATATGAAAGCAAATGTCAGAAATTATATGAGGAGGGCAGAGAATAATTCATCTTTGTACTGTCCAATGCCTAGCACAATATCCTAAACATTGTAGGAGTTGAAATACAAATAAATAACAAATTGCTCGATCACAGCAAAGACAAACGTCCGTTGCACATTCCACTGAAAGAACAGAAAGTAAAAATTCAGCAGTATGTGCTCCCTGCAAAATGGGAGACACAAATTTTCATCAGGAATGGCTGTGCCAGGCCTATCTCACTAAAACACAGTATGCTTTACTGTTCTCTGACAAATACAGTGCATATCCTGTTTTCCTGAAAATTTCAAATGAACACAAAGCTGGCAGAGTTCAGCCTTACGATGACAATGAGATCCTAGTTATCAGTACAACGCCACGTGTTACAGAGAGCAAGTGGATTCACACGACAGGTGACCCAGGCCAAGGTAGCAGTTGTATTACCAATAATAGTAAGGCTAAACACTTCATCCTATAGCACCTTCCTCCACCCCCACCCCACCCTCAGGTTCCTAAATATCACATTTAACTTTCAGTTTAGTGGATAAAGAGCTGGCCTCAGAGTTAGAAGACCTGCAGATGAGTTCCACCAGGAAAAAAATGTTAAAGCTTGCTCTGTGAACTACACAAATTACTTACTTCTCTTTGGCCCAAGCAACCATCTGAGACTGTACAACGCAAAACAAGTATTCAATTTGCATTGAGTAAGGAAGTTCCCTAATCGGGTGAAATTGTAGAAAATTTTTAAAAATCATTAAAAAACCAACTATGTTACAAGTAGGTATTTTGTAGGTATCTTATAGGTAAATATATAATATATATTTACATCTTACAGGTAAATATATATATATATATGTAAATATATCACAGGTAAATAACATATCATAAGATTACAAATTTAGAGTTGAAAGGGACTTTAATTGAACACTTTTTACAGAAAAGGAAATCAAGGCAATGAGACATTAGATTTGCCCTAAATTTGCAACAAGTAAGCAGCAGAGTTTGGACTATAGTCTAGTCCAATATTTTTTTCCACTACGGTGTGTTTACCTCTTCTGATTCTGCTACTAGGTATATGACCCTGGGCAAGCTGCTTCTTCGGACTTTGGCTTCCTCAGCTATAAAATCAGGCAGTCATTTGAGGTCTCTTCCAAATCTGATTCTGACAAAAATTTCTTTAAGAATTTGTCTTCTTTTTAAAGATAAGATCAGAGATTCTAGTTGAAATTTCATAAGAAAAAGGGTGGCGGTCACATCAGCATCCTTGACATTTCTTTGACAGACTACACGCTTTCGTTTTGTTTTTAAACCAAGCTTTCAATTTGACAATTGCCTCTCCAGTGTGAGAAGACTCAGGCAATGTCACACTCACATGTGCAAAAGGACACACAAGGCTATTATTAAAAGATATTCCCACTTCTCAAATGGAAGGTGACGATTCCAACACAGAGACACATCATGGAAGGAGTTAAATGTATTCAATTAACATATATGTACTGGCCTAGACCCCTATCATCACCAAGGGTCAGGGAGGGAGTCTGTAAACAAAATGCCTCCAAATGGTTAGGTTTTGTCTTTGTGATCTCAAAAGAAGTATGAAAAGGGAGGGGAAGAGGAATACACCAGGGTGGGGAGAGGAGGGATGGGGAAAATTCTCTTACATAATTAGAGAGTGCAGTTAGAAGTCTATATAAGCAAGGAAAAAAGAGAATTGGGGAAAGACTAACATTTAAACCACACTCTCATCTGAACTAGTCAATGGAGGGAAACAAACTGTAAGGATATACAAAACTATGTACAGTTCCTTTTGTTGTGGTAAGGAACTGGAAACGGGACTCCCCATCCATTGAGGAATGACTGAATGAGTTATGATGTGTGTATTTGTCCTTCTTTGCCAAAGAAGACCATGCTATCAGGGAAATGATGACATGACTTGCACTTGTTTTGAGTGAGGGAGGGCTGTGCAGGTCACCAGCCTCACTTCTCCAGAGCCATCTGAATCCAGTGACCAGATATTCATCAGAATGACTAGAGATGACCCAGGATGAGACAACTGGGGTTAAGTGACTTGGTCAAGGTCACACAGCTAGTGAGTGTCAAGTGTCTGAGGTGAGATTTTGAACTCAGGTCTTCCTGACTCCTGCACTGGTGCTCTATCCACTGCACCATGTAGCCGCCCCTGAGTTATGATATATAAATGTGATAGAATACAATTGTGCTATGAGATGATGAAAAGAAACATGGGAAGACCTGTATGAACTAATGAAGAGTGAAGCAGGCAGAACCAGCAGACCAAGTTTTACTGAGACAACAATACTGTAAAGGAGATACTTTGTTCTATCTTTTCCCTGGGAGATCGGCCACTATATTTCCACTGCATTCAGATTAGATAATTCTGTTGTTATGCTTTCCATCTACATTATTGCAGTCACTGAGTATATTGTTCTCCCTTCACAATATTTCATAAATGTCTTCTATGTCTCTCTGTAGTCATTGTTTCTTACAGCAGAGTGACATTATAGTCATGTACCACAATTTGTTTAGACATTTCCCAACTGACTGTCCTTAGGTCTAACATATTATGTAAATACTGTGTCCTTCTCCTTTGTAAAATTATAAACTTCTTGAAGATAGGGACTTTACAATTTTTCATCATCATAGTTTCCCGGATTTCACTGTCTTTCACGTAGTAGATTGAACTCCCCAAGTTAAGGCCAGACAAAACTAAAAAGGAGGCAAATTTTCCCCCAGATTAACCAAATAGAAAAAGTGCAAGAAGAATACAAATTAGAAAGACAGTATCGAGAAGTAAAATACACTTACACTATCCCCTCTACTCCATACCACATTGTAACATTGATATTATAATTGAACATAAGGTTAGGGGGAAGATTCTTATGAGTGCCTATGAAATAAAATTTCCTTCTTGAACTGGGATGGGACAAAATATCTATATATTCTGAGCAAAGTATAAACATTAAAACTGACCTTGCACTTAAAAATTGTAGTCCTGGGATGTTAGAGAGTTTTGAGTCTCTGCTATAATATGTAACTTAAGTGATCACAATATAAATATTTCTATCTTAATAAATGTTTATCTGCTGTTGTTTGGATCTCATGATTCCAGGATCACAGATTTAGATCTAGAAGGGGTCTCAGAGGCCCCTCAGAGTCCAAACTCCTCATTTTACAAACGGAGAAACTGAGGACCAGGCAGAAGTGACTTCTCCAGGCTCACACAAGTAATAAGCACCCAGGGTAGAATTTGAACCTTGTTTCTTTAACTCCATACTTAGTGTTCCACCCACTGTGTTGTATGTGTTCAACATGACACAGAGAGTTTAATTTTTTTGGCATTAAAAATAATGTACCTTTATAAGAAGTAATATGCAAAATGCTTCCCCCAAAATGCTGTAACCCAGGTTGTCTGTTCTTAGTCCTAAGGGGTGTTCCTGATGTATCCAAAGAAATTGAGATGGTGGTCCAATGTCACTGCATTCTATACTCTATCACAGGGTTATAACTACTCAATATTTCTTTTCTTCTATATATGGAGCAGCAAGAAGGGTTAACTTTCATGAAGGAGGGGCCTCTGAAGGGGTGTAACATTCCTTTGGAAACTGGGCCAGTTTATAATTGGGAAAATCTAAGCAAAGACTGGACTTCAGACCTCTTTTTCCCATTCATTACAGTATCAATTCTTACACAGGAAACTCCACCCCAGCTTTTGTTTGGAATTGTTTCACAGATTAATTACAAGACCTATTTTATTCCTGCTATTAAAAGAAATATGCAAATCAGATGAAATCTCAATGTGCAATCAGAAAACTACTGATAAAACTGACTTGCTGGCTAGTGCTATAGAAATGTTTTTCTTCTGTGTTGATAAAGGAGAAACTATTTATTTTGCAAATGTAAAAAGCAAATCTTTATTTCTGGAAGCTCCTTCCCAAACTAGTTCCAAAAATGAGTATTTTCCCAAGTGATCAGGGCCAGGACTTGTGTATATATACCTTTCGTGCTTTCTAACATGCTAATATTTTGGAACACTTACGCTATAATTCTTGACAACACAGCCAGGAAATACTAGCTATGACATTTGTACATTACAAAATTAATTCTCTCTAGTGTAGATACTTTAAAATGAGCTATAACTTCATGTCAATGCTCTATACAGAAATGAACAACTGATGCTATCTGACTGTGCAGATTACAAAAACATAGGTTGGCAGCCTGGGACACAGGATGTAGTCGTTAAGGAACAGCACAGAGAAGTGGATAGAAGGCAAGCCTCTGAGGGAAGAAGACCTGAGTTCAGCACGTATAGGCTGTGGGACACTGAGCAACTCACATAACTTATGTGTTTAGGGACAGACATACAACTAACAGCTCTGACGGCTTGCCACTGGTAACTCCCTGATATTCTAAGTTACAGAGGAGGTGCTGGGAGTTTCCTCCCTTAAACTTTCCTACATCAATAAAATGAACCCCACCCCCAACACCCCCACACACACATACATATGCACACTCCTTGCCCTCAAGAGGCTTATTATCTTCACCAGAAGAGTTGCACTGCTAGAAACATTCCCTCCTAAAATACTTAAACATGAAATTATTTATGAATCAAAAATACTTAATTCACATAACAATTTTGCATTGCAGTTGCAGTATAATTGCCAAATGCACTGATGGAGAATGACTTTGCCCTTCCAAGTTCCCAGAAGAACTGAGTTGGTCTTGTATTTGGGAAAAGAAGTTTATTACTTTAAATTGATGTAGAGATTTCACTCAGAAATAATTAAGGCAGGGCCCTAGTCTTATTCCTCTAGGTCTCACCATGTTTGGCTCAGTTCTTTGACAACAGTAAGGACTCAATACATATTTGCTGAATTGAATTAAAGAAAAAAACCAATTTCAGTCATCAATCACCCAATATTTAAGTCCCTTGCACCGATCTATGATGTAGAAGGAAACAAAGAGAATATGACACACAGTCACAATCCAGTTAGGGACCCAAGACTGATTCATAAAACTAGGAAAGAGACAGTATGTAAGGAAGTGTTTGTTACAGACAACAGGTGCAGAATAAGTTGGAGGAGGAGTATCCATGGGGGTGAGAACTGCTAAGGAAGGCATTACGGAAAAGTTAATCTTTTACTAGTATCCTAAAAAAAGTGGGTAGGGTATAGAGAAGACAGAAAGATGGGGAGGTTAACCATATGGTGTGTGTAATGCCTTGTACAAGATAGGCAGCACTTATTTAAATATTTATTGAATTAATAATTCTAGGGTGAAATAATAGTTCATTGTTACAGGAGCTCCCTATCACGGTTCATGCTTCTGGATTTGGTTATAGAACTGAAAGAACCCCATGACCTTTTCTTCTCTGCTGACTTAATTCTTACACCTGCTTTAATGCTTCTTCCATGAAATCTTCCCAGATCTTCTCAAGCTTCCCCACTTCAGAGTTCAAAATGAACACAAAGGGAACTACCTGGAAGTCTTCAGTAGTAGGCTATCCCAGGTCCATTACCCACTGTCCTAATCTATGTCTTGCCACTGTGCTCTGATCAATTATCTGGAGGAGAGAGTGAGGCTGATCACTTTGCACAGCTCTACCTCACTTAAATCCAATTCACTAGCAAGTCAAGACATCATAGATTTACTAGGAAGTAACTGGTCCATTTCCACAAGGAAGGATAACAACAGCCTTTTAACACAATGACCCTAACACATGCAGACAGAAGTCAGGATATTATTCCCACCATAGAGCTGAAGAAAAGGAAAGATAAAGACATGGTTATTTCATTTTATAGAAATAGAGATATCAGGGTAAGTTTACCTGCAAAATGTGGTAGGTAATAAATAATAGAAAATGGAAATAGCATTTTAGTTTTCTACAGGGAAACTGAAGTATCCGAAGTTGCAAAAAGGCATTTTATTCACAAATAATTTAGATGTATTTCTTCCATATGTTTATACAATTCTTTACATAGGGAACTTTTTTTAAAAATTAGGCATCAAAAAGAGAAATATCAACCAGGTATCTATGTAGTACATTTCCAAAGTATCTCAAACTCCAAATTAATGGAATCCACCTTAATGATATTTTAGAGTAATTTGTTTTAAAGGCATTACAATTTGAAAATGTACAGAATTATATCAAATGTGTGCCTGTGATGCTTTCAAAGATACA
This sequence comes from Potorous gilbertii, assembly GCA_028658325.1. Classification (NCBI taxonomy): domain Eukaryota; kingdom Metazoa; phylum Chordata; class Mammalia; order Diprotodontia; family Potoroidae; genus Potorous; species Potorous gilbertii. The sequence goes on along the minus strand of CM053769.1, from coordinate 576,295,512 downwards.
GCTCCCTCTTCCAGTTGCATTCAGTGCCCTTCCTGTGAATGTTTTGAAATAAAAAAACCATTATGAGAAGGACTTTGGCTTGCAATGATAATCTCCCTATACACAGCTCTACCAGTATGCTGGCAGATCAGATTTCTAGGGCTTTAGGTTCCAGGGAAATGAGAGCCAAACCAAAGAACAGCTCCTGTAATTCCAACATTACAATATTTTACTACTGTGAGTTTTAAGAGGGACTGGATTTATTTTGTTTGGCCCTAGAGGGATGAACCAGAAGCAAGTGGTAGAAGCTGCAAAGGGGCATTTAGTCAGGAAAAAAAAGTTCCTAATAATTAAGGTTAAACAGGAGTGTAATACATTGCCCTTAGGAGAAAATGGGTTGCTACTCTTTGAGGAGGGGGGTCTTCAAGATGACAATGGAGGACCACTTTTGGGGGATGGGATAGTGACAAAGTTCTTCGGGGTATAAGTTGGACTAGAAAGCTATGGCGGTCCCTACCAATTCTGAAATTCTGTGACAGTAATTTAAAACTTCAAAAGGTTTGTGAATGTCAAAGTATGATAGGCATAAACATATAAACATTTATATATATACACACCCCCTTTTACCACACTTTTATTAATGTCCACATCCCTAATACATGTCTACAAAAATTAATGAAAGAGAGAAAGTAAGTCTAGGTCTTGATCACATTATAAATGATACATTCTCTTGCAAAATAAAATCATATCAACTTAAGACTGGAAAGGATATTAGAAACCATTTAACACAACCATATTATTTTGTAGATGAGGAAAAGAAGCCCCAAAGAGACAGAGGGTTGCCCCAAGTCACATGTCTAGTTAATGTGAGCAGGAAAACTTAAGCCAAACCACTGATTTCTAGTCTAAGACTTTTTTCGCTACTTTATAGGCTGAAACCCATAGATAAATTTTCCCAAATTTCGATTCTTCCAATGGACAGTAACATCTTTTCAATTAGCTTTTCTAATGCTTTCAAAAAAATTTTTTTCAACAAAGAGCAGCTACAATGAGGAGAAGCTTTCTTAACCTTTTTTTGTCATGGATCATTTGACCAGTCCACCGAAACCTAAGGACAGATTTTGTTTTCAAAGAATATCATATTTAAATATGTAAAACAAATAATACATAGATTTCAAAGGAAACCAAGGGTTAATGAACATAAAGATGTAATTTTTCTGCTATCTCAGCTCACAAACTCCCTGCTATCTACCCCACAGACCCCAAGTTAAAAATTCATGACCCAGACAGTCACTGGATAAAATTCGACCAATTGCCTTCTACTTAGCGACTTCTTTAAAAGAAAATTTAAATTATTTAGGATTTTCTGTGAAGTATGCTCTAGGAAAGGAACTCAAACATAAGACTGAATTTGTGTTACCAGCTAGAAGCCGAATGGTGAAAAATGAGCTTTTATATTAAAATTGGTTTATCATAAACTAGGCACTTGGGACTAAAATTCAAATAACAGCATCTCATTACACTCCTAATTCCTATAATTGAAGTATTTTCGCATGTATTTTATCAAGACTTTAAAAATACAGGCTGAAACAGAACAACATTGTGAACTTGTACTTTAATACTTTAAATTAAAGACCCCTGATTTCACTGGTGTGGGCACTGCCTCCACCCTGTTAATCTGCTTTCGGAAAAATTTAGGCTGGAGCCACTCCTATACTTCATTTTAGAGATTTCCCCAGAGTACAGTTCTGTGGTAAGAGCACAAATCAGAGAGAAAATGAATTTCAGGGTTACAAGAAAGGCCTCAGAACTGAAGCCAGAGCTGTTGAAGAAATCTAGGTCTTAGACCACATCTCTATTTTATATTTACTTGTGTCTTTGCAACCCTAATGCTTAGAATTTGGTATATAACAGGTGCTTAATAAGTACTAGTTAATTAATTTCAACAGATCCCTCACCTCTTTAGGAGACTGAGACTTAAGGGTGTGCCATAGTCAACTGTTTCATGACAGGTATCTGCTTTAACTAAACTGGCCAAGTCCAGGCTCCAATCCTGATTGTGGATTCTCTCTACCCTGACAGAGAATTCCTCCTTACTCTAGAAGTTTATTCCATTTTTAGTCTTCTCACACTAACCCCTGCATACCCCTGTTGATTGGCTGACTTGCCCCAGACTCTTCATAGTAAGGAAAATGCCCAGACCAACCACTCCTAATTCTCAGATTTCTCTATCCTTCTCCTCCACTCATCATTTGTAATTCCAAAAATTAAGACAACAAATTTAGAGCTGGAAGGGACCTAAGAAGTCATATAATTTAACCTCTTTACTTTAAAGATAAGTATTCTGAGACTCACCCGAGAAATATCTTGTCCAAGGTCATTCAAGAAGCAAGTGGAAGAGCTAGAATTCAAAATCAGATTCTCTCACTCCACATCCAGTATTCTTTCCTCTATGGTCCTCATATAATAGATTTATTTTGCCACCACGAAAATACTTGAAGTCTTTCCAGCTTAACAGGACCATCTGGAAGCTTACACTTCTCTTATGAAACATTTAAGAACTCAGGGTCATGACCTCCACTCAACAAGGGGGAAGAAAAAACTAAGACTTTCATGGAAGAAAATGACTCCTTTATTTTTATGCTTTGGATATTCTGTTTATTTATTTTTTTAAATACAAGGGGAAAATTAATTCCCCACTCCCAAAATGTAATTTTAAGTAGGGAGTAAAAAATAATTCATAAAAATTTACATCTCTGATAGGGGTCTGATACTTAAGATATATAGGCAACTTACAGAAATGTATAGTGCCAAAAGCCATTTGCAATAAATAAGAGGTAGAAGGATATAAAGTCAAAAGAACTGTAAGTAAACAAACAAAAAACCATATGGAAGACTTCCAAACTGCTAAGGATAAGAGAAATGCAAATCAAAACAACTCAGAGGAATCTCCTCATGAACACCCAACAAACTGGCAAAGATGACAACAGACTGGAATAATGGACTTTGGAGGGACTTAGGAAAGACAGGCACGCTAAATACAACGTTGTATGAACTAGTTCAGCCATTCTGGAAAACAAGTTGGAAATACACTAAGAAAAATACTACAATGTTCAGAGAGCCCAAAGAGATAAATGACAAAAAGAAAGCACCATGCACACCAAAATATTTAGAGAAGTCCTTTTGGGAAATAGTCATCAGTTAATTAGCATCTGTTAGTAGCTAAGAAATGGAAAAGTATATGAAGACTCGTCCTTTTCAAGAGGAATCAGTGTGTTCTGTTTGTCCCAAGAAGGTAGAACCATGAAGGTCTGATCGGGCTGGGGGTGGGGAGGTGGAAATTTTCCAACAATTAGGAATCCAAAAGTAAAAATACAAAAACAAAGACAAATGAAACATAAGAAAACACTTGCTCACATTTGTTGTAAAAGTGCTTAGTAGAGTACAAACAGAATAAAGAATAAATGTTTGATGGTGGTGTCGCTTTTTTTATTAGGGTATACTGTGAGTATGTAATACTGTAAATAATGGACATTTTTGATACATATGTTTTATTGGACACTTTTTCTTCTTTTTAATTTGCTGCATAAGAGATAGGTCTTTGAGAAGTGTGTGGAGAATACAATGGGAAATGCTGAAATGTAAAAACCAAAACATACCCATTAAAAAATACAAATTTACATTCTTTGGTCATGCTAATCCTTTGGGTAATATCATTATTTGAGTTACTGGATTTTCTCAGTTCCTGGATACATATAAAATTATATTCCTTGAAGGTACAGGACAAAAACCAATTTAACATCAGAGAAGGAAAAAAGTTTTGGTGTTTCATCACTCGCTGACCATTCTGCTTTCACATCTGGCTAATACGTTTAAATTAAGCAAAATTGATTTCAATAAATCAGGAAGTAATCAGACTCTGGGGCAGGCAGCTAAACATCCACACTGCCATTAAGTTAGTATTGATGATGCATGGTAGGTCGCCACAAAGCACAAAAGTTAAACACCAATTAGAACCAATTTTAAACATTTATAAATACATAGCTAATGATAAGGACAACAGGCATATTATCCAAGGGGTAGCGGGGAAAACACTTGACTTGTTCCATAGCATTCAAAACAAGTCCAGGAAATTTCCTTTTCAAAAGACAGCAAACAAAATTTATCTGAATGTGTATCAGTTGTGGTCTGCCTGAAGTCAGGGTATTAGAATGTCCTATCTAGTCTTAGAGTTTAACAAAAATAGCCTCAACTCCTGTAAATATCTTTCCAAACCCGCATCCCCATTCTCAAAGTGAGATCTGTAGAAGCTGTCTTTCTCCCCTTGGATCCATCATATTTCTTCTAAACACTGAAACCAGAGTGGTCTCAAACTATTCTCAAGTTCATTGTAAAGTCACTGAACTTAAGACTATCAGGACACGTAATTCCAAATTTACAGAGAGTCTGTTAGAAGAATTGTACTTAGAGCTTGAAATGTGAATTACTGGATGGCTACACTTAGAGTCAAGTCATTATTTCAAGACCCCTTCATCCCAGAAAGATATTTTATCTCAGTTAATTTTTTTGAAAAAAATCAGGCTAAACCACTTCCTATGTGCGACCTCTGTTTTGGGAGAGGTCTGGATTACATGATCTAATACCAGAAGCCTCCTACTTCCTATAACATCTGGTCAGCCCCATTGGCACAGTCCAGGATTTCAGCAGTTCTGAATAACCTGGAAAGGGCTTTAGCAGATGGTCAGTTCTAAAGAGAACAAAAGGAAAGATTAAGGATGAACACAGGGGAGTATCCAGAATGAGAATTATGGCTTCTCAGAGAACACAGGAGGAAAAGGAGCAGGAAAAAAATGTCACCAGAAAATTTATTGATTGCACTAATGGATTATAGCTGCGGTTGGTGGCTTCCATATAATCATCTTCACCAAGAACTAAAGAAAATACTAAAAATGATGCAGGATAGGATAGAATAGTTTATATATAGGATCAAGTTCAAGATACTTAGCCTGGCAAACACAATCAGTACAACTACCTTCCCAATCTTGCACTCTTACCCTATGTGAATTTGCTTTTCCAACAATTATTTACACCATACCCTTGGTCTACATCATTCCCCTTATCTAGAATAACCTCATCTCTTTCACTCCCATCCAATTCTCATTCCATTCCAATCCCAATCCTGCCAATATTAGTGAGCCTAATTGAAATCCCAGTTCTTTTGAGGAATGACCACTTCAGGCCATAGGGACAGCTCCTTCCTAAGATGTCATTTATTATCTATACTACCCATCTGGCATTCATTAGTTTATACTTCCTTTTCATGTTCATATGTATATACCGAGTCCCCCAGCCAACTCCTGGAAGGCAGGAATTAAAGTTGTTGAGTCATTTCAGTTATGTCCAACTCCTCATGACCCCATTTGGGGTTTACTAGAGTGGTTTGCCATTTCCTTCTCCATCTCATTTTACAGATGGGAAAACGGAAACAAAGGGTGAAGTGACTTGTCCAGAGCCACATAACTAGTAAGTATATAAATACTTACCAGATATGTATATCAGATATGAATTCTGGTCTTCCTGACTCTAGGTCCAGTGTTCTATCCAATTCATCACCAACATAGTGATAGACAGACAGATAAACAGATAGATAGATAGAGGACAGACAGACAGACAAATAAACTGATTGATCCAAAGTCATTTTGATCATCCAGTTTATTGTAAAAGCATTATCTTCTTCATTATTGCTCTCTATTCAGAAGGCAGATTTGACAGAGGAAAAGGAAACTCTTAGGTAAAATGCTTCATCATTATATTATATAATTAGACCTGTTATACAATTAGACCAGCAAGCTGATGAAAATCTAAAATTTGCCAGGCCACCTTCTAACATTTACAGAACTATTTCCATTGAAAATTGGGGACTCATTTTGGGAGAAATGTGAAAACACTTCCAATTTTAAAATACATATAGAATATATCATTATGGACAACCCTAGCAGATTAAGAGGTATTCACTGCATGACGATGATGACGGCATTAACAAAAACAACTACCATTTATAGTGCTTTAAAGTTTGCAAAGCACTTTAAAAATATCTCATTTTCTCTTCACAAAAAATCTGTGAAGTAGATATTATCATTTCTATTTTACAGAATAAGAAACTATGGAAAACATAGGTTGAACAATCTGTCAAGTTAGCTGTATGCCAAGAGTCATACAGCTAGTAACTTTCTGAGGCTGAATTTGAACTCAGGTCTTCCTGCTTCCAAGTCCAGCTCTGCCCACTGCATCATCTAATTGCCTTTTAGAGATGCGAAGAGTTAAGGTCATTCTACTAATAGAGGAGAAAAGGGGAAGAATGACATCAGACTTGATACTTGCTAAGCCTTCCTTCTTTGCAAAGATAAAGTGTGATTTAAAAATAATTATGCCTTACAACAGAGCAAGTCCAGGTGTGATGGACAGAGTGCCTGGTCTGGAATCCAGAAGAATCCTTTTCATGAATTCAAATTCAGCCTCAGAAATTTACTAGTTGTGTGACCTTGGACAAGTTAATTATGCCTCAGTTTCCTCATCTGTAAAACAAACTGGAGTAGGAAATGACAAACCACTCCAGTATCTTTGTCAAGAAAATCCCAATAACAACATGCCTTAAAACAATGGCGTCAAACTCAAGAAATGCGGTTACTTAACTATATGTAAGGATCCCTGCAATACGCATATTTACTTGAAAACCACGTATAAACATGATCTGTGTTTCCTTGTATTTTCATTTATTTTCCTCAATATTTTCCAATGATATTTTAATCTGGTTCAGGCTGCACTACAGTGTTGTACATGGAGCCTATGTTAGATACCTCTGCCTTACAGTATATTTAGAAGCTCTCTCTTTGAAAGAATTTAAAGCACAATCACATTTACTATTTTATGTGTTCACACAGTATCCCTTTGAGATGCGTCAACGTATAGAGTTAATGGACAGATAAGATGAAGAAAATGAAGGATCTAACCAAGGTCTCGGTGAGTCAGGAGGGAAAATTAGAACAAGAAACCCCATCTGCTGAATCCAGTGTACTTTTCTCTATACCACAACTAAAGAAAAGAAAATATGCAGTTGTACTTTACAGAGAAAGACCTTGAGATGCTCATCCAGCTTTGCCCTGAACTAACTTGCTTGACTTGATCTCAAAGGTATCATTAGTCCTACAAATCCAGAAGCCAAATATACAAAAATAAAAAGAAACAAAACCATCCAGACACTAGAAAGATATCTAATTTATCAAAGGTAAGGAAAGCATCTTAGAATTTAGAAATATCCCAGGAAACTCTTTATGGGCCTGAGGACCTGAAATCAAATGCTGACTGTGCCTATACTAGCATGACCTTGAGCAAATCTCTTCCCTTCTCTAGACCTCAGTTTTCACATCAAATAAATAAAGGACCTCTAAGCTCTTATACTTACTCATTTTTAACACTATAACACTCAAGCAACATTATGGAATTTGATCAGCTAGTACCTACACTTTGGAAAATTTCTCTAACACAGAAACTCTCTCCTTTTTTGTCCTTTAACAGAAATTTAGCCATGTCTTTACCATTTCTGATAAAAATGTGCGGCAAAAGGAAACAACAGTTCTCTTTATTTCTTCACCCCTAATGTTCCCAGGTACCCCTGGGAAGACCCAAAGAGCAATAAACAAAATTGGTATCATGTACAGTAAACTACCAGTGAGGTGGACCCCAAATCCCAGCTGGCTTAACACAAGTCCAGGGTTATTAAAGTCCTAACTGCAGGAGTCACTACTGATGTCCAAGAGGAAAAACTTGCATAAAGTTAAGTTAAAGAGAAACCATTTCTCTACTTTCATCTGGACTCACTTTAAGGCTATAAATTTAGAGAGGCATGTTCTACCACCCTTTGCTCTAAAATGGAGGTTCTGAAACCTGGAGTCCATTAATTGAGAGAGAGAGAGAGAAGAGGAGGGGAGGGGAGAAGACAGACAGAGACAGACAGACAGTGACAAGACAGAGAGACAGAGACAGACATGAGAAGAAGAGAGATCACTATTTTCAGTATGATTAGTTTCCTATGCATTGTTTTGTGCATCTGAGAAGGGGATGGCAGGCTTCCCCAGACTACCAAAGGGGTCCATGTCAGGAAAGTTCAAGAACTTTTTTATTTAAAGGCTTATATTCAGAGAGGAAAACCATAAGGTAGGGAGAAGGGAGAAAGCCAAGAAGTTCCAGATTGTTGTTCAGCTCTGGCCCAGCTTGTAGATTCAGTGTTCCGTTCTTTTCAGGAGAATGTGGCTGGCTCTTCCTGGTCCAGACTGTTCAACTTGCTCGCTACAGGTTCACGTGGGATAAACTGTTCTAGGAGTCACACAGAACTGAGCCTTCAGACACTTCCTCCCTTCATGTGACTGCACGTGCAAGCAAACAATGAGTATCTCTCTATTATGTGCCCAGGACTGTGCCAAATACAAAAGTTTGGGGGTTTTTTCAACCCCTAACTTGAAGGGGTTTATAATCCTGATGGGGGAGACAAGATTTAGACTCATAAGACAATTAGTGAACAAGATGGCAGCCTATAATTAAGTGATAAATTGGGTATTAAAAGACTTCAAGGGAAGCAGGGGCTCAAAGCAGAGGGAGATCAATGAGGGCACAAGGAGTCCTACAGGTTTTAAAGGAGGAAGAAAGAGGTGACCTCCATTTAACACCATTAAACATACATTTACTAGATTTTGAGAAACCTGTCCTACACTTAGGGAAAACTCCCAAGTCGGACATTTTCTTTCATTTTCTAGGTTTCAAAGTATGAGCCATGAGGAATTTGCATTATTTGAGTAAAAGGCTAAAAAAGGGAGGGTTGATTGTCTGCCACAACAAGAAGCAATTCAAATCACCAAAGCTGTATGAAACATCTAGGATGAGCATAGCGTGCAAGCCTGAAAAATTTACAAAACTAATAAGAAAAATAACGTAAAACCATGATCTGCATCTTCAGTGATCTCACGGAAGTGTGCACAAGGCAGAATGTTCTACGGGCATGATGGCCTACGGTGATATAAAACTCATATAGAAGGTGGGATGAGGCATGAAACGCTACAAACGTATCCTCAGCTGCATAATAAATTAGAATCACACATTACCATTATCTATATTCCATTATATTTTTATTTCTTTTTGTCAAATATTTCCCAATTATATTTTAATCTGGTTGGGGAAGCGTTGGGGCTTTGTGAGCCCGGTGTATTTGTTACCTCTGGTCTAAATAAGTTAGGAAGAATTTGGAAAGGAAGAGATGGATTATTTATCCAGACGCAGAACGCAGTAGGGACTTTCTTATCAGGGAAGGCTTCATGGGGAGATAGCCCTTGCCCGGAGGCTCTGGAAAATCACAACATTTCAACATGTGAACGTAAGCGAGGGGGAGGGAATGTGTTCCAGAGCTCAGGAACTGCCACATGAGTTTATGGGAAGATATATAGGTAGGACAAACTGGGTAAACAGTTAAGCAGTCCACTATGGCTACAACAAAGATGAGAAAAGACAGTTGGAAACCAGGTTAAGGAGGGCTTTAACAAAGCCAGACTCGGGAGTCAGTACTCAGTTCTACAGACAATAGGAGACAAACACAGATTTTGAGTAGGGGAGAAACCCAGTCAGAACCTACCTTAAGGAAAATGAGTAATAAAATATTTACTTTCCATGAGGGTTCCAAATAAGGTTCCTTTACATTCAAATTTTTACTTATAAGAAATTAATTAACTGATTGAGAAAACTAAAAAGCAGAAGGAACAGATGCATTTTTAAATGTCCAGATCCAATGGTAATTGAAAAGCATGTAGAAATAAGACAAAGCAGCCCTGAAATACCAATTTATATCAATGGGAAAAATGAGTCAATTTGCTACCATTTCATTCACAGACGACTTTTCAGAAAAACACGGGCTGTGTTGTTTTAGATACAACCTACTGGCTGCTTTCCTGAAAGAATTGTTTCTAAAGTTATTTATTTTACATATAAGATAAAGGTAAATCTAGTCCTGAGCAGAAGTAAAGGGACAGAATTTATGACTGCTCTGGGTCCTTTCTAATCTACCTTACAAATAATGGCTAGTCTGACATCTCTAACAGCAAGGAATGACAGAATGTTCATGAAAAAGAAAAGGCCATTACTCCTTCCTTTAACCACAATACCGTAGAGATACCATGACTTGCTCAGTCTTCTTTAACATCTAGGACTGAGGTAAGTGGGATTGATTACAACTAAAAAGAAAGAGAGTATCTGGCAGACTGAATCTCTAACTTCTCCCCTCTCTGCCATCCAAGGACTCAGGGAAAGGGAGTTCCCAGCTCCAGTTCCAAGAACTGGAGTAATCCTAGTTCCAGGAATAATCTCCTCTTTGAGATTAGAAATATACTCCAAGAATATTACTAATAAAAAAAGTCTTCATATACACCAAAATGTTTATTAGCAACTTTTATGGTAGCAAAGAACTGGAAACAAAGCAGATATCCACTGACTGGGGAAGTGGCTAAACTAATTGTGGCACATGAAGGTCATGGAATATTACTATGTTGTCAGAAAGGATGGATACTATGACTACAGAGAACCATGGAAAGACATACGAATTGATGCAAAATGAGGTAAAGCAGAGCTAAGAAAAAGACATATACACTGACAACAATTTCAAGGAACAATCACAAAGCAATGGAAAATGAGTATTGCAAAATACAAAGAACAAGTTTGGCCCCAAAGAAAAGATATGAGGAAGTCATCTCTCCACCTTTTTGTAAAGGTGTATGGACGAAGAGGTGTAGAGAAGGTTCAGTCACACAACACAGAACATATTACCAGATTTTTCTTTGAGATAATAACTGACTTGACCAATTATTTCTTTCCTTTTTTCCTTTACATAAAAAAAAAAATATTTGTTATATGTGATAGTCCTCAGAGAGAAAAGGGGGTAGGGATATAGGGGGAAATTTAAGCGAGTTAATCACAAAAGTATTTTTTTAAGGAAATTAATACCTCCCTCCATGTGGTTCTTTGCCTATTATCTGCATAGTCAGGATTACTGGACCATGCTTGCCCATCATTAACTTAGAGAAGTTACCATCTACCAAGTACTTCTCTCCCCTCAAAGGTTTAGGTAGATGAGAACCATTACCAGTCAATCAATAAACATTTATTAAGTACTCACTTCATTCCAGTCCCTAGGTATAACAAGGAGGCAAAAGACACTCCTTGCCCTCAAGGAATTTACAATCTAAGGGCAGACCCACAACTCTGCCTGCTCCAGCCTCACTCACAGCCCTGACTTCTTCCTGGGATCTGGCTAGAAGGGGACCATGGAGTGAAGGGGTAACAAGCTGCTGCCAAACGCTCAAAGGCTTCTCCTCCACTCACCCTAATGAAGAGGTCCCCAGCACCCATCACTGGAGTGCCCCAAACAACAGTTACTACTACAGTTAACCTAAAGTTAACCAGCTCCTACCTCCCTGTTCCCTAATCAAAGCAATTCAGTCCTTCCACCTGCCAGATCAAAGTCTCATCCTCAAGCCTTCATTGACCTCTGTGTAACTTGTGAAACCATAATCCCTTGCCAAGCCCTCTTAATTCTACATCCCATTTCTCACATCTGTCCCCTTCTCCCAACTTAACAAGCCAACTACCCTGGTGACCTTCCACCTAGTGTACACATATGTACATACACACACACACACACACACACACGCACACACACACACCCCTTTCTTTTGGCTCAAACACCTTTAATACAGGGGTTCTTAGCCTTATTTTCTGTCATGGCCTCCGATGGCAGGCTGTTGAAGCCTTTCTCAGAATGCTTTTAAATACACATAAAATACAGAGGATTACAAAGGAAACCAGTGACATTCAAATACAGCTATCAAAATATTAAATTGAAAAAAATTCACAGACTCCAGATTAAGAACTTCTGCTTTAATCATTTTTTTTTAATTTTTCTCCAAGATAAAGCGCATATTTCATACTTGGTGTGGTATTTAAGTATAGTCCAGTTCCAAACTACCTCTCTCCAGCCTTATTTCTCACTATCCCCCTTCATACACACCACACTGCAGTCAAATTAGCCTATTTCCAAAATTTGGTATTTAAACTTCATACATATGCAAACAACACTACCAACACTTATAGAGTGCCTATAGCACTGTGCTAAGCACTTTACAGTTATTAACTCATTTGATCCTGACAACAAACCTAGGAGGTCGGTGCTATTATTATTTCTATTTTACAGATGAAGAAACTGAGACAATCAGGGGTTAAGTGACTTGCCCAAGGTCACACAGCTAGGAAGTGTCATGAGGCTGGATTTGAAGAGCCAAGTTTTCCTGACTCTAGGTTCAGTGCTCCTTCCACTGTCACCTAACTGCTTTGAGCTTACAACGTATTCTCTCCTCATCCAAGTTCAAATCAAGTACTATTTCCTCTGTAAAAACCTCCCTGACTACTCCACCAATCCCCATTTTGACTTCACACTTTCCTCAAATATCATATCTACATCAGTTCATACAGGAACCTCCCAAAGGAATATGAGCTCTTTTCTGAAAGAAACGACTCATTATAGTACCAAGCCTTGTACACAGTACCATTGCACAGTATAGTATTGTATGGATCCTGTCAAAAAAGCCTTGACTCTGAAATGAAAGGATATACCCCCAAATGGAAGCTGTCATTGCCAAGCCCATCAGCAAACTTCCAAATTTTGTGTCAGATGCTTACTCCCTGTGTGACCTTGGGCAAGTTAATTAACCTCCCTGGGCTTCAGTTTCCTTATCTGTAAAATGAGGGTGTTTGATTAAAGGTCTTCTCTTGTCTCTAGCTCCAGATCAATAAACCTGAGTCCAGGCACTTAATAAATAAAGTAAATCAAAGTGAATACTATTATTCAGGAAAACAAAGCCTCGCTAAAATCTGTCCTCCTAAGATGGAATATATCAGATGTGTGTTTTTTGGGTGGGAGGTGGGGCAGGGATGAGGAATGGTTTGCTTGTATGCTCAAAGGTATGCTCAAGGAAACAAAACCTAAAGGTCCTACCAAATTGAGGAGCTTTGAAAGCCCACACACTGGAATTCAAGAAGCAGCCCAGAAATGTTCAAAAAAGTTCCACTGACCAACTATGAGTGGCCTGAAAATTCAGTAAAACCTAGAGGAATTTCAATCAAGATGGACTGAGGAATTATCCACAGAGGTGAAATCAAAGTAATTCACTTTACAAAAATGTTTTATGAATGCCTAGCTCTTAAGGTAAAATATAATAATATCCTATACACACAAATATATGTGTGCTATAACAACATGGCTGTATTTTTTAAACTAGTGTCTTAAAGCGTTCTTGGTTTGAATTTCATAGCTGGTAAGCAATGACAATGGCAATGAGGGTCAAAAATCTTTCAGCAGCAGTATGCCAAGATTCTGGATTCTCATTTGGGGGGCACAGTACATTGGAATGAAGGGAAGAGGCAGGTTTTTTCCTAGACTCAGTGTAAGAGTTAAAGATTTTCCCTGTCCATTAATAGGCCTAAGGTGGTACCCATTAAGGGAAGCTTGTTTTGTAGGAAGGTCCACACCTTTGTCCATACCTAATGAGGCACTAGGTCACAAGGGTGAGACTCGGCTCTGAAAAGTGTATATACACTCAGAGGTGAGGTTTTGCTTTGGGGCTTACTCTTTGGAAGAAGGTTCCTATGCCAGATGAGACTCTGGATAGCCATTAAGGAGCCCCACCTCCTTTGAAAACCCAGATGTTGGTACATCTCTCTCTGGTAACTATGTATGTATGGAATGGTCAGACAGTTGGATCTGTCTGTTAATCTGTGATGTATGTCTTGCATATGGTCAGACAGTCAGAAGCCCTGTCTGTTGATCTTTATTTCTCTGCTTGTATTTTCTATGTTGGTATATGTGATTAAAGAAGATTGTTGACCTCTCAGAAGTTGTTTTCCTTTTAGAGAAGCAGATCTAAGAACCTATGCTAGCAGGCTGTCCTGGAAGTGTAAGTATGCTTGCTGCTACCCTCAGGCTTGAAGTGGAGGAAATAAGATCCGCTGGGATGTGTCAGAAGTCTGAGAGCAGACTGAAAATTCTTCATACAGGACCTAGACAATATAAGCTAGTATTCAGTCTTTCTCCCCCAGTAAATTCTAATTTTTATATTTTTCTAACATATTGGGAAGATGTAGAAAGTGACCTGTCACACAAGGAGAAAAAAAGGGAGAAAATGCTCTGTTTTGGTGGAAATTGTTGGAAGCTACCTTTCTGCTCCAGTCTCCAGAATAAGCTGTGGGTTAATATTTCACTTAATTAGAGTTGCTAGCAGAGGGAGAGAGGTAACATGCCTAAAGATTTTTTCTAACACAGCAAAGAAATAATTGTTTTCTTATAGTCTAAACTTGTCCTTCCTAAGAGTCCTCAATTATTGGATCCACACAGAAGTCTAAGCAGACAGGGTGTTTCCCTCACTCTTTCTCTTCCAGACTAATGAAATCTAATAAAGATAGAAAGCACAGATGAAGAGAAATTTCAAAGTCGGGGGGAAGGGTGGGGGGGAGAGATGCAAGGAAGGCTAAACTGAAGGGACATGAATGGGATTTGAGGCTTTATGGAGAAAATGTATGAGGAAACAAAACTCAGGGAAGAGAAGAAGGAAGACCTCTTACAAGAGAGGTCAATTTCAAGCAGGCTGACTTAAACAATGAGAAGGGAGAGAGGCAGGGATGTATTAAGAAATGGGATATTAAGGTAAAAGATATCATTAAAATTTTTCTGAAAAATATGAAGTTTTATTTAGATAAAGTAGTTGAGATGTTACTTCTATAAGGAAGGATAAGAGTATCACATTCTATCTATATTGAATTATGGCATCAAAAGACATGGGGGGAAAAAAGAGCCCCATTTTCAAAATATAAGTAAAAAAATAATATGAACTAACAAATAAAGCATAACCCATAAGACAATGACTCAACCAATGTCACTCCTCAGTGACACCATTTATAACTACAATCCACAGAAACCTTCCAAACCTTGCGATAGCATCTTTAGACTCTCAACCCTGGTAGCTTCAATTCCTCCACGACACACCTTCCCTGTTTGCTTTCAGCTCAGTTCCTATCCCTATAGAACTGCCTCCTATAAATGCTATTTCACTTAAAATCTTGTTTGTAGAAGCAAATTATCCCACTGGGCAGAGTATGCCTATCTACTATGATGCTATTTGAAGAAAAAGTCTGATTTAGGGGCATTGAGGGGAGGTATAGGGTGAAAACAGTGGAATAAAACCGTAAATAGGAGAAAACACCTGTAACTTTCATACCCAAGCATAAGAAACTTCACACCTGTACACAATTATTTACAGTCAAAAGGAAATTAGATCACAAATGGCTAGAAAACATAGGAGTTTTCAACGAGCTCTTGCCAGAATCTAGCAACCGATTCTATCCATCACTTGTTTTAGAAGCTGCAGCAATTAAAATACAGATTCAATTCACAGGACTGAGGATGAAAATGTTACAGCCCTATGCGGAAACAGGAAATGAAAAGTCTGGGGAAGCAAATGCAGGTCCTGTGGAGGGTTCAGGTTTGGTAATCAGGTACCTGAAGAGAAGAAATCCACTTGTGACCTCTGAGGCCCCATAAATATAGCTTCACCAATGCCCACCTACGAAGGAAAGTTAGTTTGGGTACACTAAAGCATGAATTAGAGAATATTGTTAAATAAAAGCAAAATTAACAACTGTTGAGAAACCTATCAACTAACCCACTCATTTATTAGCTGTGTTATACTGGTTAGGTTCTGCAACCTTGCTGTCTCAATTTCCTCACTAGCAAAATGAGGAGGGGAGAGAGTTAGACCTGAGGTCCTCTAAGGTCCCATTCAGTGCGCAGACAGGTGGTGCAGTGGATAGAACACTGGGAATCAAGAAGACTCATCTTCATGAGTTCAAATCTGGCTTCAGATATCTCCTGGCTGTGTGACCCTGAGCAAGTCACTTTACTCTGCCTCAGTTTTCTCATCTGTAAAATGAGCTAGAGAAGGAAATGGTAAACCACTCCAGTATCTTTGCCAAGAAAATCCCAAATGGCATCACAAAAAGTCAGACATGACTGAACAACAACGAAAGCACTATCTATGATTCTATGTACAAGATATTGTTCTAGGAACTGAGAAATTTTCAAAAATAAGATCCTGCAGCAAACCTCAGAAGCTTGCAATAGATGGGGGGTGAAAATGACCTTTTATTCATCTAATTGCTGTTTGGATTTCACTACAGAAATACAGTCAACTGTTATAAATAACATGGCAACATTGGCAGCTTGACATATGCAGTGAGCCAGACTCAACCATCAGAAAGATCTCAGGGCTAGATATGCCTGTGACACAGACTGGCTGATGATCTGCATGAGGACAGGGTACACACTCCACCACAACCCCCACACCCCCAAAAAGGGGCGATACTGATGAAAGCAGCATGTAGATGAAAGGTCTACTTTACATTCAATAGTGCTTTCCCCAAAGTATCATAAAGCAATCTCAGGCAACTGAAAAGAAAAAAGAATCACCTTATCTTAAATTAGACAAACAGCTGATACATCCTGATAATCTAGATCAAAAAGGAACCTTAACCCCAAAGCACAGAAAATTAGAGGTGACAAGTGATTTTTATTCTAATGTCCCTATATTTACGTGAAGCAGTGAGGCAGGAAGGTAGGAATAAGGAAGGAAGGAAGGAAACAAGGATTTATTAAGAGCCTGCAAAGCACACTGTATTGTGTTAAGCTCTTTATGCATATTATCTCTTTTGATTGTCTGGATTCCTTCGGGAGACCAGGGTTCAAATCCTGCCTCTCACCTATAAAAGCAGTGAGATGCTGGGGAAGTTACTTAATCTCTCAGTGCCACTGGCAACCCTCTAATTGCAGAGGAAATGCTGACCTCATCTGGGAGTTCCCTTTAAACAATAAAAGCCCAGGTCCAGTTCTGGTTCCTATGAGAGATGCCATCCTAATAAACACACCCCACCCAGCACAGTGTTCTCTTTTATCTAATAGTGACATCATGAGACACTGATGAGCATTAAAACAACCCAAAAGGGTTGAAGGAATCCCCCAAATATCTACTTAATCAGTAAATCTTGTCAAAATCTATCTTTAAATTATTCTGGAAATTTACTTACTTTCTGTCATTCATCTGTTATTCCATAAAACTGTCCATCTAAAGGAGACTAAGGGCTATCTCTTTGAATCTCTAACATTTGTCCCTTGGTGGCTAGGGGAATAGAAGGCTGGCCTGGAGTCTAGAAGACTCATCTTCCTCATCTCAAATCTAGCGTCAAACACGTATTAGCTGTGTGACCCTAGGCAAATCACTTAACGCTGTTTGCCTCAATTTCTTCAGCTGTAAAATGACCTTGAGAAAGAAATGGCAAACCACTCCAATATCTTTGCCAAGAAAATCCCAAATGGGGTCACAAAGAGTCAGGCACAGCTGAAACAAACATGAACAACATGAATCTGGCATAAAACAGTATCTTCAGACCTCCATTACCCAGTCAGGTAAGAGTGCTGGACAGAAGACACATCACCACTATAACTACCTCAACGTCAGCCTTGGCCAAAGCTCCAGGCTATAATTATGATGAAGAAATATGGTAGAACAAAATGCCTATATAATAACTAACAAACTTCTCCGATATCATTAATTACTGACACCACAGACTGGCAACAGCCCCTCTTCCAAGGATTATCACAGATAAAGCCAGAAGAATGAAGTCGTATTCCCAGTTCTTTATGTAGCAAGAATTAGCAGAATTACAACCTTACTGACACCCTGCACCACTGAGTCTTCTATCTCCTGCTCTGAGCAAATGAATACAGATTAACTCCCCTGATATAAGACTAAATATCACCCATCTGCTGTGCCATGATCCTAGGCATACAAAGAAGCCACTCGTTGAAGCAAAAAGGCTTTTTCCTCTGCGACCTCTTCCTGAATGCTAATCTCCATCTAAACTGGTTTGATCCCCAACCTCTAGCCCTTTCTTATCACTTTTTCATAAAACCTCCTTTATTATCAAAAGTCTCCTCCTCTCACAATCTTTCCATCTTCCTACATACATGAAAACCTGGATTTCTCCAGATGATGCCACATCCTTGGGCAACCACTCCTGACCTTGCTGTTTCTTAGAAGAGGTGACAACTCTTTTACCTGCATTCTAATTTCCAGACCTGGTTACCACACTCAGCAAGCTCTTCTTTCAAGAAGTGAGTTCAAATTCTGCCATTACTCCGGTCTGTGACCTTTGGGTAAGACACTTTCTCTGGACCTCATCTATAAAATGATAATGGTTTAACTAGATAACAGCCAAAATCCCATCTAGCACTGGATCTATGACACTAGAGCCTTTGGCTAACTGTATCCATCTTTACAATCTAGCCCAGATTCATTATCATAGCCTAACCTCAAGGTCACTATTCTCCCTCCTTTCTCTTCTTTAATTTTTTTTTTATTCTGAACTTAAACATCTCACAAAATGAGCATTTCTACATACAAAGTAGAACAGTAAAAAAAAAAAGAGGATCATACAAGAAACTGTGAATCACTATTAAGAACGCCTTGCTTTTTCCTTTTGACTCAATATAAATTCGATATGTAATTTTCAAGGATGTCCTAATGTCTGTGTTAACTTACAGCCTTTCTTTTACTCTCTTCTGTGCGTTTCTTTTAACATTCTTTTAACATCTCTTTTCTTTCTTTTTATTTTTCATTGAGAAGCAACCCTATCTTTAAACTCCTCTCTCCTACCTCCTGACTCAGTGGGAAAAAAAGGAAAAACAAATGCTTTGTAACAAATACATATAATCAAGCAAAACAAATTCCCATATTGTCCATGTCTACAAATGTCTATCTCATTCTAAACCTGTAGTTTATCACCTTCTCTGTTAAGAGCTGTAAGGTATACTTTTTTTCTCTTAAAATCCCTGTTCTCTTTCCTAATACCTGCCCTCATATTGGAGGCTCCAATCTTCCTATTTATTGTGTCCCAATGAATAATCAAAAACCTCCTAGTTCATTAGCCTGCAGAATCATGACTTTAAAACTCCATTGTATCTCAGTCACCTCCAAGGGGAGTCACAACTTAGCCCACCCACCTCTAAAACCTTACCAAATCTATGATCAAGACTTCTGAAATCTCCCTCTCTGACCACAATCACCTTTGCTTCCAGCTTTAAATCTCTTCTCACGCCTTCTACACTTAATTTTTATCCTCACTCCAACTTCTAGTCACTATCCTCTCTCTTTTTTCCAGCACCATTGCTCATGCCTCACTTTCCTCCTATAATTAACCAGTTTAATTATGCACTCCACCCTGGAATTCTTTGTCCTTTCAATCCAAAATTCAGTCATCCACAACACTTTAACTTTCTCCACTCCTGTTCCTAGATGATGGAAGCTGCTGAGTAAAAAGTCACGAAACCAAGACTACTGGATCCACTACAAATTCATGTTTTGTAAAACCTCTGTTCTACAACATTAAAGACAGGAAGTCATCCTGCCCTTGATTGCACATCTTTGGGGCAAGAAACTTACTACCTGACAAAACATTTGGGGATTGGGGGGAGGGAGAGAAGTCAATTATTAGAACATTCTCCTGTCTCATAATGTCCTTCTAACCACTGAGCCTAGGTCAGCTTGTCAGAAAGAGTTTAATCCCTCCTTTAAGAAAACTGCCCTTCAAATATAAGCAAACAATAACCACATCCTTCACCACCAACCAAGTCTTTTCTTCAGTCTTAAACCTCTCCAGGTGCTGCAATAGCTCTTCCATCCCATGACAAGATCTCTTGTCCTTTCAGCGTCCTTATTATTCTTCATTGGATGTACTCTTGTTTGTCAATGTCATTCTCAAAATGTGATGTCTAAACCTGAACAAAGGAATATAGATCAGGTCTGGCAAGAGCAGGATGCAGTAGAGCTTACCCTGATGCTTCTGGACACTGTATTTGCTTTGGTTATTTGGGGTAGTCGTATCACACCAGTGATTCACTGCCCTTTCAGGTCCACTAAAACCACTTCGTATTTAGCCAGCATATCTGCTACTTATCCCTGTTTTATGTTAACTGCCAATCTGATGACTTTTTATATCATCCTCTGAGTCACTGACAAAAATTATGACAAAAATTATAACAAGGAAGGAACTGATAACAAAACCTTACATAGAATAGCACTTTTTAGAGGTTGTACAAACAATCAATTAAGCACTTTTTGTTCAGCTACCCATAAATCCCTCAAACTGTTCTATCACCAAACCCACAGTTCCTGATTTCTCTGGCTTATCCTCAAGGAATAGCACTAAGAATTTTATCAGATGCTTTAATGACATCCCAGTCTACTCTCTATAGCATTTGGTGTAAAAAGATCTGGGTGCTTAAAAAAAGATCTGGATGTTTATCTAACTTATTTTTGACTAGAGCTTTTTCATCTCTAAAATGGAGAAAATAATACATGCATTACCGATTTCAAAGGGTCATTGTAGAAATCAAAGAAAGATAAATGTGGATCTTGTAACTTGTAACGAAGTGTCTTATAACTATATAAGGGTGTGTGTGTGTGTATACATATGCATACATACATATACATACATATATATATATATATATATATACACACATATATATATATATAGAGAGAGAGAGAAGGGGGGGGGGTCAGTATTACCGAATGGACGTGGGCTCCCAAAGGGCAATAATCCTATCTTTTATCTTTGTATTCTTCTTCAGCACTTAGGGTGCACACAGTAGGTGCTTAATTGATGCTTAATGAACAACTTCATTTCCCTGATCTACTTATCTAGAAATAAGCCTAACAGGAAGGAAAATTACATTAGTTTGACAAAATAAGTTCTGTGGGAACTGCCTTCATACTGGTCCTGCCTTGCTCTCTAAAAGCCTCACCACTAACAATCTAGTCTAGTATTTTATCATGGCTGAATTGTGAATTCAGTGATCTGAATTGGGCTTTTATGAAAACTAGAACATTTGCCTTCTTCTAGTACTCTGGCACCAATCCTGTTATCCACAGGATTTTCAAAAATTATTCTTTCATTGATAGCCTAGGATATAATTCATGGAAATATGAATTCATTTAAATCAGCTTGGAAGGTACTCTCCTTTAAAATGGCCTAATAGTTTTACTTTCTCCCTGTATAAAAATACTTCCAAATCTTTGGAGCTCTAGGTGGTGCAGTAGATAGCTAGATTTCGAGTCAAAAATCCAGCCTCCAGATACTTACTAGTTGGGTGACTCTAATGGAGCCACTTAATCTGTCTGCCTCAGTTTCTTTTTTTTTAAATTGAACTATTTTACTTGTTTTCAGTGTTCAACAATCACTTCCATATCTTAGATTTTTTTCCACTCTCTTCCCCTCATTTCCCCCCTCCTCCCCCTTGCCCTCCCTGAGATGGCATACAATCTTATATAGGTTCCACATGTACATTCCTATTAAATGCATATTGCACAGAAGAATTAAAATGAATGGAAGAAATCATAAAACAAAACAAAACATAATACAAAAGAAAATGGTCTGTTTCTATCTGTGATTCAATTCCATAGTCTTTCTCTGGATTGGAAAGCATTTTGTTTCGAGTCCATTGGGAATTTTTTAAGTCCATGCATTTCAATGAAGTACTAAGTTTACCAGAAAAATTCTTCGCAATCTGTGGTTGTTGTTGTCCACGAAGTTCTCCTGGTTCTGTTCCTTTCAGTCACCATCAGTTCATATAAGTCTTTCCAGGCTTCTCTGAAGTCTTCCTGTTCATTGTTTCTCATAGCACAATAGTATTCCATTATGTTCATATGCTACAACTTGTTCAGCCATTCCCCAGTTGATGTGCATCCCCCTTGATTTCCAGTTCTTGGCCACCACAAAGAGAGCTGCTTATAAATAATTTTGTATACCCGGGACCCTTTCCCATTTCTATGATCTCTTTAGGATAGAGTCTCAGAAGGGATACTGCTGGGTCAAAGGGTATGCACATTTTTGTAGCCCTTTGGGAATAGTTCCACATTGCTCTCCAGAATAGTTGGATCAGTTCACAGCTCCACCAACAATGAATTAGTGTTCCAACTCTCTCACATCTTCTTCAACATTTATCATCTTCCTGCTTTGTCATGTTGCCAATCTGATAGGTGTGATATGGTGCGCCTTGAAGTTGTTTTGATTTGCATCTCTCTGATCAATAGTGATTTAGAGAATTTTTTCATATGATTATAGATCGCTTTAATTTCTTCCTCTGAAAATTCCCTATTCATATCTTTGCCCATTTATCAATTGGGGAATGACTTGTATTCTTGTACATTTGACTAGTTCTCTATATATTTTAGAAATGAGGCCTTTATTATAGACTCTAGTTGCAAAAATTCTTTCCCAGTTTTCTGTTTCCCTCCTAATCTTGAATGCACTGTTGTTTGTGCAAAAACTTTTTAATTGAATGTAATCAATATCATCCATTTTGCACTTCATAATGTTTTCTATCTCTTGTTGGGTCATAAACTGCTCCATTCTCCATAAATCTGACAAATACACTATTCCTTGCTCCCTAATTTATAGTATCAATCTTTATACCTAGATGATGTATCCATTTGGATTTTATTCTTGTGTATGGTGTCAGGCATTGGTCTATGACTAGTTTCTGTCACACTGTTATCCTGTTTTCATAGCAATTTTTGTCAAACAGTGAGTTCTTATCCCAGAAGCTGGGGTCCTTGGGTTTATCAAACAGTAGATTGCAATATTCATTAACTACTTTGCTTGAGTACCTAACCTGTTCCACTGATCTACCCCTCTGTTTCTTAGCCAGTACCAAGTGGTTTTTGAGGATTTCTGCTTCTTAACACAATTTGAGATCTGGTAGGGCTGGGCCACCTTCCCTAGCATTTCTTTTCAATAGTCCCCTTGATATTCTGGACCTTTTGTTCTTCCAGGTGAATTTTGATATTATTTTTTTCTAGCTCTAGAAAATAACTATCTGGTAATTTGACTGGTATGGTACTGAATAAGTAAATTAATTTAGGAAGAACTATCATTTTTATTACATTAGCTCAGCCTTCCCATGAGCAACTGATGTTTTTCCACTTAACTTAGATCTGACTTTATTTGTGCAAAAAGCGTTTTGTAATTGTGCTCATACAGTCTCTGGGTTTGTTTTGGCAGATAGGCTCCCAGATATTTTATAGTGTCTACTCTAGCTTTACTGCCTCAGTTTCTACAAACAGAACATGGAGGATAACATTACAGCATCTACCTCACAGGACTGCTGTAAGGATCAAATGAGATAATATATGTAAAGTGCTCAGCACAGTGCTGGCACATAGCTCCAATTGATCCTGGATGTATCTTGTCTACATGGCTGTTTGCATGTGCCTCTCCCATTAGACTGTGAGCTCCTAGAGAAGTTGTTGTCTTTTATCTTTCTCGGTATGCTCACAATGCCTGACACATACAGTGAGTAGCCTAACAAAATGCTTGCTATCTTGACTTAGAAGCAGAATGGCAGTTGGAAGACTTGAATTCCAATTTCAACATTGTTTCATATGATCTCGCACAAAACATCTCACTTCTCTGGCGCTATGAAAGTACCTTCTTATTTCTGTCCTGGTCTCCTGTGATGCTAATGCCTGTCCTCTGATGATTACCTCCAATATTTCCTGTATAGATCTCGTATATAGATCTTGTATAGATAGGAGAAACTGTCTCTTGCCTGCCTTGACGTGTATCCCTAGCTCCTAGAATATAATAGGAGCTAGATATACAATCAGAAGAGACTTATGAGTCTCATATCATCTATGTGTCCATGAGCAATCATTTAATCCCTCAGTGATTCAGTTTCCTCATGGGGAAAGTAAGCCTGTTGTATGTTGGTGGTTTGTGAGAATCAAATGAGATAATAGACAAGGAATGGTGTGCAAACCTTGAAACACTATCAAAATATCAGCCATTATCAGTAGAGATTACTCTTACACTTTCTTGTCTGGCTTTCAGGGCCATGGCAATCCTAGTCACAAAGCAACTGCATTTACCCCATGTACCATGTTTGACAAATACACACTGGATTTTAGTGTCTCTCCCTCAAGAGAGATAACATTCTTTGAGATCTACAGACAATTTGTCTGCTTAGTGCTAAGCTCTCCTAAAGAACAGAAGTATGTCTCCTAAATTAATCAGCAAACTACAAAGCACTCATGCTCTCTCCAGAATAAGTTATGAGTTATTCATGTCTCCTTTTTTCTTTAAAAATGCACTGAAACTGTTTGCCATGTCCGGCACATAGTAGGTGCTTGTGCCTGTTGACTTGTGTACTTCACTACTGTTCTATTTATGACTGTCAAAATCAGTAATGCACTTGCAATCCACAGGAATCAGTAATCTACTATTTCACTAATTATACTCCACTACCTACTTAAAGAGCAGCTAGGTGGCACAATGGATAGAGAGCCAAGAACTCATTTCCTGAGTTCAAACTGGTCTCCCCCATTCACTAGCTCTGTTACCCTGAGTAGGACACTTAACCCCATTTGCCTCAGTGTCCTCATCTGTAAAATGACCCGGAGAAGAAAATGGCAAACAACTCCAGTATCTTTGCCAAGAAAACCCCAAATGGGGTCACTAAGAGTACAACACAACTGAAAATGACTGAACAACAATGAACAATCCTTAGAGTACAGTTACTCCTGAGCAAGTCATATAGGAAAGGAAGCAAAGGGGAATTATTTATATGTGAATGAGAACTGTGCCCCTTTTTTGCCTCCTATAAAACAGAAAAAAAACCACTTTATAGTTAAGCAGGACGCCCCTGACCAAAGATACAAAAAAATAGGGACAATGTCAACGATAATCTGAATATATCAGGTGCATTTTGAAATCCACAGAGGCTTATTAGAAATAGCTAACCTGTTGCGTGAGAAATTAGCTTGCTGACGAGATTATTATACAGAATAAAATGAGAGTAAAGTAAAGAAAAACGAAGGGACTTTTGTAGCTTCCTCCTTTCCAATAACTACACTTAGTTTTTCATGGCCCAGTGTATCTAAAATCTTAAAGGAAACTACTTAACCTCTCTTTCCTTTCACAGAAATTATGTTATTCAGCATAAATATGCACAATCATAAGGATAGTGTACATCTTTATAAATAGTTATAGGCAGCATTCTAGATGCCTCAGTGGCTAGAGTTCTGGTTCTGTTGTCAGGAAGACCTGAGTTCAAATCTGCCCTCAGGCAAGCTGTGTGACCCTGGACAAGTTACTTAACTTCCATTTGCCTTAATCTACTGGAGATGAAAATGGTAAACCACTCCAGTATCTCTGCCAGGAAAATTCCATGAACAGCATGGCCCACAGGGTCACAAGGAGTCAGATACAACCAAACTACAACAGCGACAGCATTTAAAGTGTTTTAAGTTTTGCAAAGTCCTTTATATTTATTATTACAATTGATCCTCTCAAAAGAAACACCATGACACAGGCACTATTATTAGTCCCATTTTACATATGAGGAAACTAAGGCCAAAAAAGATTAACTGACTTATTCAGAGTCATACAGCTAGTAAGTGTCTAAGGA
The DNA here is from genome assembly GCA_028658325.1 of Potorous gilbertii. Classification (NCBI taxonomy): domain Eukaryota; kingdom Metazoa; phylum Chordata; class Mammalia; order Diprotodontia; family Potoroidae; genus Potorous; species Potorous gilbertii. The sequence goes on along the minus strand of CM053769.1, from coordinate 576,269,870 downwards.
AAGATTTGAACTCAGATCTTCCTGACTTCAAGTCCAACACTCTTGTTCACTACCAGCCACCTATTTACCTCCAGGTCCTTGCCTTTTGACATTAGCCTTTGACGTTTTCCAGCAGATGCTCTCATCCAAGGCAATTTCCCTACCCCAGAACACATGGTCATATATTCCCTCAGTAGTAGCAAATGAGATCCTGTCCTTATTCTGGCCAAGTTCCACTACTACAGTTCTCCCTCTAAGGAAAAGTCTATGTCATACCTATGGTGAGTCAGACTTGTTACTAATTAGAGTATCTTTTCAATGTAATCACTTGAACTTGAGTCAGTGTCTTTGAGTGCATCTTATATGTTCTAAAGCAGAAACACCTAAATCCTTTTCCTAAATTCTACAGAACCAGCTGTGTGGCCCTGAACAAATCAATTTATCTCTATGGACCATAGTTTCCCTGTCTGTAAAATAGGCATGATGCTCATGGATCTCCTATTCTATGGCATTCTGTAAACTTTAAAGCACTATAAAGATCTGAGATAGTATTATTAAGCAATATCATTACAACATGGTGGCTGAAGTTATTCAAGGAGACCATTACCACCATCAAGGTTGTCTGGCCAACTTTCACAGTCATAGCAAAATGGCAAGCCTCTCTGTACACCCATCATTATCACTGTCATCAGATCATGTTGGCACGCTATGCGAAACAATTTAGGCAGGCACAGTCCTAGACTTCTTGGATACAAGAACGCTTGATAAATAATGCTGGCCGAAGCAACTATCGACCCTTATGCCAAACTCCACCCACAATGATGCAGTACTTAAAACATGCCTTACTAATTTCCCTACCCATCCCCAAGTGTACTCACCCAGGGACCCCCATCTGAAATGCTCTCACTTCTAAACCCTGCCAATCCAATGTACATATTCACTGCTAAAAGAGATTAGCACAACTCAACCCAGCTTCCAATAAAAGAAAGGGAGAGCTGGCATTACATTACAAAGCCTTAGGTCCCAGGTAAAGACTGGGACCTCCATTTTAAGGGAGTGTCCAGGTTGGCCAAGTTTACTCCCTCACACTTCTCCAGGCTCTGCTCCTTAGTCTCCTCAGGACTTTCCACACTTTCTCTCAATTACATCTCCACTCCAGTAGTTTCCTACTGTAAGGTCTTCCCCTATTAGAATGTAAACTCTTTGAGCAGAGCAACTGTCTTTTTTGTTTGTTTGTTTATATTGGCTCCAGTGCTTGACACAGTGCCCAGTATATACAATAAGCACTTAATAAATGCTTCCTGACTTGACATCAGAATTTTAGCCATGTAGAAACAGCTCACTTTCACAACCTATTTTCTATGGGAAATATGTACTCCCATTTTTGTGAAAGTCATTCACAATATTATGGACAGATAAATCTATTCATGGGTTCCTTAATGATGGAAAATTGCAATGCTACTTAAATTTTTTGTTTTTTTATTGTGTCTCCCAACCTAGATTGTAATGTCCTTGAGGCCAGGAATTAGGTATATTTCTTGGAGTATCTTATCACCTAGCAAAGTCACAGCAAACAGTACCAAGAGACCCTTTAATACAGTTTCTGATTTACTATTTTAATTGGAGCTAAACTACAATTATTTTATTTTATTTTGGGGGGGAAAGGAAGGCAGCTTTATGAAATCCTGTATTATTTGGAAAGCTGTTTTCTAGAAGCTATGTATGAGCTTGAGTTGCTGTCCCTAAAATAAGTCCTGCCAAGCTCCCAGGAGATTACTGTTCCTTATGTGACATTGCTGAGCTTTCAAATCTATTCTTTAAGCACCAACATTGCTCCTCCTTTCCAAGTCTTTCCCTTCCCAGTGAGGAGTCAAGTAATTTATTTTAATCTTTCTCTTTCCTGATTGTGCTGGACTTCACACCGGCACTAGAAATATTTATCTAGCATGGCAATTTTCATATCCCTATGATAAGTTCTGAAAAGGAGAAAAACAAAAGGGCTAGATGAAAGAGAGATCATGTAGAAATAACAGGATTCTGTCTACTACTTGGCTAGATATCCTGGGCAAGTCCTCTACCTCTTTGAGCTTTAGTTTCTTTTAAACCAATATGATTATATAAAATGAATTTTCTGACTTATAGTAACTGGGTGGTTATTTCAGGATTGGGGCTACAAGAAATAGCTATCACATGCAAAAATAAATGTATTTTAATGGTTATTTTAGAATTGGGGCTACAAGAAATACTTGACACATGCAAAGATAAATGTATTTTAATGAGAATACACTATTTTCTAATTTGGAATACTTAGAGGAAAATTCAAAGGCAGTTTAACGTGATGTAAGCTCTGAGTAAATGAGAGATTTTTTGTCTTCCACAAAACAGATACAAAATAAATGTTTATTGAATTGAATTCAGACTTTTCACTCCAGAAAAACATTTTATTAGTTTCTGGTATTTGGATTCTATAAAATCCAAAGACGTGCTTAGGATGAACAGGGAAACATTTAAGATTAGCACTTGCACAAATCTATGTAGCACTGTTTCCTGAATCAAATTAACACAATGTTCACAAGTGGATGGAGCCTCACTGATTTAAGTAGCCTTAATCCTACCACTTAATTTTTACAAAGGAGGAAAGTGACTCCCAAAAGAATTAACTAGGTCAAAGTTGCAATATCACTAGTATCAGAAAGTTTCTTTTCATAAATGTCAAGTAGATGGATGCACACTCTTCCTGTATATTTGACACTATTTAATCAAGAATTTCTTCCCGGACAAGTTTCAAACTATAAGCCCAGTAGACTCTAAACTAATGAGGTTTGTTCAGTATCTAAAAAGTCATCAGTAAAACATGTTCATGTTAAAGATAGTTCCTAAAATAAATGACTCAAACCTTACAAGTCAACGAGCATCTATTAAGCACCTACTCTCTGTGAGACATTGATCTAAACAGTGGAGATACAAATTGGAGAGATCAGGGATTGTGATTATGTCAATTATAATTTCCTTTCCATCCTTTTTCTATTCCAATTTGACTTATTTTTTCAAAGTCAATGTTTCACAAATTATGTTGGGACATCCCCCTTTTCATTCCCTATATGTTATTAGCCACTTAGGAAAAAACAGTTACTTACTGATTAATGAGAAGTCCCAGAAAAGGAGAAGTAAATTCCAGCTCTTCAAGGAATTAGTCTCTCTTTTCCTCTTTCCTAAGTGAATGGAAAGTCGCATACAAAAGTCCTAGAGGTAGTGTGGCAAGGCAAGAAAAGATCAGAGATTTATAGCATTCCCAGACTTGATCAGTTCTGGGTCCCCTATTCTAGAGCTATGTCTACTAAATCAGTTCTTTCCAGTCACTCAGCAACATTTACAAGCATTTCTAGATTCTTGAGCAGGTGACACTTATTCCCTATATATAACTAAAAGGAGAGAGAAAATAGTTTTCCCTTAGTTGAGTCAAGATTCAATTTTTTTAAGAAATTTAAAAAAAAAAAGCTAAGTAAAGAAACAGCTCGTGGAAAAGTTCTAACTGATCTGTCTTCTATTTCCCAACCCAAGTAAAACAAGGGATTTAATATTAACATGCTTCCATATATAAATGAAATATGTGAAATTTCAGGTGACTTGGAGTCAGATCATTCAATAGGGGCTCTTCTCTACCTGGAAGGTTAATAAATGGGTCAAGAGTCATTTTCCCAAAGGCTGAGTTTTCATTTTATAAACCCTCATATCGCCCCCCACCTCACAAAAGGTGACCAGGATAGAAAATAGCATCCCTGTCCACTGTAGCTGCTCCTGTTACTAGTGAATTACACTATTTTCAGATTCGTTTTTAAGCTGATTAAAAATGGGAGTTGCCAGGTCATGTAGGTAGAGGACAATAACAGACATATCTATTTTTCAGAGCTTTCCAATTGGTAAAATGCTGGATAACACTGTTTCCCATATATTTTACTGTCAGGATAACTTGCACATGTCAGCAAAACAGTTTATTTTCAACAACCTAATTGCAGCATCGCAGTCAACATTCTTTTTTTCTGGCATTTCCACCTGCCAGTATCTTAAGAAAGAATTATTTTTATAACAGCTGCATAATGAAACAATTTGTTGGTTCTGATTCAGAGAAATATTGTGCATTTGTAAATAAGGTAGGAAAAAATATTTCTTATTCTATTCCAACCCAAAGCAAATAGGAAGTGAAGCACACTCAGGGAGAGCAGAATATTCCATTAGCAGCTTCCCTGCCATTTACAACCTTTTGACATTTCCAGGCAAGGTATTTAATCTATGATGAAAATCAAAGTTGCTTACACATCAGACAGGAAAAGATGCGAATTTGCTCAGATTTGGGGTTCCAAAGATACCTCAGAGCCAGACAGCAGTCCCTCAGAAGGGTAACTATAGGAAATTTAACAAGACAAAAGCAAAGGAATAACCAAAAAGGACATTTACATCCTTAACTGAGGGAAGCCAGGAAGCAGAAAAGTAAGGCCATAAATAAGTGGAAGTCACACGTAACGACTGCTTCATTCAACCAAAACGAAAAGGATTTATTGAGCACCTACTAGAGAATCAGAAGAAAACTATTACTGATCTCCCCCTGGATACATGGTGATGGTCAGGGTATGGGTGGAGGGTGCTGAACATGGTTATTAATACCAATTCAAGCCAGTTGGCATGATCAGTTGGCCTCATAGTGAAGGAGGATTACTAAGCAATGCTGCCCGATGACAAAAGCAAAAACAAATCTCCAATTTAAATGAAAGACCGTATCTGAAATGGTACAAGAAAACAAACTCGTTCTCCAGTTCATCCGTCCCAGGAAAAGAAACCATGTATTTTCTCACACAAATGTACTCTTCCTTAATAGGCTCCTGATACAAGGGTGGAAGATGTATACAGCCCACTGCTACCCTGAGAAGAATTAATTTATTTCTAGCATTCTCATGCCCATTTACTAAAAAGACAGTTCACACCCAAAGTTACACAGCAATCAGTGGCAAAGTTAATAAGCTCTGTACTTCCTACACAAATCCTTTTACTTTATTCTCTTGAAAATGCCTACTTAACAATCCTACATAAGCCACCCTTTCAGGGGGAAAAATGAAATTTCAGGTAATTTTCTAATGATTAAAAGTCCATTTTTAAAGAGACTTTCACATTTTATTTCCGCAGCTTAAGAAATAATTTTCTAATCACCTCTCAAGAATCCCTTTCCCATTAACCTACCTTGATTTGCCTCCTGCTAATCCTTGGATCCTGGGCAACAGAAACCTTCACCATTCAATTTCTCCAGTCCTATTTCTGTGTAGTTCAGCACACTGGAGAAAGACACAAATTCTTGCCAATTTCTTCCACTGTAAATTTATGCTGCCTAACCTCTGCTGGGCCTTTACTGCTGTTTGACAAGCATTCTGTTTAACACTCATTCATTCCCCCTCTTACTACCCACAGTGACTCCTCAAACCCTCAATTCTACTCTCCTCCACCCACACACTCCCAGCGATGACCTCACCTATTTTACTGAGATCTGATATGAGATCATTCAATTCCCCTCCATACTACAAAGCTTTTCAATGTTTGTACCCATTCTCTCCCTTTCCTCCCTCCCCCTCAAAAATCCTGTTTCAGAAATGTGCCTATGTTTTTGTTTTGTTTTGTTTTCCCCTAATGTGTTATTCCTTGAACTGTAAACTTGGTCTAAATCCACTGCTCAGTTCAGTCTCTCCACTGGATCCTTCCCTTCTGACAGTAAATCTGCTCAGGTCTCCTATCCCCTTTTTTTTTCAGCCTTTTCCCTCCATCTACTGTCTTTTCCCTTTCCTCTTGCTTCCCCTTGCCCTTCGACTCCTTGAAAAAGACAGTCTGCAAGAGGTAAAAAACTAAGACACTCTTTCCCAATAATTTCATTATGAGGAACCAATCCTAAGAATATAATGGAAAAAAGCAAAAAATTATTTGTACTAATATGCTTGGAATGTCATTATTTGCAACCAGGGGGAAACTGGCAACAGCCAGATGCCTAACAGTAGTAGAAGCACTAAGTAAACTGAGGTTTTTAAAAGTTAATCTTTTTAATGCTAATATTCCTGTTAATGTTGTATGACTGCAAGTCAGTGAACAAGCATTTAAGCACCTACTATGTGTGAAGCATTTTGCTAAATAAAGAGTTCAAAGGAAGGCAAAAGAGGGCTCTCAAGGAGCTCACCATCTAATGTGGAGAAACAATGAAAACAAGGACAAACTAACAAGCTATGTAAAGGGTAAAGGGTGGAGATAAGCAACTCAGAAAACACACTAGCATTAAGTGGGGTCCAGGAAAGCTTCTTGAAAAAAGTAGGGGGCCACAACAAGAGGACATAGGCTGGGCAGATGAGAAATGTTGCAATGTGTGTGGCTTTACTCTCTGCAGCTAGGCTCTCGGAGGATTTGGGTGACTTTCCATCACAAAGTTGAGTAAAACAAGGCTAAAGCCAAGTGACCCTGTGAAGAAACAGGAGTCTTTGACATCTATGTTGGCTTTAAAAGTATCTCATTTGGGCCCTTACAACAACCCCATGAGATAGGGATTACTATCTCCATTTTACAGTTGAGGAAACTGAGTGATTCACTCAGGTTCATACACACAGCTAATGTGTCTGAGGTCGCATCTGAACTCCGGTCTTCTTGACTCCTGTGCTCTATGAGCTGTGCCAAGAGTCTCCATATATCCATGTATACCTATATCCACAAGGGGCCATCTCCAGTCATCCTGATCTATATCTGACCACTGGACCCAAATGGCTCCAGAGGAGAAAGTGAGGCTGGTGACCTTGCACAGTCCTCCCTTGTGGTTGTGATGTCATGGTTCTCTTAGAGAACAAAGGACATACGTATGTTGAAAACCACATCTTAGAATCAGAAGACAAATTCAACAACCATGCTTTTCGAACCATCCTGCCCACCTCATAGGACTGTGAAGAAGAAGGCATTTTTATAAACCTTAAAGTGCTGTGAACCTGAGCTAATAGATATATAATGCAAACTGATTTTTGGGAAATGTTTCCTTATATCACATCAATCCTAATGTTTCAGCTCAGATCCAAAGTTCCAAGTTCTACTTTTTGGAAATGAGGAGAACAAGTTGAATAAACATCTTCTCTCTGTGATACCCATTCTGGAATACTTAAAGACAGCTCCACTTTTCTCTTTAAGCCTTCTCTTCTCCAGGTTAAAGAGAACATACATTTTTTTCAGCAAAGTCCTCAAATTCTTTCATCATCCTAGTTACCAGTCTCCTGCAATTTATTCACATCTTTCCTAAAGTGTGCTGTGTCAAGAATTCAACCATGTGTTGAGGAGTGTTCAGATCAGGACAGAATGCAATGAAACTCTCACCTCCCTCATGTCAGAGACACTATGCCTTTCTTAACATAGCTTAGTGCAGCATGTGTTTATTTGCCTAGGGTAGACAGATCACCAGGCCTGGATTCAGGAAGACCTGAGTTCAAAGGTGGCCTCAGACACTTAACACCTGTGTGACCCTGGGCAATTCATTTAACCTCCACTGGCCTCAGTTACTTCAACTATAAAATGGGATAACAACAGCACCTAGCTCCAAGAGTTGTTATAAGGATCAAATGAAATAAAATGACAAATATTCTAATAGAAAATCCACATACTTGATATTATATATTACTATATATTCTATCTTATAGTTATTAATTACAGTGCCTGGCACACAACAGATGCTAAAATCTAGCCATTATCAGCAGCAGCAGCAGCATCAACTTTTATTAGCCCCAAGTTGGTTGTCAATTAATCAACATCTATTATGTGTCCAGCACTATGTGAAGTGGAGCAGACAGAAAGACACAAACTGAAATAACCTTGGTCTCAAGGACTTACACTCTACTATGGAATTCATTATGCACATGTATAATTATATAGAGAGTAAATACAAATTTTAGGAGGTGGAATGAAATTCTATAAGAGTGACAGGGAGAAAAGCCAAACTGCAAGAGGATGGAGGAGTAAATGGCCTCAAAACCCTCTGCTGAATCAGGGAGGAGGAGGGAGAAGAGGTACTCGAGTTGTGGGTCGGTGTGGTGATCTACTGCTTTCATAAAAGGAAGAATCCTGAGGTACTTTTATTGCTTTTCAACTCACAAACTCAAAAGGATGTTTTCCCCTTTATCCTCATTCCCATATCTGGGTATCTCCCAGATAGGTGTTTTTCTGGCTTTGGTCTTTGAACTATTCTACCATTCACTCTGGTGATTCAAGTACCTAGCATTGGGTCTGGACCACAACACCCTGCCTCACCTTCTCCAGATTTACAGGTATTCTTCTTAGTATAAATTACAATGGCCTCATCATCCTTGCCCTTTTAAGAATAAATCAACATAGTAGAAAATTTCATCTCCCCGTTTCTTCCTCTTCCCTTCCTTTCTAAGATTCTACTCTTCTCCTCCTTCTCTAACTTATCCTTTTCTGTCTCCTTCACTATTTTTCCTCCTTTCTCTTAAATTTTGGTTAAAAGTTATAAGTCCCATGATTGTAAAAAACTGAAAACAAATAAATTAATAATATAAATAAAGAGATAGATAGATAAATGAATGAATAAATAGAAAGTCATAGGTCCCTCAGGCTTTCTTCCCTTCTCTATACTTTTCCCTTGTCAATGTCAAGCACTTAGTGACTCTCATATGACTTATAAGCATCTGATGTATGTCTCTAACCTTGAACTTCCTCCTAAGGTCTTGCCGTTATCTCCAAAAACAAGATAGCCTTCTACCTAGATATCTCATCCACAAATTCAAAATATTTAGAGTCAAAATGATTTTCTTATTCCTAAAACCTCTCTCTTCTGATTTCTCTATTACCATAAATGCAGTCATTATTGGATCATCTCTGATTCCTCCTCTGATATCTAGTCAATCTCCAAGTCCTATTAATTTTTCTCTTGTAATATCCTGACACTGCCATGATCGCTCCCTTTTTTTTTGTATTTACTTTGCATATATTTTGTATTTCTCTGTGTACACATTGTTTCACCAGGTAGAATATGAACTCCTTGAGAACAGGGAATGCTTTTGTCATCATGTCCTTTCAGCCACAGTGACACACACTAAGTGACCAATAGATGCCTGCTGCATTGAAATGAATCTCTTGTATCCCTGCTTCTTTTATTTTCTCAGTGTTACCGCCCTGCTATGGTTCCTTCTTACCACATTCTGCATGTATTATGACAATAACTTTCTAAGCAGTTCCTGACTTTAGTTTCTGAGGTCTCTAATCCACATTTTACATTGCTCCTAGTCATTTTCCTTTTATGCAAATGGTTAAATCCGGTTTCTTCTCAAAATCCTTAGGGGCCCCTGATTGCCTAATAAGCAAAGTCCAAATTTCACCTGGCCTTCAAGATCCTCCATAACCATACCACATTACCCTTTCAACAAAATCTCATATCACATTCTTCCATGTAGTCAAAAATATCACCACACCAGGATTATTTGACATCCTACACATACCTCCAACACTTTCCTACTTAGGTCAGATGGTTCCCTATCACTGAATTATCCCCTCCTTCAACCAACTCTTGACATTCTACTTGTGCTTAAAAAAACCAGTTTAAATGCCAGATTATTCATGAATGGTTCCCTGATTCCCTCAGCCTATGTCCCCCCCCAAAAAAAATCTGTTCTACTTCAGAACTAAGAAAGCATTATGTATTGCCTTTTTGTACTTAAAATCTATTTTAAGTTAACTATGTATGTACTGAATTGTCCACTAGATTATAAACTCCGTGAGGACAGAGACTATGTCTTATTTTTGTCTCTGATCAGCACCTCTGAATATAGTTTGCCTTTTAACTAATGTGTGTTGACTTAAACAGTCTAGGTAGGAGGACTAGATAGCTCAGTGTTAACCCGGGGAAGGTAGACTGGAGATAAATTATAAGAACAAGGAGAGGCATCCACACGGGGCTGGAGGAGTGAAAAGGGAATCCTTTCTTTTCATCTGCCCTAGCTGCCAGAGTTAAGCATCCAGGTGTTGTTTGATGTAGCTTTCACTCACGCCCTGGTCCCGGTAAGCCCTCCCCTCCCCTCCCCTTTCCTTTACATACACTTCCAACTGGAAGTATCTAGTTACAGCAAACTGAAAGCACTTTAAGCAAAAATACGCAACATTAGATCATTCTACTTCCAGATGTAAAGACTGATCTTCTGAAAGTCCCTAGGGAGTCTGCTGGAAGCTCTGAAAGCAGGAAGAGGGGGAAAGGCGGGGGTAGGCTAGGGCAAGGAAGTTGAAGTGATAATATACGTAAAATGCTTTTAAACTAAACTGGAAATTTAGGTGAAAGTTGAAATAAGGTGAAGTATAGCTTACTGGGCTAGTCCCAGATGTAATCACGGACCAATGGAATCAAGTCACTACATTCAATAACAACAATATCATCTAATGATACTCTGTGGGTGAAAATCATGGAATATCAATCACTCTCTCCAAAGAATCGCCATTGCAGGAGACCAAAAGGGGAAAAGAAGAGACAAACAGCAGAGGTGAATAGGCTGCCACCATGAAACCAGTGAAGACTGGCACACCATGAGCAGTGTAACTGATATCCATGGAGAAATTTAAGGCCAGAGGAGACAGGCAAGTCAAGTTGTTTGTAGAGTAAGGTATAACAATTCAGCAGCTTGTGTTACACTGAATACTCAAAGCTACAGAGGAAGGTCTCTAGCACCCTGGATAGATCCTTCCAGAAGACTGATAGAAAGACACAGGAAAAACCCACATGTGCAAGCAAGCAGATGGGCTGCAATCTGTATCACTGTTGTGAGATGGAATGGTCACAACAGAGAGGTCATGTCCTCTGACTATACAAGTTGCTCTCTCCTGGCCTCCAGGGTCCATCTCCAACTGCCTACTGAAAATCTCAAAACTGGTATCCTATGCATATCTCTCATTTAACATGTCCAGAAGAATTCATTATTTTTACTCAAAAACTCTCCCCTCTTCCAAATTTCCTTATTACTTGCAGAAGCATCATGATTTTTCCCCAGTTACAAAGATGACCAAAGAATGAAGATAGTCTTCATTTCATTCACATCTTCCAATCAACAAATTAAGTGCTTACACTATGTGTTTACACTTTTCATATCCAACTGATTGCTAAATCTAATCATTTCTATCTTCAAAACATCCCCCACATACATCCCTTTCTCTCTTGCCACTACCTGGATTGAGGTACTCATCACTGCATGCCTGACTTGCTGAGACATCTGCTGGTTGGTCTCCCTACTTCATTTCTCTTCCCACACTAGTCTATCATCCATTCAGAGACCAAAATAATCTTCCCAAAGCTCATATCTGACTATGTCACTTTGCTTTCTCTCAATAAACTCCACTGACTTTGCATTATCTCTAGGACGGAACATAAAATCCTCTTGATGGCTTTTAAAATCCATTACAGTCTGGTCCCCTTCTACTTTTCTCCAGTCTTCTCATACTTTCCCCAAACACTTTACAATCCAGGTACACTGACTTGCTTCCTACTTTTCATACAAGATACTCCAATTCCTCACTATAGGTTATAGATGTTTCACTGGCTGCACTCCCTATGGAATTCTTTTCCTCCTTGCCTCCCCTTCCTAACTTCCATGGTTTTCCCCAAAACTCAAATCAAATCCCAGATTTTGTAGGAGGTCTTTCCCTCTTTCCCTCCTCTTCTCCCATTTCATGCATAACATGTACATAGTGTCTGCATGTTTTCTCCTCTCATTAGAATACCAGCTCCTAGACGACAAATATCATGTTTTTACCTTTCTTTGCATCCTGAGTGCCCAATTAGCACCTAATTAGCACATAGTAGGTACCTAATTAATGTTTATTAAGAGGAAGAAGAGGAGTAGGAGGATATAAACAATACTCATAAAGCAGATCTCTTCGAAAGAGAAAAATATATCTGTAAAATAGTTACACAAAATGACCACATAAAATATTCAATGCTAAAGTCAATGAAGTTCATGAGAGGAACTACAGCAATGGCAGATGTGGCAAGCAGGAATGGTTTTGCAAATTTACAGACTCATATTTAATGGGAGAAGGGAGCAGGATTGGTGGAAACTAATTATATACTCAACTGTCTCTTACAATAAGAGGCTAGAAGCAAGCAGAAAATATAAGTACAAGTATAAGCTACATTTATGTTTTTACAAGTCTGATTTAAAGGTGGGGGGTGGGGAGGAAAGGGGAAAAAAGACCAAAATTTTGAACCACTATAATAACTATGGAAATTATAGGGGCCAATTTTTTTTAAAAGAAAAAAGCCAAAGGAATATTCTTCATCCACATGCAAAGTCAAGCAAATTTCAGGAGGAAAGTTCATTTCTACTAAAACACAGGTAGAATATCAAGCCTATCATTTCCTCTCCATTAATGACAAGGGCAATTTGGAGAGGCCTAAAGCTTCATGAGATAAAGTCTGGCTCCCAAAATGGAGAAAGCATTTCCTGTTTGGCTCTTACCTCAAACTTTCCTTTTCCTTTCAGAAGAATACTATAATTGACAGAATTTCTTTTAAAAACTTGGAAATATGCCCTTAGCAATACAATTCCAATTTCAAGTGCATATTGCATACTTCCTTCTCAAGTCAGCGCTTCCTTGACAAGAGTGTGGTCAATCAATTTTATGGTCTCCCTCACTCAACAGAGATTTGCCCACACAAATTATACTGCTTGCCATGGTCCACTGACAATTCTCAGGCCAATTCTTTTCACATTTCAAACCTCATCTAGTAGGTTAAGAAGTGTTCTGTGCATAAGCTTTCTAAATAAGGAAAGTGAAAAACCTGAGTCAGCACTTCACATCACTCCTTCTACAAAGACACAGCTACATTTAGGTTAAGCGTGTTCCATTTACCAACAAGATCTCTTCCTAATGATATGAATGAGAAAAAGGCACTCAGTCCTATGAGTCTAACGGGATATTGCATGAATTTAAGGGTGTGGGCAATGGTAGGTAAACAACCTGAACTTGGGATTTCTTGGACCTTCTTTTGAATATTTTTTTTCCAGACACTCCCAGACCCTTAAAGGATGATAAACTAAAACAGGTTATTGGGTTATTATCTGCCTTGTATTAAACAGGCTAGTTGAGAAGTTTTACCTGAGTAACCTACTTTTCTCTCAAGTTAATGATAAAATCTACCCGGAAAGGGAAGAAAATAGTCATTTCATCATCCACTCCCTGACAAACTAACAATAATAAAAATATTTATATATATCAGGCGTTCTTAACCTCTTTTGTATCATGGATCCCTTTATTAATCTGGTGAAGCCTATGGACGCTTCTGTGGTGTTTTGTTGGGTTTTTTTAAATAACTGAAGGAAATGCTAAACTTCAGTTAGAAGTTAGTGAATATAAAGATATATTCTTAATCTGAGTATTTTCTCCTTTCCTTTAGTGCAAGGTAGTGGTGAAGCTGAGTGGTAAGGAAGAGGGGGCAAATAAGCATTTATATGTTTCTTTACTATGTGCACACTATGTTAAAGCACCTTACAAATATTATCTCATTTTATACTCAGCAATCTTGGGAGATAGGAACTATTACCATCCCCATTGTACAAGTGAAGAAACTGAGATAAACAGAGGTTAAGCGATTTGCCTAGGTTCACACAGCTAATAAGTATCTGAGGCTGGATTTGAACTTGAAGAGTCCTTCCTAACTCCAGGCCAGGTACAAAGGAAAATAGCTTCAGTAAATTCTGGAAAATTAGTAAATCATTCTAAGTACACCTGTAATTAGACAGCTAGGTGCTGAAGTAGATAGAGCACTGTACTTGGGAGTCTAGAGTACCTGAGTTCAAATCCAGCCTTAGACACTTACTAAGCTGTGTGACCCTAAACAAATTTTACATAACCCTGTCTGTTTCAGTTTCCTCATCTGCAAAATGAGCTGGAGAAGGAAATGGAAAACCACTCCAGTATCTTTTCCAAGAAAACCTCAAATGGGGTAATGAAAAGTCAGACACAACTGAACCGACTGAACAACTGTAATTCCCTTAAGCTGTCAACCTTTGATTACCATTGCTCTTTGAAAAATCTTATTAGCTACTCACAGTTCTTCAACAGATTCTTATTTTCTGATCTGAAGAGGGCAACTACAATCTGCCAGAAGGATACTATTCTCTCACCTGGGCCAGTGTTCAAAGAGATATCACCTAATAGACCTGATGTTGATTTCATGAGGGATCGTCAATTAACGGTCCTCACTTTCTTACAATGATGAAGTTCAAGAAAACAATTACAGATGTTTTGCTATGCAAGTGCTTAACTCATTGCCCACCTAAAGTTTCACACAAACAACTCCACCAAACCCTTCTTGGGTCAAAATAACAACTGGCCATGAGATTAATCACCTGCCTGCTATAAGTTTATGGCCAATTAACTCCTGTGTGCAAGAACAGAGTGAACTTTTAGCTGTAACCCAAACAGAAAGAAAAAGTCATAAAAAGACAAAGAAAATATAAAGAAACATACAAGACAAACTGAAATCAAAGAATTTGTAATAATTACAGGTTACCGCTGACATTATACAGGAAACACTTTCCCCACCTGACAGAAATTTCATTTTATTGGCAGTCAAAACAATCTCAAGTGAAATTAGAATTCTTCAGGAAACACTGCAGATATCCTAAGTAAATGTCATCCTGATGTGATTAAAAGCAAAAAGGAGTGTGGGGGTGGTTAAAAACAAATCATAAAACCAGTAAAACATACTCACAGTTGTAAGCCAGGGAGCGCATAACACCGTCTATTCTATGTGGAAAGAACAAAGCTGGGGAAGAGTTGGCCACATGGGTCCTGGGCAAACTTGGCTAACTTGAGGACTGCTCTTCAATCTTGGGAGACAAGCCTGGGATGATTTCTTTTAGAAGCCTGGCACTTTCCCCACCCTCTACTTCCACTTATTATATTCATTAGAAAGTCAGGTTTTCTGTTTGTTTATTGTGGATGTGGATCTACCAAACTTAAGCAATTACAATACTCAGTAATTGCACTTCAATGGTTAAGGGAAAGAGATGAAAAGCCTCCCCCACCGCATGCCACCCCAATGGCCCCAGAACCACAGATGCAAGGGAGACAACTAGTCAGTACCAGAAGGTCCTGGCTCTTTGACCTGGTCTGGAAATCCTTATCTTTCCCTCAGTGACTACAGATCACATGGAGCATGTGTAACTAAGAAGCCAACAGTCAACCAGTTCTGATCGCATTCTTGGACTTCTGTTGAAATAGGTGGACAGCTTTATTTCTTCCATTGTATACCAAAACATGAGACACTGAAGAGCAAATTCTATGCCCCAAAAGATCTATTTCTGTTTCTTTGTTCAAGGGAGAGAGGAGGGGACACCTCTAAAGAAGTGAGTCCTTTACCTCACAAGCGAAATGCAGGTCACTACACGAACCTTACAGCAAAAAGCAGGTGAAGATTTGGGCCAGACTGTGCAGCTATATTTTTACCTTGTATTTGAGGTCCCTGAGGAGGGAGGGAAGAACAAAAGCAAAAAAAAGGGAAAAAAAAGGAACATCAGCAAATCACCATTCGAAGAACTTAATTTAAGATGCTATGATGATGGAATGTGAGAATCCTCCTGCGCTCTTGTCACATCCAATTTTCGTACTCTTTCAGTCCCTCCCTCACCGTTTTTTCACATGGAAGTAACAATCCCTACCCTGCAATTGCCATGTAGCAATTGGCATGTCATCATCAAGCATTTATTAAGCACTTATTACATGTCAGGCAATGTGTTGAGCATTGGGAATTAAAAAGAAAGGCAAAAACTCAAAAACAGTCCCTGCACTCAAGGAGCTTATATAGTCATGGGGGAGATAACGGTTAAATTACTAAAATAAGTACATGCAAAATACATAGAGAAAAGAAGGAAGTATGTGACAAGAGTCCAAGGAGATTCATGTTACATGCTTACAGCATCCTAAATTGAGTTCTTGGGATGGCTGGGGGTTGGTCTTCCAACCTCATCCTTCCTTCCAATCACAACCTTTTTCCTCCCTCCAGCAAGACAAATTATTAAAATACAAGGTAAAAACACAATGGCATACTCTGGCCCAAAGAGCCAACTCCTTGTTAAAGGGGGAGTCACCAGACTCAAACAGAGAATATTTTACGGAGTCCTTTTCAATTCCCTTCAGGGAAATAATTCTACCGCCCCAGTGTATGAATTTCACGCTTGGGCCAGATGGAAACTGATGCTCATTTAACTTATCTCATTAGTAAATGCCCATTATTGACTGAGGATATCTGTTATACAGCACACTTACGGGCCTTGGAGAGATTAAGCACAACTTGAAATTTCCTCAGGTCTTTGACATTTCCATGACTATTGTTTTTCTTTCAAACTAACACAAAAATAGCTTGTGAGCTTTGAATATAAAGTCTGATGAGGAAGAAATGCTAAAATGGAAGCTGTTCTTACCAGACTTCGGGTTATGTTTACATGATAATTATTAGCTCTATCAGAATACAATTAACAAACTCATCTCCGTAATAGAACTTATGAAAGACTGCAAAGGGAAATAAATAGATTAAAACTCAACTTCTAATCTCAACTTCCAATACATTAATATACTTCTGGAAACATTATTGATAAGGGGGAAATTAATATATGCATAGACAAGTATGCGAAGGAAGCAAAACAAATTCTCAGCGAGACTGAATCAGTCTTTCATCAGTAGATCCAGGGAGGGAAAACCAGTGAGAAGTGCCAAGAAAAAAAAATCACAACCAGGGACCAGGTAGTCAAACCACAGTCTTGGAAATATCCTCACATGGCTTGTAGCACTCCTTAAAAGGTGCAAAAGCTTTAAGAGATGTCACCAAACTGGCAAAAGACTATATGGCTGTCATTCAAGAATCAGCCTAGCTAAGTTCAAAGAGGTGCACCACTGGACAGCTAGCAATGAAATATGTTGTGATTTTTTGGGGGGGTTTTTGCCCAGGCCAAGCAGCAACTCAAGAAGACAGGCTGCTCAAGGCACAGTGAGACAGCAAGCAATGTCAGTACCATGAACACTCACACTAAGGAAATCACAAATGATTTAAGATCAAATCAATAAACATTTATTAAGCATAGGCCAGAATCCCAGGACTGGGGAGTCTACAGCCTTGAGGCCACATATGGTCATCTAGGTCCTCAAGTACAGCCCTCTGACTGAATCCAAATTTCACAGAACAAATCCCCTTAATAAAAGGATTTGTTTTATAAAAATTGAACTCAGTCAAAAGGTCTCATCCAAGGATCTAGAGGAACACATGTCTTGAGGCTGCAAGTTCTCCAGTTCTGCTCTGGATGATGTGCCAAGCACTACGTATTAAAGTATAGTACCACAGGATAGTAAACCCTAAGCAAAAAGAAGGAATACATATACATTCCTAAGCCAACAATTCATGAACTGAGCACACGAGAAGAGGAACAAGAAAATATAGGTTATTCATAGATTATTCTCTTGTAACCCAGAGATAATGAATGGTGTCAGCCCTATGAAAAAATGCAGAGGCCACAAGAACAATATTTCTAAACAATGAGTTACTGAAATGGAAAATTAAACATTTAGGCTCAAGATTAAACAAACATAACTGTCAGTAAATATATGTACTGGCACTGTAACAGAAATTTGAAGGTTTCCCTGGGAACAGGTGAACTTCTTTACAACTGAGATGGCATGATACAGTAGAAAAGTCACTTACTCAAGAGACTAAGGACCTGAGTTCAAATCCCACTCTTAATACAGCCAACCTACGTGACCTTGGGCAAGTCCAATTAACCTCTCTGAGCCTCAGTTTCCTCACGAATAAGGAACTATACACTCTGAAGTCTGTTTTGTGCTAAATCTATGGTGCTATAAAGTGACTGCATCAGAATTCTAGCACTCTACGCAAAGGCTGCATTTATTTGGAATACTTCAGGAAAAGATAGGGTGCTATCCCTTGATTGTAAAAGTTAGACTGGCCACAATTCTTTTGCCTTTAGTTATGGGTGTTTTTTGTATCATTAAGATCACAGATTTAGGGCTAAGGTCATATATTCCAACCCCATCATTTCATGAATGAGGAACTGAGTTGAAAAGTCACACAGCTAGTAAATGAAAGAACTGAGATTTAAACCCCTTTTGCATTGAAGTCCAATATTCTATCCACTAGACCAAGTGGCTATTACTCCTCTGTTATGAATCAAATGAAAGGTTATTATGGTGTGTCTTTATTTCCCTCCCCCAAAGCATGCTGGGGCTAAGCTTGGTAATACCACTCTCACCATAATTATACAGCAAAGGGATCTATCATTATAAAGGTGAGCAGACTTCTGAAGATATATTTTGACATACCCCAGGCAGCTTTTAGAACAAAATGACTTTAGGAAACTCCACCCCACCAGTGGCAAATTCTAAATGGCTCTACATCCTACCATGGAAATTTTTCCTCCTTTCCCTATCACTCTGAAAAAAACACAGTGGCATACTCTGGCATTTATATGGGTCATTCATACTCAGGAACAGATGAAGGAATTTTTTTTAAAAAGTAGGTGTTGAGTAGAGCAGCCCATTCATGTCACCCCTGACCTCAAGCTTGCTATAGATTGATGCCCATTTTTAAAGGGGAATTAGAGGCTGACATCGGTCTCAATGGTCAATATGAATTACTACTTAAAATTCAGCCTCACAACTTCATTAAATGACGATGGCTTTTATGATGGGAACATGAGGGAGGTTGCTTCTAAAGAAAGAAGGGAGCCCTTTGCTAGGAAGTCATCAGCAAAATTCAAGGCAAGTTTTCCCACTGTTTGTAGGTATCTCTAATACAAGTAGAATAGGGTTATAGTAATATTAAGAGGAAAGAAAGGGCTCAAAAAGGAAGAACATTCTATCAAACTGAGTTCTACCATCTGAAATCTGTCTCGGTCTGCAAGGTAGGGAAGGGTTAAAAATGTTTTGTAAGGGCTACTAAGCCTGGTGTTTTGGCATTTGTGACAAATTCATTGTCGTTCGTCCTTCATTTTCAAAGAGGACCATGACATCAGAAGGAGGATGCCATGGCTCGCAAGTACATTGGATTTCAGTGAGGGAGGGCTGTGCAAGGTCACCAGCCTCAATTTCTCCTCTGGAGCCATCTGGGTCCAGATATAGACCCAACTGGGTGGCAAGCTATAGATCAGGACAACTAGAGATGGCTGTGCAGAATGAACAAATGACTGGTAGAAAGTGAGACCCTGCTTCTATTGACCAGTACTGGCTATTACAATTATTGAACAGTTGGAATGATTTAGTGTTTTAATCTGACCTTTCATAATATGATAACTTTTTACAGTGATGATCTTAGAGAACTTTACCATCAAAGAAAAATTATATTACACTTATTACTTACGTTCCACATGTTTGTACAGTTGCATTCTTTGAGAATTTGTGATCCACATGTCACTCCTTATAAAACCTTTAGTAACCTCAAGAATTAGCAATAGTGATAGACAATACAATGGAACTCACCTCTACTTTGTGTCTATAGAGGTGGGAGATGCACTCACTGTACCTGTTGCTTTTCATAGTTTTTTTGTTACAAGAGATGGTTTGATGCAGAGGACTGTTAATAAGGGGGAATGATTGAATATAAAGACAAAAGAAACAATGTAACTTTTTTGTAAAATACATGTGAGTAAGGAATTCTATATACGAAAATGCTAGTTTAGAATTCACTAGAACAAGTGCTTGAGAGTAAGTATGAACTATTAAATATAGTCCTTATCAACAAAAGTCTAAAAGAAATGTTGGCAAGAAAGAAAACAAGCAAATAAGAAATAATTTATACCAATGAAAAACCACGCTTAGTCAAATCTAGGTACTTACCTTTTCCATTTAAGTTATGAAAATGTCATCTTCATAATTCATTGACACTAGAATTAAAATTTCTTTTCAAAAAGATCTTTTCTCTGAATTTTCAGAAATCACTAAGCCTGAACTAAATTAACCTCTTCGTTATTAATTCAAATTATGCAAAATTAAGAGACTAATTTGTTACACTGATCAACTATAGGATTGAAATACTGATTTGTCTGGAAGAAGAAAAGTTTCCATTTTTAAATATAACATTATTAAGCATGTTTGATACCCACTATGAAACATCCATCACAACTGAAAGGATTTTCCACCCTTTAAAGACTCTCTATTTTAAATTTAAATAAAATTTGAAAAGCCAGCTTTAGCCTAAGGTACACACAAAGGCAACCTTTCCCTCTGACAATAATATGTATGTATATGTCTGTATCTATGCTGTTGGAGGGAGAGCATGTAAATGAGCAATCTGGGTTTATGTAGGGCTTGTGGGATCAGTCTTATTCCTCTAGTCAGAAAATGGACATCACTTGATGCAAGAAAAAGAGGAATGTTCTTGTAAGAAACAGCTCTTTTCAAAAAGAAGACAATTTCCCCCCCACTCTGTCTATATCCTTAAGAAGACAACTCAATTGCTTAGTAAGCATGTAACATTTTGTCATGCTTCAATTACACAGTTACTCTGATCAACCATGCTAGAGACTAATTACCACGCAATTAACTCATGTCCCTAACATAAGGACAGGACCATTTCCAATATCCTCATCCACTGACCCAGAGCACCACTTCCCTTCTACCTTATTCCTCAATAAAGTCTTCTACCTGCGGAATTTTTAATAAAACCACTGTATGTTTAACCTTAATTTGTGATTTTGAAGATTGCCATTTAGAATGCTTTACATACATTATTTTATTTGATTCTTACAACAACAACAAACCTGTGAGCTGTTTAGGACTAGTATTATACCCATTTTGCCAATGAGGAACGAGAGAAACAGTTAAGCAACTGACTCAAAGCTCACAGATAACTAGTAGAAGAGTTACTTTTAAAATGTAGAATCTGCTTTCAAGCTCCTTGAGGGGTACTCATGGTCTTCATATATTCAGTGCCTAGTGTGTACATATACATTTGTACATATAAATATACATATGTATAAATCAAGATTAATTTAGTAAATTAAGTTAATCAAATTAAATTAGTCAAGATTAAAACCCAGGCAAGCATTCTACAATGACAGGGATATTTCCTTGATATTCCATCATCCCCTTCAATTATCTCCTACTTGAGAACCCAGTTACATCAACTTCTTTACTATGCCCCTTTGATATCAACCAATATAATTATTTTCCTCTAACACCTCCAACACTTGTCCTGTTGGTCAGGAAGTAGCAGGCACTATTAAAATAGTTTGTCTCGAGCCAATGACATCCATTTATCCTTCTATAGTCCATCACTTCACACAATTCAAAAACAAAACAGAAATGCCAAAAAGGAAGTATTCTGCTTGCTGAATATATTTCCTAAGAAGATTAATATCCTGTCCAACTGTCACTCTGCTCACGTGACAAAGTGAATTTCACAAGGGTCAGTTCTGCTCCATCACAGGGACAGATGCAGCTGCTCCAACACTGGGCCGTCTGGCCTAACTCTCAAGTTGCATAGTTATTTATAACCAAAAAGGAGTACATACTTCTGTGACATCAAAATATGAAGGACTGACCCCGGAGAAAGGTCACAACAGACAATGTCACTAGTTTCAAACACAATGACAACTTAAGAATTTCTCCCTCTGCAAGGGTACACTTGTTAGGAACCAAAAATTCCAGAAAGATGCCGGTCCAGAATTAAATTTCAAAAGGGCGCTAACTTGCAACTACTCCTATGGTAGGAAGAAGTTAATCCTCCCCAGGTTTAATACAGTCCCCATGAATTCCAAATGCTGAGTAAAGGAACTTGGATGGAGACCAGACTGGTGATTTCCTTGGTACAGGGAATTCTGACACAGACTGGCACCTAACGGGTACCTTCTTTGCAACTTATGGAGAGTTTCTTTCTTTAGAGAGCTGAGCAGAGCAATGTTAATAATATTCATTAATAACAATAGCATTGGCATTTATATATTGCTTTAAGATTTGTAAAGTATTTTATGAATATGATCTCCATCTATCCTCACCACAATCTTTCCCAGCATTCTCTCTGATACTCCACACCTTGCTTCTAATCATTAAGACTGAAGCCCAGAATTTGTTGCTGTGCCCTTATGATCAACAAGAAAGAAAAATTTTTTATTTATGGAGCACTTACTAGGTCCAAAGTACTGGGAGAAGAAAGGGGGAAGGGAGGGAGAGGGAGAAGAAGAGAAGCGGGGGAGAGAGAGAAAGGGAAAGAGAGAGCAAAGAAATCCTCACTAGAGAGAAGGTGTCAGTTCTGTCAATGACTAGAGCTACTGAGTCAATCACTTCAGCAATTTCTTCCCCTGCCCCCAGAGAGTGAACAAGGACCCAAATATGCCATAGTTTGGCTGTGAAATGACATTCTCACTGGGAAGGTTCAGGATGCTCCTTCCTCCCATATCTGCTATGCTTTTCCTAATTCATTCATCTACCAATACTCAAATAGTAACACCACTTCAAGCAACCATTCCACAAGCATTTGTTGAGTGCCTACCATGTGCCAGTAAATGGCTAGGTGCTAGAGATATAAGTACAAAGAATGAAATAATTCTTATTCAAAAGAATTCTTATATTCTAATGAGGGAGATAGTTATATCTTAATGTTTTAGATAGATGCATATTATTTATAGATAATATACACACACATAAAGATGTCTACATATGCATGTGTATTTATACATATGTATATATGGAGAAGACAGACATGCATACACACATACATACCACCCCCACATTATACATCTACACACAAAGTAGTTTGGGAAGGAAGGCACTAGTAATTGAGGAAATAAGGAAAAATTTCCACACAGAAAATGATTTCTGAGAATTTCAAAGGAAGAAAAGGTTTCTTTATGGCAAAGGTAAGGAGGGAGTGTATTTCTGGCATGGGGAATAGGTAGCACAAATGCATGGAGAGGGGAGATGGTGTGTTGGTATGTGTGAGGAACAGAGAGAAATCCAGCTTAGCTAGATCAAAGAGTACAGAAGGGAGAATAAAGTCCAATGAAACTGGAAAGAGAGGTTGGGGTCAGGTAAAACACAGTTTTTTAAGGATTTAACAAGCTAAGTAGAGAAGTCTATTGTTTATCCCTGAGTCAAGAGAATCTAAAAGAGGAAAAAAAAGAGAATAGATTTGAACCTTCCTCTGCCAATCTGAACCTAACCCTCATGTTATATAAGATAGGATTGGCACCAACACTGTAATTCCAAAAAGTGTAGGTAAAGCTCCTGCTTATGTTTATATAGAAAAGTACAGACCACTAATGAGTTCCCATTCAACAGCTGGGCTTGTCTTTGTTCTTTAGAATAAGTTGCAGGTCAGTAGACTTCCTATTTGAATGAACTCATATATCAAAAAAGATGGAAGGAAGGAAGGAAGGAATGAAGGAAGGGAGGGAGGGAGGGAGGAAGGAAGGAAGGAAGGAAGGGAAAGAGGGAGGGAGGGAGATAGGAAGAGAGAGAGGGAGGCAGAGATGGAGGGAGGGAGGGAGGAAATCTCAGGGAGATGACCAGCATTACAGTAGAATACATTCATTTATAAAAAGATTCAGAGTAGGAATCATTTGAATATCTGGTTTTCCTGGTACATTTAAAAATGATTCAAATTTCATAAACTTAATTTAGACAAATGTTTAGGCATACCTTTTCACATAAAGTAAGAACCACCAGCAGTGAGGAAAGGGCAGTGAGAGGAGGAAATGATGCTGTTGTTAAATCATTAACCACTAAAAGAAGTAAGGCATGAGATCATATCACAATTCTTTCAGATTCTTCTTTGTATATGACATCATATATGAAGTAGGCCTTCAGAAAGGTAATAGGTTAGAAAAAGAAATTCTGTATTAAAGTATAATGATGGTGATAACCCTTGGTTTCTAGAAGCTTTTTCAGGGAAAATAAGCCATCACCCAGAGTCAAGAAATGCTTCCATTAAGATCCTCATCTGTAAGAATAAGGCAGTGGCAGAATGCCAAGGAAGAGTATACAATAAGCCAAGGAGAAGAAATGGGGTGGGGGAACAAACATTAAGGAAGTTCAAAAGAACAGCCTGCCCCAAAAGTTCAAGAAATCCCAAGGAGGGAAAGACTAAGAGGAAGGAGTGGACATGATGATCTCTTTTCAATTTCACTGAAAGAAGATCCCTTGCATGAAGACCATTAAAAGATGGGGGCAGTGAATGAACCCACTAATCCCATAAAGAATTCATTCTGTGGCCAAATCCCATTTGGGTTAAGTCAGTGAAGGAAACTATAATAAACAGAAGATTCAAGCATGTAATAGAAGAAGAAACCAGACAAAAAGTCCTTTGGGTGAACACTTGCCTTATAACCAGGGCATCTGTGACTGGTTAGCTGAGATTGTTAAAGAGTATGCCACTAATGCCACAGGATCCTTAGGTTAGCCACTGTGCTTCTGTCCATTGTAAGGTAAAAGACAAGGGAATGCCCACTACTTACAAAAGAGAGACTAGGTATGACTGTATGGAATGGTGATGCAATTTAATCTCATCAAACAAGCATTAGTGAAGAGCCCACTTCGTACAAGTCACTGTGCTATGCTCTACAGATAAAAAGACAAAGTAAAAAACCATCCCCTGGCCTCAAAGAGCTTGTGCACAACATACAAGCAGAATAAGAAAAACCTTGATCATTTAAGAGCATCAACAAATAAGGGAATCAGGAAAGACGTCCTAAAGCCTGAATCCTACAGCTATTCTTAATAGAATTTTCCCCCTTCCTACCAATGCAAATATACAGCTGTTCTACAACTATTATCTGGGCAAACAACCCCCTGGGCAGAGATGAACTGGCTACTGATTCCACAAATGCTACACATCCTGTCTACTCTATACCCACAACTACTAATGACTCAGAATAGAGAATTCTCTCCATTAAAGTCCTCATGGAGAAAGCACATGAGTGAGCCTTGAATAGAAAGGTTTCAAATAGGTAAGAAGAGAGCACATCCCAAGCATTGATGTGTGCAAAGTCTAATCCGGTAAACAAGACAATACAGGTAAGGAGTTTTAGTGGCAAGTCACAAAAAGGTCTCTGGGTCCTCAGGGTGCAGATGACAATGCAACTTCTTGAACAATGCATCCACTAATAAAATGTTATCTATTTCTGAGGCTGAACTATTTGAGATGCTAAGCACTTTAATAGTGAGAACCACTTCGGGATCATGAGAAAATTACCTCAAGAGGCAGAGGCAGGAGCCCTTGCAGAAGCAATTGCCAGGTGATATCTCCACAAGAGCTGCTTGCCCAGGCTTCAGTTACAGGATTTAGGCTGGAAGCAGACCTCTTGGTCTACGGGGTGGGTGCCATGCCTAGGGCTCCTAGGTTACATATAATAGGTGGGGGTAGCTAGTTGGCACAATGGAGAGAGCACTAGGCCTTAAATTAGGAAGATCTGAATTCAAATCTCACCTCAGATACTTATTAGCTTGGGACCCTAGGCAAGTCACTTCAGTTGTATTTGCCTCAGATACTCAACTATGACAAGAGGATAACATTCACTAGCTCCTCTCTCCCAGGTACTTGTGAAGACCAGAGGAGACAATATCTGTGAAGTGCCTGACGTGTAGTAGGCACTGTGTAAATGTGCTCCATTATTATTTTTGGGAGGCAGTTGGTTGATAGTAGTTGCCGGTGGTAAAGATGTCAGAAGAGCTCAGCGCTGTAGAAGGGTAGAGAGGATATTGTGGAATGGAAGAGGTTTCTGGCGTTCTTTCCACTACCTCACTAGACAGGGGCAGGGGCTTGGGATTATCATCATTATTGGAAACTCCCTCTATCAATGCAAATCAACACAGTATTTGCACTGACTGGCCCAGGATCACACAGTTAGTATGTGTCAGAGGCAAGATACGAACCCAGGACATCTTGACTTTGAGGTCAGATCTCTATATATCATACCACAATTCCTGTCACTATTACTGGAAAAACAACTCAGTGTGTCAGTCGCATTGACCAGTCAGAAGCTATATTTTCATATTATGAAGATATACTTTTGCTAAGGAAAACTTTATAAGGACTTGTTTTTCATCCTTGGCTAAACAAAGAAGGTGAAAAACTTCATTTTATTTAACAATGGCAGAAGCTAATATTGCA
The DNA here is from genome assembly GCA_028658325.1 of Potorous gilbertii. NCBI lineage: Eukaryota > Metazoa > Chordata > Mammalia > Diprotodontia > Potoroidae > Potorous > Potorous gilbertii. The sequence goes on along the minus strand of CM053769.1, from coordinate 576,243,718 downwards.
TGAATCTTCCCCTCTGAATGGAAACAGATTTAGTGAAAACTTCTCAGTAGTATGAACAGCCCTCCCTAGAGTAGACAAGACCTTAGGTGCAGGATCCCTCCAGTCTGGTGATTTCCATATAAGGCTATATAGTGCATTAGGATCAATGATTGGCTATAGCTCACTAATGCCTCAATACCTAATTTGCATATGCCCACTGCAGTCTGCAGTCCTCACTTTGGTCGGCATGATTTGCATAAGTTCTCAATGCCCAATTTGCATATGTTTTCAATGCCTAATTTGCATATGATGACCGCATATTTTTGCAAGCTTTGTAAAGGTCTGGGGAGCAGGAAAGGGACTGGTCAGATTTTGTGCCTAAAATGTAAGACCTTGCTTCTCAGCCTATCAGAATAATGGTCATTGGTGGGAGGGGGCCTTCTGGATCAGGGTCTATATAAGTTGCCATTCTGGCCCCTAAGGCACCTCCTGACTCCAGCTTTACTGGTGAAGGGACCACCCCCCTCTCGGGGCGAATAAAGAAGATTTTCTGTTTTTACTTTGAGACACCTCTGAGCAGTCAATTTGAGTAAGGAGGGATCATGCTATCCCACACACCTCTAGAGCAAGGGTGAAAAGAACTGGAATTGAAGGTAGCCAGGAAGTCTTAGGCAGGTTTGTTGTAGCAGGAAAAAGACTGAATTTGGAGTAAAGACAGCAGGATGTAAGCCCTAATATTCCTCAGATATGTGATCTTGGTCAAGTCACATCACTGGTCTAAATTGGACTTTAGTACCCTCATCTGTAAAATGGGGATAAAGCGGCAATACCCACCTCACAGAGCTGTTTCAAGGATCAAATAAAATAATGTCTATTTGACTATCATATTCATTTTCTACCAGATACACTGCTTGTTTTCAACTCCATAGTCAAGAAGCCTCCTTTCTGCCCCACCCCAATCCCCTTTGTGTGTTGCTTCCTTTCATTAGATTATAAACTCCTTGAGGGCAGGGACTCTTTTTTAATATCTGTATCCTCAGTGGTTAGCACAATGTCAGGCACATAGTAAAAGCTTAATAAATATGTATTATATTATAATTGCATTATATATAGGTTAAAACCCTTTTAAAACCAAGTGCAAGTTAACTGTAAGTGAATGTGAGTTAGTCTCATAATTATAGGAAGGAGAGATATTGGCAGACCCTTACCAATAATCTTACTTGGATACTATGCACCAATATGGCTCCTAAGCCAGGCACAAAAGAGCCACAAACCTTCCCAAAGCCTTGTAGTAAAAATCAAGCTTTTAATACTTGGATTAGAGATGGACTGAGAAAGTATTAATGCTAAAAAGCTCTTTTCAGATACTCAATCTAGTAGTATATTTCATACTTATAACATTCAGAATAACTATAATATTTGAAGGGTTAAGAGAAGTGCCAACTTAACCTAAACTGCAAGGTAATGGCTGGGCAACCAAGCAGCAGTAAGCACAGACACATTCTCTTAAGTATGACACTGACATGGTTTCAAAAGAAACTGTCAAGCACTGAGCCATGTGACAGTGGTCCCTGGACAATACTACTCAAAAATGCATCAGATACAAAGCAATAAACCAAATTCTCCCTGGATTCAAGAAAATATTTTTCCCCTGACCATTGCTGGATCCTGACAGCTAGGATGAAGGGTTTACATTGAAAGTTATTATCAAAAATAAAAGGCTGGAAACACGGCAGGGAATAAGTAAAATAAAAAGTTGAGAACTTGGAGAGAATGGTCTATTTGTCACAATTCCATGGCACTGCACTGGAATTCCACTAAACATGGAATAGTTGTCCCAACTTATGTGTTACAACTTTTGTTGACAAACTAGGAAAGTGGAACAGATCTGTAAAACACCAGCTCAAAACTGATTACAGGCAAGTGAATTAAGAACTTTTAAGTAAGATTATTGCCTAGCCCATGGTTTCTCTTAACTTTCCTCCTTTTCCTCTCTACCCACTAGCCAAAAGCTAATAAAGATTAAATCACCAAGCCAATTAACCACTGAAAAAAGTCTAGTCCTTGAAAGGAAAATTGGTTTGAAGGGAAACAAAGTTTATGTATAAGAAGGGGTGCTGCTTACTCTTTATTATAATTAACTCATAGACTTCTTTCTGCAGCTTTAAAGTCATCTTATGTCCCAGCATAAAGAGCAGAGGAAAGGCTCATATTCAAATTCTACCTCTAACATCTATTACCTAGGTGACTTTAGGCAGGTCATTTCACCTCCCTAGGGCTCAACCTCCTCTTCTAATAAATGGAAGGGTTGCACGAGGTCCCTTCTACCTCTAAATTCTATAATCAGAGTTATAAATGAGGAAGGGTACCAAAAATCTTACCTGTCCATGGGACGCTTTTAAACTTATAAACCCTGATGGAACCAGCACGCTCCCCAGCACATAGGAAAGTATCTGACACACAGTAAATGCTTAATGATGTTTGTTCAATGAATCAATGACAAGGGGCTCTAAAGGTATGGAATACCCCAAAGAGAGTTAAGTCTATTTTTATGTATACATATAAGTGCTACACAAAAGTATTTTTGATATGTACTTTACCATAGTAAATTATTAACTAATATTTAACATTAATATTTAAAATTCACTAAATGAACCCTTTTTTGTTGTCATTCATGTTTCAGTCATATCTGACTCTACATGACCCCATTTGGGGTTTTCTTAGCAAAGAAACTGGAAACTGGAAACTTCTCCAGTTCATTGTACAGAAAAGGAAACTGAGGCAAACAGGGTTAAACTATTTGCTCAATATGATACCGTTAATAAGCGTCTGAAGTCAAATTTGAACTCAGGTCTTCCTGGCTCCTGGATCAGCAGTCTATCCACTGAGTCATCCAGTTGCCTTAAATGAACTCCCAACCTTTAACAGAATATTAGGATTCACAGAGCACAATTTAAGTAATGTATCTAGCTCATTCCCTTCATTTTACAGATAGAACACTTAAGCACAATACATTTTAAGCTCCTTTAGGACATAAAGTTTTTGGTTTTGCATTCCCAAAATCTAGAACTTCAGAGCATTGAACCTATATACAAACAGGTAAGAAATGCTGGCTGAACCAAGCGGAAGTTAAAAGTGCATTCATTAAGACTTGTACTATGTGCCAGACACTGTGCCAAGAGATGAGATCACAAAGAAAGGAAAAAACAAGGAGTCTAATGGAGACAGCATATAAGCAACAATGTAGACACAAAATTTGGGCACTGTAAACAGGAGGCAATGTCTTGAAGAGAAGGTGATGCAAGAGAGCTAGAAGGACATCTTACAAATGTATTAGTATAAAAAAGCTTTTAGAATACAAATAGGTTTTAAAAGGCACCACTGTGTTTACAGTAATAATCTATAATATGATTAAAGAATTTGCTAAACTCTATATATACATTACAAAATCTTGAGTTTGGAGCAACCCTATTCCAGTCACAAACGTCTTACCTTTTACTTCTCCATCCCCATTAAATCTGCTCTCCACCCTCACAAAGATGTAGAGCCAAAAAGTACTTCGAAGGTAACCACCTAGTCCTACTTCTTTTTTCATACAGATGAGAAAATTGAAGTTCAGGGAGATGAAGTGATTTAACCTTTGGTCACAGAGCTAATAAATACTCCTAGTAGGAGGGAAAGGGGGGGGGATTTGAACCCTGGCCCTCTGATTCCAGAGCCAGTACTCCTTCTACCATACCACTTGGGCCACCTTCTGAAAATCAGAATTCCTTGTGTATCCCAAAGACCAGTATCAGCCAACACAGCCCTCAAAGACTAGTAACTTTCTTGTCCCCTTAACTTCCACTCTGCCAAATAAATACCCAGCAATGGATCATTCCCACTGAGTTCCTGGCACATAAAATGTTATTGGAGAATCTGACCCAAAACAAATACCATACAAACAACTAAGTCTTCAAGGGTACTTGGTGAGTGTTTTCATTCTTCCTTCCTGATTCCCAACTATACTCCCATAATCATGTCAAAACTTTTCTGCAACCTTCATCATTAATTCTATGAAAGCTCTTTCAGTAATGATGACCTATTTTGTTAAGACTGAGGTTAACAAGCATGAACTCTCTACACCATCCCCTTTACTCATCTAATATATCACTGTCTTGACACATTTCTCTTTTCCTATGTCACAGAAAGAGGTATCCCTTCCAAGAGTCTTCCTTCTATTCATGGCCTTGATCCTACGTCCTCCTACCTCCCCCAGAAATGGTTTTAGATTGATCCTCTCTCTCAGGCAACTCCCAACCCCATCTGTCTCTCTCTCTCTGTCTTTCTCTCTCTCTCTGTGTCTCTGTCTCTCTCTGTCTCTCTGTCTCTCTCTCTCTCTCTCTCTCTGTCTCTCTCTCTCCTTTATCCTCCACCCTCAAACATCCACAGATCTCATTTTCCTGGAATGAGAGGATGGACACCCTTCACTTGACCTTACTCTTCTCCTTCACTGAAAAAATTCCAGAAAATAATTGGTCTAAATCTGTTGCCTCTATTTCCTCATTGCTGCTCTACTTAAGTCCCCTACAAGATGCCTATTATCTTCTCCACTCCACCAAAACCATAATCTCAAAAGAAAACTCCCTCATTTCTACAGCACTTTGAGGTTTACAAAAGGCTTTCAAAATGCCTCTCAAGGCATACTTCATTTTTGCAACATGATGCAACAATCTCCATAAAACAGGTAGTGTATTCTCATTCTCATTTTATAGACGAAGAAATGGAACCTAGGAGGCTGACTGCCTGAGGTCACAGATAATGCTGGAGGTAGGATTTGAACCCATGTCTCCTTACTCCAAGTTAGTTACTCTTTCCTCTCAGCCATACTCCATTCAAAAATTCCTACTGACTGTCTAACAAGGCTTTTCCTTCAGTCTTCTATCTCCAAATCTCTAAATCTTTTGACAATGGGCATCATTCCTCCCTTCTTGAAATTCCTTCTTCCCTTGGTTTCCAGGATCATATATCATTTATTACTTTCTTACCACACAACAATGATGTCTTTCCCCTGGATTTTAGAATCACTAGACATCTAAAGAGAAAGATACAGATTGTAGCTCTAGAAAGCATTAACCTTCTCGAAGAAGATGCCAGCAGTTCAATCAACTGCTTTTCGGCAAGCTTCATAGCTTAACAGTTATCTGCGTAGGCTGATGAACACAGGAAATTAAAGCTACATACACTTTCCCAAGGAAGAGCAATGGTAAGTTTGCTTTAAGAAGAATATGACGGGGAAATCCTGGTTACAAGAAAATACAGACCTTAAAAGTGTTTGAATTTTCACTGGATGGGAAAAAGCTGAATTTTTTTAATTCCTCTGGTCCCTTCATCAGAATCCTGAAGTGTACTGATCACAGATTTTAAGCTGGAACTTCAATGACATCTTGTCTAACACCGCCTCATCTTCTTTCTAAATCTTATTTTTACAGATATCTATTACTTTTATACCACCTTTATTTCTGAATACATTTGTCACTCCTCCCCTGTCCAGAAGGACATATTAAGTTTTTTTCAAGTAGTAGGAAAAAAAAGTTCAGCAAAATCATCATGTATTTGTTTTTTTTGTTCTGTATATTCTGTATCAGTTCACGTATACCTTCTCAACCTTCTCTGAATTCTTCATAGTCATTGCTTCTTAGGGCATATTCATATGAATATGTTTACCCAAATTTGTTTAGCCAATTCCTAATTGATGAGTTTCAATTGTTTTGTTAGCATGAAAAACACAGCTATGAATATTTTGATGTACATCAAACCTTTGTTTCAGTCTTGGTCCTCCTTGGGGTATATGCTTAGCATTCTTATCTTTCAACCTCTTCATTTTTCAGAGAAGGAAAATGAGATCAAAAGAGGAAGTGACTTGCCCAAGGTCACTTAGGTAATAAACAGCAATGGTTTAGAACCAAGGACCTCTGATTCCACACTCTCCGACATACCAAGGTGATCTCATTCAGTCTCCTTTAGGCCCAAAACAATTAAAACTTAGAGAGATACTTGACTCCATATCAACAGGCTACCCACTATTTACAAATAATTTTCAGTTAAGATTGGGTAAGCATCTAATTCATTTTAATTCCATATTAGGCCACAGTACAAAACTGTCTGCCTCATTAAATCTGCTGGTATAAAGGGAAATAAGAGAAATTTGTATTTTTATTGTATTATTTGGATATGATGGGCACATTATTGCTTCCTTTCATTACTATGGATAAATTCTATATAAATAATATTTTGCTCCCAGTCAAGATTTGTGATTACATTTACACAAGGGAAGAAAACTCTCTCTACCAATGTAACTTTTGGGCAATTCAGAGAGTTAATCCAGGGAGTACTTCAAGGTAATGTGACATCTGCATGCACATGTGGATGGGACCTGAACCCAGGTCTTTATGACTCTATAGCCAATCAATCCCCTATACATTTATACCAAGCCACCTCTCAAGTCATATTTCATTTTTGCAATGTAATGTTAATTTTAAAATTATGTTAATGTTTGTCAAATAAAGTTACTGGCACTTTTATATTGCTATCCAGATTTTTTAAAATAATAAACACAACAGTTACCTCCCTTAGTATTGATCATGGTAAATATATCTCTTTGACTATAATCTTCATTGTTAAGCCCAAATTCCATGCGGTTCCTTCTTAACCCAACAAATGCACCTATCTAGTAATGTGAGCAAGTTCAAAAGGTTTCAACCAAAAAAATAATGTTTTCACCAATAGAGGTGGAGGGATGCTACCATGTTTTTTAAAAGAAGAAAAAGAAAAATTCACTGGCCAAATCAACAGACTAGATATTTTACAGTAAGTAACTGCCCTTGAGTCAAATACCAAAGAAGACAGTCATCTACTTCATTTCACCACCCTTACACCCACCCCCACTCCCAAAGCAAAGCCAGTATTTAAAAGGTATTATCAAAGTGCTGGGAAACCAAGGCCTAATCTCCCCATGCAGTTCCAGTTCTGGGAGCTAGGTAAGAGATAACAAGATGATAGCATTTGCATTCCTGCTGCTAGAAGGATAGAGGAATATATAAGTAATATCATCCAGTACAACACAGCTGGCCCAGCCCTGTAACCATACAACTACAGGAGAAGAACATGGCACCAGAAAAAAAGAATTATCTTATCTACTGCATGGCCTAGCTTACCACATCCTAAAAATGGCTCTTTTCCGCCTTTTGTTTACTGTTGTTTCCCCTGGCCTGTCCTTAAATTTGCACAAGATGCATTTTTCCAGGGCACATCTGGCATAGCCCCCAGATCCCCCAGTTTACCAAAATCTGAACAAACAAAATCTTGCTGACTTATGGACTGTGCTATCAGAAAGGGTGGCCAAAAAATAGCCCTTGGGAATTGTCTCCAAACAAGGCTGTCATTCTTCTGCATCTTTTGGGAGTTCCAGTGCAATATGCATATTAAATAGCAGGGAGAAAACTGCTCAATGAAAACAAAAATTTCTTCCCTTATAGTCCTACCTCAAGAAGGGATTTGTCTACACTAGAAGTATAACATGGAGGGCAGCAAATAAGAGTTGAGTAGGTGTAGGCGCTATCTTTTCTTTGCAGTCCTTCTAAGTCCAGAAGCAAGGCTTCCAGGAAATAGGATCAAGGACGGAGATAGCCCAGGCATTCCCAGAGTAACAGCAGTCGGGAAAGGGCCCAGCTTAGCTTCTGGGTCTGTGGAGATCAGCCATGCTGGCAAACTTCACCTGATTCCTCCCTGCTTCTAAAGTGTACCATTACTCTCTAGGCTATTTACAATATATAATAACTAATCTCCCAAGAACAAAGCAGCAATCTTTCTTCTATTTTCCTCAAGTACCCCAGACTAGTTTAAGCCTTGAGTAGAAACACTTTCACAGTCTTTCTCAGGGCTGGAGTCTCCATCAACAAGATAATAGATGGTACCAAGTATACTGATTTCTGCCTCCACATAGGCTGGGTTTCTCCCACCCACTTCATTATAAAGACACATTGTGTCAACAAGTAATAACATCGTGACACGTGATGTGGCACAAAAGCTCTGATCTGGATTCAAATCCTGCCTCTGACACTTTGGGGCTACTTGACTATAGGAAAATAATGTTACCTCTTACCTCACTTTTCTTAAGAAGGTATTAATTATATATTTAAAAGTTAAATATACTGTTAATATATTTAACAAATTAATGTTTAATTTAATTTACATTTAATGTAATTAATATGATTAAACTTAATATGTTTAATACCTATTTAAATCTATTATTAATATATTTAATTCATTTCACTTCCACAAGAATTCATCAAGCACCTACTATGTGTAAATCACTCATAGAGTCACTGGGATCAATAAGATAATGTTCATAAAAGCTCTTTGCATGTGTTAAAATACAACATAAATTTAGCTATGAGGAGGAAGAGAAGGATATATAGAATTATAGCCCATGCTTATTACCTTGAATAATAGGGACAAGAGCCACTATAACTAGGAAAGAAGTTCCATTAATTTTAAACAAGAGTAAGCATGTAACCTGGGCAAACAACTGACAGTCACCATCCATTCAGGCTCTTCTCTTTCTATCCACATCTGTGCAGCATGGTTTTGAAGAATGCTTAAAGAATAGCAAGACTGTAGAGGTCTACACATAGTCATTCCATTTTCAAAAACCAGGTTTCCACAAAGATAGACTATTTTCAAATACAGTTCAACCCATTTCACTGCTCAAACAAAAAATCAGGTACAAAAAATTTTTTTAACGAACCGGTAATTAAAAAAAGATATTGTATGTGTATACATATATATATGTATGTATGTATGTATGTATGTATACACACACACACAATAGTCCTTTGTTAACAATTTGAAATTTTTACATTAGACATCTGTAAAACTTTAAAAAGGAAAAAATCAGACATTTTCTAAATCATGTACTATTGATAAGGGTAAATTTCTTGAGTTATTCTCATGAATACTATTTACTTGTATGCCTTCAGTCATTCTACTATTCATATGGCCTGCTTCAGAGTACACCAGGTAATCACTCTGTTCAGGACCTCTCCACATGACAATTAACTGAAGTAGAATGCAAGTTCTTTAGGGTGAGCAACTGTTTTAGTATCCCCAATCATCAGCATGCAGTCATGGACTGCAAGCACTTAATAGGTATCTGCTGAGTTGAAATCATGTCTTTCAATGAATTTTGACAAACAGGATTGCTCAATATCAGAACCTTAAAAGAAAGAGCAATCTAAACATCTGCAACAAAAGTTCCCTTGAATCAACACCATTTTCCCCTAAAAGATAAAGCTATCGTGGCTTCACGTAATAGAAAGGTAGAACTTCCCAAGCACAGGAATGAGCCACAGTTTATAGATGAGGAAACTCAGGCTGCTAGGGAGACAACCAAGGTCAAATCACTCATATAGGGCAGTGCTGTGACTTGCACCCAGTTCTACTGACCTCAAATCCAATGGCAATTTTGCTAATAAAAAGTATATTTGTATATTTATAGTCATCTATAAAATAAACCTTCTGAAAGAAGCCCTACTAAGACATTTGAGGTAAGTAAAATCACCCATTAAATGACTCAAGAACAGATTTTTTTAAAGAGTCTGTTAAGCAATCACGGAATCATAAATTTAGAGCTGGAAGGTACCATAGTGGTCCTCAAGGCCCCATTTTACAGATGAGAAACTGAGGCTCACTTGCCCAACGTCAAACAAGCCTTGAACCAAGATCCTCTGATTCTACAAGAGCTAATGTTCTACTTTGATAGCCAGTATATGAGTGTGTATATATATTTTTATACAGAATAATGAAATAACTACAAGATAGTGTGGAGGGCATTGGTAACTATAGTGGGTGTGGGACAAGGAAATCATGGAAGAGTTCATATATACGGTGATGCTTAGATATACCTCAATCACATGGCGAAGTTTCAGTTTCTTTACAAAAATGAATCTAGTACTGTAAAAGCAAGCACCCTGACATACACAGGGGGACCTGCTATCACAGTTTCTTTAATCTGTTTTTCTAAAAGGAAAGGCAACTTTTGAGGGGTTAACAATCTTCTTTAATCAAGCACATATATCATTCACCAACAGAGAAATATAAAAGCAGAGTAATAAAGACCAACAGACAGGCTTCCAACTGTCTGATCGTTATATACATACATAGTTACCAGAGAGGGAAGCACCAACATCTGGGTTTTCAAAGCTGAGGGGCTGCTTAGCGGCTTCCCAAAGTCACATCTGGAACACAATCTTCCAAAAACTAGGCTCCCAAAGTAAAACCTCATTCTCAGAGTATTTATATACTTTTTAGAATCAAAATTGAGAACTAGTGCCTCATTAGAAACTTAACAAAAGGTGTGGGTCTTCCTACAAATCTTCCCAGGCCCATTAATGGGTGGGGAAGATCTTCTTTAATCACATTAACATAATTAACAAATTAACAAATACATACCCAATTTCTAGTTAAAGAAAGTCTTATTTCTGCAACTTACTGCTACTAAAGACTCTTGGTTGTTAAAAGCAAGATTCAATCAAAGGTACTTGATTATACTAAAATAAAATAGCAAAAGATTTTTTTGCGTGCCATTACAAAGTACCATGTGGTTCTACAGCTCCCCAGGATGGAGAAAAATAAAACAAAGTATTCCTTTCCAAATCAAAGAAGTATCTAGACTCCAAGATATCGCATATAGAAATACACACCTAGAAACACTACATACATATAATACATCTATACACATACACAAATTCACATTTTAATAGTTTTGTTTCTACATTTTAAAAACTCTACTGTCCTTAAACTTCTTCAGATGCCTGCTACTGTTTATACCCATTTCATTAAAAGTTTTATGATCCATGTTTTACCCTGAACCACCTGTGTCCTTTCATCCCTGCAATTTGCTTATTAGCCTGTGACCAAGATATCACAGTCTCAAGAGCACTTAGGCATGGTTTTACCTAGAAACACTTGAAAATATTTTCTGTATTCTTTATTATAGTACTTCAATGTTTCCAAGACTTAAACTTTTATAAAGGTCAATTTCACAAGTGTTGAGGGTCTGGACCAAACGATCACATCCAATTATGTTTTTCATCTGTGACATTCCCTTGGCGAAACAGAATTGCACAGACAGACTCATTTGCAGTATTGCCTATCTTCATTTGAGGGTAGAGAATAAGAGGTCTTGATACAAAGAGGGAGAGGGAGGGGGAGAAGAGGAGGAAGAGAGAGAGAGGAGAGGGAGAGACAGAGAGGAGAGGGAAAGGGAGACAAAAGAGGGAGAGAAGGAAAGAAAAAGAAAGGGAGAGAAAGAAGGAAGGGAGAGAAGGAGGAAGGAAAGAGGAGGATGAAAGTGAAGGGGGGACAAGGGAGAGAAGGGGAGGGAATGAGAGGGAAAGAGAAGAGGAGAAGACAAAGAGAGGGAGTGAGAGAAAGGAGGAAAGCAGGGAAAAGAGAGAAGAAGGGGAGAAGATGAGAGACAGAGATAAGGAGAGAAATTGGGGGAGGAAGGGAGGGAGGAGAGGAAATAATAAGGGAAAGAGAGGAAGGGAAGAAAGAAAAAGGGAAGGGGGGAAGAAAACTCCCAAAACAGCAGTGCAATAATGAATGGCAACTGCTCTCAATAACCTAAAATCTCAAGGTGAACAAAAAAAATTAAGTTGGGACTTTTGTTTTAAATGTAGAAACATGCAAAGTGATAAGAAAGAAAGCACAGCTGTTAGGAAACTCAGCAACACCCCCTTAGATGGAAAAGGCACCCCTTTACATTGGTGTAGTATTACATTTCTGAAAAGTGCAATGAGGAAAACAGTGCTACTAAAGTAACGCACTTGATTTTCAACACTAACTGGTGTTGGAACAGCTTATGAATATCAAGAGTTGATAAAAGGTTCAACCCCCAGATAAATATATGCAGACTAACTGGCAAGGCACAGTTAGAGCATGGTTCCTGAGTTCAGTTACAGACAAGGTACCTGCAAATGTCTGGCTCCCATCCAGAGAGAAGAAGCATGGTTTTGATGACTGTGGTATTCTTTGACATTCTTAAATACAATTTTTAAAAAAAAGAGGGTATTTTTTAAAATCTGAATTTTTAAGTAAAAAGTATAAGTAACCCAAAAGGCAATATAAGAGATGACTGGTGGGTATAGATAAATTGCAACATGGTACCTCTAATGATTTGTTTGGAGGAATACTGTTAAAAAAATTTGCAAGAAAGGCATTAGTGGGGAGGGAGTGGCAGAGAAGGTTGGAAGATTACATAGTGAAAATTAAGGGAAAGAAAATAATATAAACAAATACTAAAA